>CM072820.1:35398912-35824884 GCA_036937905.1 Salvia rosmarinus | reverse complement strand
CGCCCGTGCCGCACGCGAGGCCCAATTGTTGAATCCGTCCGTGCCCGTGCACGAGGCCCGTTTGTCAAGTTTAAATCTTGTGCTTTGTAAATCTATGTAATAGATTAGATTTAAATGTGAGGTTTCACGATTGGGCGCGATGAGCGTTTTATTTATTTTTATCGTTCATATGCATGTCGTGGATGTTTAAATTATGCGGTAGCATGCTATGTATGTTTAAATTACGTTGACAAACCTTTAAGTGTTTTACGTAATTGGATGCGCATAGTAAGCATGCTAGGTTTATCGCGTTTATCAAGCATATTTTAGAATTACTGCGAGCATGTTTTACATGTTGAGTTCTATAGAAAAGCATGCTAGGATTACGTGATCTCGCATGGACAAACCTTTTGAATAAAAAGACTAAGCAAGCAACCCGACAAATTAATTTTTCAAATTAAAATGTCAAGACCTCCACTTTTTGATCTCTAAACAAAGTGAGGACGCACCGTGAGTAAACGCCCACACGCCGGGCTTGCTTGCCTTGCTTATCATAAGTTTGTTAGATGAGATTTCTAAATAAAACATTTTAAATCTATTGAGAGTGGGAGTTTCATGTGGCGATCACACGCGTGGGCTTGCATGTGCGATTTTCATAAGTTCTCTAGAGATAGATATAAAATGAGATAACAAAAGAATTTGAATTGGAGCGGTATGGTCCGAGTGAGTATACCAATTCTAAAATTCATCTCTCTTCGTTAAAATTGTGGTCAATGCTTGACATCACCTCAAGTACAACTTCATGAAGTCCCTTCTTGTGATAGTGATGTGGTCTAGTAAGGTCCAATCATTAATTTCATTTGTCATAAGGATAAGTTGACATGGATTGAAATTAAGCGACTAAAAGGTATATTTTAGTGCGGTCGGGGGTTCGTAAACGCGATCACGCGTGGCTTGTATGTGGGATTCCTTGGGCGATTGGAAGTTTCAATTAATATTGTTTTATCAAAAGGTTACAATATTATTATTCTTAATTATTTGCGATCGTATGCTTATGTGTTTTACATTATCGCTTCGTATATGTCTCTTCGCCGATTATCAATATGCTCGCACAAAATCCGTTATCGGTCCAATTTTTATCGAGTGGAAGCGAAACATGGAATATGTTCTTATCATTTGAAGAACACATGTTTGTTCTCACTACTCCTAAAACCGATGCCCTTACTTGCGATCGACTAATGAGCCGAGAGTCAAGACTTTGGAATAAGTCAAACAATATGGCTAAATGCTATATGATGACTCACGATGTCCAAAGGCTTGTACCGCACATCGATCGATGGCGATGACGCGATCGATATTTGGTCGAGTCTCGAGAGTAAGTTTGGGCGATCGGATCGACGATCGCTTCCACACAATGAGAGAAATCTTGGCGTGTAAGATGGAAGAAGGAAGTTCGATCCATGAACATGTCTCCCACATGACTCATCTCATGGATAGTCTTGATCGGTTGGGAGGAGGTATTGACGCGGCCAAGGTCGATATCATCCTCAATACACCGCCCAAGTCTTTTGAGAACTTCGGCGTGAATGCGATCATGAGCAAGACCGAGTTTACACTTAGTCGGTTGCTCGATGATCTCGTTGTGCGGAAGGAGTTATGGGAAAAGACACATGCTCTTGCTAGCACATCTAAGGGCCCAAAATTTTCGTTGCAAAATGGAAATAGAAAAGGGGTGCCAAAGGTGGTAAAGCGAGGAAATAGTGGGAGTAATGGGAGCAAGAACATGGTTGCCGCGGAGGCTTGGAGAAGCCAAAGGAGAAGGGCAAGTGCTTCAAGTGCGGCAAGACGGGCATTGGAAGCCAAGTGCCCTATGCTTGAGGCTCAAGGTATGCCATTTGCTTTAATGCTTGAAACATGTTTAGCGACTTGTTCTACCCATTCTTGGGTAGTAGATACGGGCGAATCGATCATGTTTGTTACACCTTGCGAGGGTTCCCGGGACAAGGGAGCTGTTTGATGGCGAGATAACGATCTCCATGGGCAACAGCGAAAGTCGAAGCTGTTGCGCTTGGAGATGTTTTTATGTTTTGGGACAACAGCTTTAGTTTTGAAAGACGTTTTGTATGTGCCGGATTTTCGGTGGAACCTTGTTTCGCTTTCAAATTATTTACACATGGATATTCTCGTTATTTTTGATAGTGGTGTTTCTATCATAAGAAATGACGAAGTTATACGTGTTGGCACTTTATATAATAAGCTTTATACTATTTACGCAAAACATAATACCTATAACTATGTTGCATCTTCATCAAACCCTAAAAGAAAGTTTTCTTAGCGAAGATGACTCTACTTTTCTACGGCATCTTAGATTAGGGTCACATCAATCTAAATAGGATCCAAAGGCGGCTAAGAATGGGCGTTGGGTGATCTCACGGTTACTCCGTTCTCGATCTGCGAATCTGTATAGAAGGTAAGATGTCGACTGGACCTTCAAAGCGAAGGGTTATAGAGCCACGTAAATGTTGGAGTTAGTCCATTTCGACTGTGTGGACCGATGTCCACACAAGCTCGTGGAGGGTACAGTATTTTGTCACTTTCATTGGCGATTACTGCAAAGTGCGGATACGTATATACCGCTTCGCGCAAGTCCAATGCTTTGAGAAATTCAAAGAGTTTAAGGCGGAGTGGAGGCGAAGCTAGGTAAAGTATCAAGTCATCTGCGTTCGATCGCGGTGGCGAATACCTCGATAACGAGTTTATGGACTATCTAGTGAAGTGTGGGATTACATCCCAAACAAGACTTCACCGGCACACCACAACAAAATGGTGTGTCGAGCGAAGAAATAGGACTCTTTTGGAAATGGTTAGATCGATGATGAGTTATCTTTGCATTGCCTATTTCGTTCGGGATATGCCTTAGAGACGGCGGCATACTTGCTAAATCTAGTACCGCCCAAGTCGGTCGAAAAGACCCTTTCGAAGTTGTGGTTTGGGCGAAGCCCGGTTTAAGCCACATAAGGATATGGGCGTCCAAGCACATGTCTTTGAACAAGAAGGGCGACAAGTTGGAGGCTAGATCGACGCAAGGTCTGTTTATTGGCTATCCTAGAGGAAGCGAAGGTGGTTTATTCTATAGTCAAGGATCGAAGGTCATTATTAGCACTAATGCTCGATTCTTAGAGAGGACTACATGAAAATCATAAGTCCAAAGTTGAAATCATTCTTCAAGAATTAGAAGATGATCGTATTCCACCACCGACAGGGCCGAAAGTGCGAGATGTCGAGTCTAGTGGGAGGGATCGACACCGGATACTTCAAGAAATTGAAGTGGGTCGAGTTCCTTTGGAGATACCGACCGCACAAGTGGTACCACACAAGTTGTGCAAGTTAGAGAACCACAAGTATCCGCACCCACCGTTGCCATTGTGCTCAGAGAACCTCGTCGGGTGGGAGGGTTGTTCGTCAACCCGAGCGATTTATGTTCGTGGGTGAATCTTGGTTGGTCCGGTGAGGCGAACATGCAATAATCGACCCATGGACATCTGAGGAGGCGATCAAGATATTGATGCAAGATCATGGCACACCGCTATGGACTTAGAAATGGAGTCCATAACCGCTATGGATGTATATGAAAAGACACCTCTACCGGATGGCAAGGAAGCCATAGGTAGTAAGTGGATATACAAGAGAAGAAGAGATTCCGATGGAGAGGTTTGACTTTTAAAGCCGAAGCTTGTGGCGAAAGGGTACACTCAGTTGAGGGCATCGATTTCGATGAGACCTTTTCAGCCGTAGCAATGCTCAAGTCCATCGTAATTCTTCTAGCCATAGCAGCCCACTGAACCCAGAGGTTTGGCAAATGGATGTTAAAACCGCTTTTAAAGCGGTTACCTTGAGGAAGGTAGAGACATCTATATCACAGAACCTGAAGGTTATGTGGTAAAGGGTGAAGAGCATCTAGTATGGAAGCTTAAGAAGTCCATTTATGGACTTAGCGAGTGCCTCCCGATCATGGAACTTACGCTTTGACGCGGTGGTAAAGTCCTATGGATTTACCCAGTTGCCTAGCGAGAGTTGTGTGTATCGGTTAGATGTTAACGGTGATGTGGTATTTCTTGCACTTTATGTAGATGACATCCTTCTAGTTGGCAACAACGTGAAGCTGTTATCAGACGTAAAGAGTTGGCTATCCGATCAGTTTCAAATGAAAGACTTAGGAGATGCAGCGTACATTCTTGGGATCAAGGTTTACCGAGATCGCAAGAAGAAAATGTTGAGCTTATCTCAGGCGTCTTACATTGATACTGTGATTACTCGTTTTAGTATCACGCACCGCCAAGAAAGGATTGCTACCTTTCGGACATGGCGTTCCTTTATCTAAACGCGATCACCTATATTTGCAAAGGAGATAGAGGAAATGAGACAAGTTCCTTACGCTTCCGCCGTAGGAAGTCTCATGACGCAATGCTATGCACGAGGCCCGATATACGCTATGCGGTAGGCATAGTAGCTAGATATCGCCCAACCTGGACAAGCTCATTGGATTCAAGAAAAGCATATACTCAAGTACACGAAAAGGACTCGAGATTATAGGCTAGTTTACCATGCGAGATAGTCTAATGCCTTTGGGTTATCTGGACTCGGTTCCAAGTCGACCGTGATGAGAAAAAGTCGACCTCGGCTATGTGTTTACCTTGGGAGGTGGAGCCGTATCTGGCGGAAAGCGGCGATGCATTGCGGACTCTACCATGGAAGCCGAATATGTAGCCGCCTTGAGGCTTCTAAGGAGGCTGTATGGTTCAAGAACTACCTCATGGATCTAGATGTGGTACTGGTTTGCCCAAGAGTATCATAGTTTCTTGTGATAACTCCGGTGCGATGCAAACTCGAAGGAACCACGGACCCACAAGGCGACCAAACACATAGAGAGAAAGTACCATGTCATACGAAATCGTTAGGAGGTGGCGTCTTGATTGAAAAGATTGATCTGACGGAAAATCTAGCGTATCCATTCACGAAGAGCCTGCCGCAAAAAAGTCTACGATGGTCACGTTAGAGGACTTGGATTGCGCTTGATGGCACCCACTTAGAAAGGAACTTTTGTATAAGTGGGAGAAGCAAAGTGATGGTTGTTTGTAATAGCTAGTAGAAAGACACATTGTATACTAAAAGTTTGCTTTAGTATAAGTGGGAGATTGTTGGATTTGTATCTTGAAAGCAGTTTGGTTGAGCTTGTATACAATGTTTCTGTTACCACTATTACAATCTCTCATGCGATTTGAATACTTGATTGCATATATCTGTGTCCCTTATCTCATATATAAGTTAGATCATACGGTGTGTAGAAGATCACGAAGTACGTATGATTGGTCAAGCTTGATGAGATATAAAAGTTTCACGGTGAGGCGACTTAAGGACGAGTTGTCGGTTTAGGTGCGGTATAGATAAGAAGTGACTTGACTTAGTTGCTTGTCTATCTTTGATGCGTCTCGGCGTATTGAAGGATCACGATGAGATGAGTTCTTCTTTTCTCGACCGTCGTGAAGAACCAAGATCTCGGTGACTTACGATGATCTAAACCTCGATAAGGTATTAGGTGAGTATGAGTTCTTGACCATCACTTTGACTTGTTATGAGTGAGGGTTATATGTTCTAACCCAAGATTCTCCGCATCTTGGGTGGTGGCGATCTTCAGATGTCACGCTAGTTATCATGTCGAGTCACCGTATCCGTTAAGGATGATGGCGTCCCCTTAAGGAGCTCAAAGGTTTATTGTACTAAACCACTGCGGTTGAGTTAGCTCAAGTACAATAATAAGGTTGAGTGGTACTACTTAAGGAAATGAAGTTATTGTCGTTTTAAGCGATTGATTGCTATAAATGATTAATGGACGTTCGATATCTTAAATACGAGGATTCGTGAATGTCTAAGTGCAAGCCCGACTCAACCCGGTAATAAAGGGGTAAGTCAACATTCTTTCTCTAGTGGCATGATCGAATGTTTATAAATTAATTTATGTTCTGGGCTGAACATAAGATAATTAATTTATTTGAGGCCCATCTTTATTCCTTGCATTTGATCCCTGGGCTGGCCCATCCAGGCCCGTAGCTGTAAGAAAATCGGCGCCCCTGTGTCCTCTCAAAGGAAAGATTTTATTCTCTTTATCCCACAAGGATATAATTATATTTATGGAATATGCATAGATCCTTTCCATATAAGATTATGGTAATAATCTTGAGAGTATGGAAATAATCTGAAGTATGGAAATAATCTAAGAGTATGGAAATAATCCTAAGTGTATGGTAATATTCCATATAGGATTATGGTAATATTCCATATAGGATTATGGTAATATTCCATATAGGATTAAGGTAGTGCATTATAAATATAAGGTATGAGATAATGTCTAAGGCATGCTCACATATTACTGACATAATTTGGTATTCTCATCATATTTGAAGAGAAATTTCGTGAGTTTTGAGAGGTCATTGGGTGATTTTCAAGCATTCTCCATAGATCGTCCTCACTCGGCGTTGGAGATTGGGCATCCGGATCGATCCGAAGGTCAAAGCACGGTCTCGACCGTTCGATCCGTTCGTCCGTTCGAACCACCTCGGCCGATCCAAAGGTAAACACGTGAAAACCCCAACGTGTTGCGATTTAATTATATAGCACGCATGCGGGTTTATAATCAATGTATGGTGAATTAAACACCCAAGATGGATTCTCGGGCGAGGTTAACATCGTTTTCCTACACTTTGGGCATACCGAACGCTTTCGAGAGCATTTTGGGGATGAGTCCCTATCGGCTTGTATATGGAAAAGCGTGCCATCTACCCGTTGAGATCGAGCACGAGCATTACAGGCGATTAAGGCCATGAATCTTGACATCACGAAGCGAGGCAAGGGAGAGCTCTCGGATCACCGAACTCGAAGAACTTGGGATGAAGCATATGAGAACACCGCATTTACAAGGACAAAGTCAAGAGATTCATGATCGGAGAATAGTCAGAAAAGAGTTAAGGCAGGGAATGAAGGTCTTTGTTATTTCGGTCTCGGCTGAAACTTTTTCGGGAAGCTCAACTCTGTGGAGTGGCCCTATTTCGTTGAGAGGTGTTTTCCATGGAGGCGGTTTATTGCGCGACCCAAAACTAACGAATCATTTATGTGAACGGTCACGAGTCAAACCATACTTTGATCGTGATGAGTCGGAAGAAGTGAGAGCGTTCGCTTGTCGGTCCCCAATACCTTTGACCGGATTATGTCGGGCTCACGACGTTAAGCGAGTACTACGTGGGAGTTACCCACGGATTTTCGATGTTTTCGTTTTCTTTTCTTTTCCTTTGATTTGCTGGTTTGGTTATCCCGATTTTTCTCCGTCGATAATGACTTTTAAAGTGAGACCGGCGTTTAAAAATACGAAGCCATTCACGGTGGGCTCAATCGAACCAGCGTTGAAGTATCTGAAGCCAATCACGGTGGCACTCAATCCGAACCGGCGTTCGAAAAGGAATCTGAAGGCATTCTCACTGGAGCTCAATCAACCGGCGTTGTAAGCAATCTGATAGCTTTTCTCATCCGGCGTTCAAGGTGAACTGGCGTTCAAGATTGGGTCAGTAGCTTTTCTCAGCCGGAGTTCAGTGTGAACCGGCGTTCAGAAAATGGGCAGAATGTTTTTACAGCTTGCGCTCAAACCAAACCAGCGCTCAACCCCTGGGAAGAGTATCCTCCAAGCGTTCCATCGAACGGCGCTGCTTTTTTTATAAAAAAAAAAAAGAAAGTAGAAAACAAGAGAACCGGCGTTCAGACCGGCCCTTTATTAGGGCTGTTGCCCTAGTTTTGTCACATTCAAGTTATCCTAGCGCCGCCCATCTTCCGCGCACTCCTCTACATACCACACCAGCGAAGCGCCCATCTTCCTCTCCGTGCCCGCCTCCACAGCCGGCGTTCCTCACGAACGCCCGCTCCGCCGTGTTCCCCGCGCGCCCTCTCAGCTAAGTTCCCCCTCGTCGTCCTCGCCGCCGGCGTTCAACCGTAGCCGAGCCCGGCCTTCTTCTCCGTGCCACCGGCCCGTCGGCTCGTTCGTGGCGCCCTCTCCTCGCCCGTCTCGCCCAATGCGCGTCGTTCCTTCCGCCCACCTCCCTCACTACGCGTTCTCTCCGCGACCCTTTCGCTCGCTCTTTCGCAGCCTCAGCGCCCGTTCAACTCGAGCGCCAGCTCGCTTGCCGGGCTTTCTCTCGACTCCGCGGTACGCGGCGCTCACTGGCCTCCATCCGAAAGCCCCGGCAGCTTTCGCCTGCTCGTTCTCTCCTCCGCACAGCCGGTGCTCGCCACAGGCACCTCCGTCAAAGCCCCGCGCTTGCAAGGCCTGCCCTTCCAGCGCCCGCTCCTCGGCCGGCGTTCCTCACGCCCGCTCGCGCGCGTTCCCGTGCGCCCTCTCGGCCGGCGTTCCTCACGAACGCCCGCTCCGCCGCGTTCACGGCCGGCTCGCTGAAGTTACCTTACCTGCTGCCGAGCTCGCGCCCTGCCGCGCTCTCTCGAGCGCGCGCCTCTCGCACGCTCTGCAAGCCGCCTCTCCGAACAAGCAGCACGCCGCACTCCCGGCCGGCCTCTACCACGCACCCATGACTGCTCACCTAGCTCAGAGCTCCTTCCGGGCATTTCTCAAGCATGGTTCGCAAAAACCCTCTCGCCTCTTTGTCGAAACGAGCAAGAAGCGGCGAAGGTGCTTGGGATCAGTGTGAACAACCCAAGATCTAGGCGAACTACAATGCCCCATTCACGATTTTTACGCCCCAAGAAGGTATCTTTTACTCCGTTATTCGTTCGAAAGATATCGGTCACCCGTTCGTTTATTGGAATATTTTAGCTTCGTTGGGTGTTGATGGATCCGTGAAACGATATTTGAAATTATAGAATGCGCTTGGTTTGGCAACTAGGGAACCGTAAGATGGTTTTAAGAATATTGTTGGGAGTTTTGTGCAACACTCAGAGCCCGATGATGATTTTAAGTCCGCATTACGTCGGTTGGGGAGACGAGATACGCTATTACACCCAAAGTTACGCGTGAGGTTTTGGGTTTTCATTCTAGCGGTTTTTCTGATGTACCAAGAGATTTCCCTCTTGCTGAGACATGGAGGATTTTAACTGGTTTTGACAATTGGTCATCAGCAGGCACTTCTAGTGCCTTTATTCAGGACCCTGCTTTGGTTATAGCTCATAAGTTCCTAGCGTCTGACCTTACAGGGGAAAGAGCAGGCCAATAAAGAGAGTGCTCAAGAGCTTTTCCTCTTGTGGTGTGTTGTGAATAAGAAGAAGGTTTGCAAAGACCTTCTTATGGCGCCGATTTGAGTTTATGAGGCGGCACCGTAAGGCCAAACTCTCCTTGAGCCAATACCCATTCATTCTAGCCAAGTATTTTGTGGGAATCACTAGTGAAGATGGTCCTATTTCGGGCGCAGGCGTGATTGAGAATATTCCAATCACTTTCAGTGATTTCCGGTTGATTGCTTCTGACCCGGCAACTTTGCTTCCTTATGAAGCACGGCGTACTGTCCAAGAGTATATCACGTTCAAGCAGAACCAACCGTCTGGGACTATTGTTGGTACTGCCACCCCGATGGATGAAGATGTCCCCGAGGATGCGGGTACCAAGAGAGACGGGACCTCGTGACACTCCTTCCCGGCTTTCCTCCTCCCATCGGGCCCCATAGCGACGCCTTGTGACCTTAGGGCGCATTTGATTCCAGCTTTGGCGATTTCAGCGAGCCAATTCACGTTAGCTGGGGACTTTAGCTCCTCACGAATCGAGCTTTGAGAGGTATCGAAAGCAGATGGGTCGACAATTCACGTAGTTCACCAATCTTGACCTGTGGTTTCGGAGAGTTCCGTACTGAGGTATATCAGTGTCTTGACGCCCAAAATCGCCAGTTCAACGCCTTCAGTCAATCTTCACAGCAGGCGTTTGGGGATTTCCGTCAAGATGTTTACCGGCGTTTAGACACCCATGAGCAGCATTTGGCTGACCTTCAAGCCCAGTGGGACGCCTGGTCCCTATCCCACACAGCCTCACCACCACCACCGCCGGACCAACAGTGAAGCTTCACTGTTGGAGAGTATGTATATATTTCCTTATTTATTTTTGCTCTCGTCCTTTTTTCGGTGGTTCGTTGTTTTCCTTTTGTGGTTTGTTTGTTTTCCCTTGTCTTTTCTGGTGCTTGCTGCAGGACTATCCTTGGAACTCGATGTACGCCCGACCTCCTTTCTCTCTGTTTATCGTGGAAGTCTCGTTCCCTTTCGCCTTATTTTGTTGTTCATGTTTAGAGCTCGGGGACAAGTGCTCATCTATCTATATGTGGGGAGAGTTGTTGATGATATGTTGTATATGTTGTGCTCGGGATATGTGCATGATTGACCCCATGGATCTATGCTTACTTTTGTTTCTTGTGCTCAAGTTTTTGTCTATACGAATAAGTTAGGATTGTGATTTGTGCACCTGAACTCTGTGGTATTGGTCGAACCTTGATGTGTTCCCGTTTATCTTGTTGTTACGTTTTTGAAGTGCAATGTGAATTGATGGGGTTGTGAGAATTGATCTTAAATCAAGGGTTATTGATGTGATTTGTCCGACTAATGTTAGGGGGAGTGTTAACAGTGTGGTTACCTATATACTTGTTTCTTTAAAAAAAAAAAAAACTATGTTTTTATGTGAGATTGTTGAAATGGAGGATGGGATTTTGCCCCTCTTTCTCGTAAATTGAGAAATGGGCATGGGAAACCACGATAGGAGACTCGAGTTCATCGAGAATTCACCTTTCACCATTGTTCCAAACTCTGTTAAGACTTTCCATGTTTATTGTTGAGATTATATAAATGGAGGATGGAATTCGCCTCTTCTCGTAAATTGAGAAATGGGCATGGAAACCACGATAGGAGACTCGAGTTTATCGAGACTTCACCTTTCGAACATTGTTCCAAAATGTTAATATTTTCTTTGTGTTCTCAAAAGAAACTTGTTGCCAAAGGTAACCATTTTAGTTAATTCACCCCAACGAGAGCCCGTCCGAGCAAAAATGATCCTCTTGTTTATTTGACTTTCTCACAATCTTAGATTTGTTTCGCATTAACTTGATTACGTATTCATCATGTTGGGGGAATTTCAAATAGAGGTTTGATTGATTGGATTAAGAGTTAAAGTTGCATGAGTTATTTTTCTACTCTTGTTAGTATAGACTTTGCTTGAGGACAAGCAAATGGATAAGTGTGGGGGAGTTGTTTGGTATGAATCTGTGCTGATTCTTGGTATTGTTTTGCATGTTGTCTTCATTAGTTTATCACATTTATGCCGTTAGTTCAATTATTATTTATCGTTTCGGACTTACTTGGTTCGTTTCAATGTTTTGCAGAAAATCGGCATTAAATAGGATGAAATCTATCTACCAAGGATCAGGTATAATGAAGAGCATCGCGATAGGAGTTCATAGGCGAAAGCGGATCCTATTTCGGAGTTCGGACGAAGGAGAACGAGACGAATTGTTGAAGTCGCGACGCGACCGTCGCATGGCCGAGCATCCGCACGCACGCACGCACGACGCCGCCCGCCAAGACGCCCGCGCGCCGCAGCGCCCCATCCACGCGCACTCGAACGTCGGCTCACTCCGAGCGCTGTTTCCATTTCCCTCGCTGAGTGAACGCCGGCTTGCCGCGCGACCGCCGCCCGCCCGCCACCCCCGCTGAACGCCGGCTCACCCGAGCGCGTTCCCAATTTACTCGCGCTCGAGTGAGCGCCGCCGCCTGCCTCGCTCGCCGCCTGCCGCCTCCTCCTCTCACCCGCGCTGCCGCGCCATCTCAGCGCCGACGCCAGCGCCGCCGCCTCTGAGCGGGCGCCGTTTCACCGGCGCCAATGCCTAAATATATCGTTATTTAGGTTATTTCGGGAGTTCGGTTTTTACGTATTTTGTTCTGATTTTTCACTCGAACGCGCCGCTGGAACCTGTTCTTCAATTTTCTTCAATTCAGACTTTGATTCACGCTCGTAATCGGTATTCATTTACTTTAACCGTGATTCTGAATTCTTGGTACTATCCTCGTGATATTTCGGATTCGGATTGGAAGTAATTTAATCGTTATTTGTTCCATTGATCTTGTTCGATTAGTTTTGCGTTGATTCTATATTTTTGTGGAATTGTTGGTTGCTTGCTTCGTTTTGTTTTACGGCTTTAATAATCTGAATTCTATGCAAGTGGTGTTGAACTTTAATTTCATGATTAATCGTTCTTTGTCGAATTTCATCGTTTCTTGTTTGAAGATCTGAGTTAATTGCTTTCGATTTGTTTACCTGTTTCTGTGTTTAGTAATTAATCATCTAGGGTTTGACAACATCTAGTTTAGATCTATTGCTTTCTTAGTTTAGCTCGGGATTGACAACCCTGGCTTAGGTTTGCTGTTTAATTCTCGTGTTTGTTTCCTCGTATGTTTCAAAAACCCATATTGGAATTAGAGTGTTTAGGATTTAATCGTTTTCGTGAGCAACATGAACATTAGGCCCCATTAAGTTTTCCTTGAGATGACTAGGGTTAGCTTTCCTACTATAACACCTGCATTTATTGCGAGTCAATTGAGAGTATACTTTTGGTTGAGCAGCAAGGAGCACGAAATGGGACAAATCAAATAGAATGGCAAAGTGCATTCTTTTGGTCACCATGTGTGAGTCCCCGCAACTCCAAAGATCAAAAGATGGAAGATGCGACCACGATATGGCTAAGTCTTATGAAATTGTATGAGAGTCGGACATAATCGTTTGTCATAATTTGACAAAATCAATAATGTCAAGTTCAATGAAGGAAAGCGATTCGGTGCATAACCATGTAGAGCAAATGATTAATCTCTTCGGAGAGCTCGAATTGGTTGGAGGATATATTGATGACGTAGTCAGAATCGATATGATCCTCAACACTTTGCCCAAGTCTTTTGATGACTTCCGTTATAAAGCAGTCCTTTATGATAAGAGTTATACTCTAGATTCATTGCAAGAGGATCTAGTAACGGAAGAACAAAATGGGCAAGGTGCACGATCTTTAGTACGCACCTAAAAAACCACCGCTTTATCGAAGATGAAAAGGAAAAGTGGAATTCAAGAGATGCTAAGGCTAAAGAAAAGAGTGGGAGTAATACAAAGGGCTCTACCAACGGTTTGAAAAAGTCAAAGGAGAAGGGCAAATGCTTCAAGTGTGGTGAGACTGGGCATTGGAAGGCTAAGTGCCCCAAGCTCAAGGCTCTAGGTACGCCATTTGCTTTAATGTGAAACATGTTTAGCGACTTGTTCTACCCATTCTTGGGTAGTAGACACGAGTGCGATCGATCATGTTTGTTACACCTGCGAGGGTTCTGCGGACAAGGAGTCGAATGATGGCGAGATAACGATCTCCATGGGCAACGCGCGAAAGTCGAGGCCGTTGCGATCGGAGATGTTACTTTATGTTTTGAGAAAAGCAGTTTTAGTTTTAAAAGACGTTTATATGTGCCGGATTTTCATGGAACCTTGTTTCTGTTTCGAAATTGTTTATTCATGGATATTCAGTTGTTTTTGATAGTGGTGTTTCTATCATAAGAAATGACGAAGTTATCTGTGTAGGCACATTATATAATTCGCTTTATACTATTTCTGCAATACATAATACCTATAACTATGTTGCATCTACATCAAACCTTAAAAAGAAAGTTTTCTTCACAAGATGACACCTCTTTTCTCTGGCATCTTAGATTAGGTCACATCAATCTAAATAGGATCCAAAGACTGGCTAAGAATGGGCGTTGGGTAATCTCACAGTTACTCTGTTCCCGATCGCGAATCTGTATAGAATGTAAGATGTTGACCGCACCTTCAAAGCGAAGGGTCATAGAGCCAAAGAAATGTTAGAGCTAGTCCATTCTCGACTGTGTGGACCGATATCCACACAAGCTCGTGGAGGTGCAGTATTTTATCACTTTCATTGACGATTACTCAAGGTGCGGATACGTATACCGCTTCACCGCAAGTCTCGAATGCTTTGAGAAATTCAAAGAATTTTAGGCGGAAGTGGAGACGAAGCTAGGTAAGAGTATCAAGTCACTGCGTTCTGATCGCGGTGGTGAATACCTCAACAACGAGTTCATGGACTATCTAGTGAAGTGTGGGATTACCTCCCGGCGCACTTCACCAAGGCACACCACAAACAAAATGGTGTGTCGAGGCAAGAAATAGGACTCTTTGGAAATGGTTAGATCAATGATGAGTTATGCAACTTTGCCTATTTCGTTACGGGGTATGCCTTAGAAAGCGGCATACTTGCTAAATCTAGTACCATCAAGTCGATCAAAGAGACCCTTTCGAGTTGTGGTTTGGCGCAAGCCAGTTTAAGCCACATAATGATATGGGGCGATCCGGCACATATGTTGAACAAGAAGGTCGACAAGTTGGAGGCTAGATCCGGCTGTTTAAGGCTATTCTAGAGGAGCGAAGGTAGTTTATTCTATATAAGGATCGAGAAGGTCATTATTAGCACTAATGCCCGATTTTTAGAAGAGGACTACATGAAAATCATAAATCCAAAGTTGAAATCATTCTTCAAGAATTAGAAGATGAGCATATTCCACCACCGATTAGACCAAAGGTGCGAGATGTCGAGTCTAGTGGGAGGATCGACACCGATACTTCAAGAAATTGAAGTGGGTCGAGTTCCATTGGAGATACCGACCGCATAAGTGGTACCTACCAAGCTAGTTGTGCAAGATAGAGAACCACAAGTTACTGCACCCACCGTTGCCATTGTGCCTGTAGTGCCTCGTCGTAGTGGGAGGGTTGTTCGTCAACCCGAGCGATGTATGTTCGTGGGTGAATCTTCGGATTTAGTCCCAGAAAACGAACAGGCAATAATCGACCCATGGACGTACAACGAGGCGATACAAGACAATGATGCAAGATCATGGAACTTACGTTTGGACGAGGTGGTAAAGTCCTATGGATTTACCCAGTTGCCTAGTGAGAGTTGTGTGTATCGTTTAGAAGTCAACGGTAATGTGGTATTTCTTGCACTTTACGTAGATGACATTCTTCTATTTGGCAACAATGTGAAGTTGTTATCGACTAAAGAGTTGGTTATCGATCGGTTTCAAATGAAAGACTTAGAAGATGCGCGTACATTCTTGGGATCAAGGTTTACCGAGATCGCAAGAGGAAAATGTTGAGCTTATCTCAGGCGTCTTACATTGATACTGTGATTACTCGTTTTAGTATGCAGACCGCCAAGAAAGGATTGCTACATTTCAGACATGGCGTTCCTTTATCTAGACAGCAGTCACCTATGACTGCGAAGGAGATAGAGGAAATGAGACAAGTTCCTTACACTTCCGCCATATGAAGTCTCATGTACGCAATTCTATGCACGAGGCCCGATATCTGCTATGCGGTAAGCATAGTAGCTAGATATCAATCTAACCCTGGACAAGCTCATTGGACTGCAGTAAAGCATATACTCAAGTACCTGAAAAGGACTCGAGATTATAGGCTAGTTTACCATGCAGATAGTCTAATGCCTTTGGGTTATACAGACTCGGATTTCCAAGATGACCGTGATGAGAAAAAGTCTACCTCAGGCTATGTGTTTACCTTGGGAGGTGGAGCCGTATCCTGGCGGAGTGCAAACCAGCGATGCATTGCGGACTCTACTGTTTGATATGATTTTGTGATGATTCTTGGTATTGTTTTACATGTCATTTTCTATGGTTTGTCCTATTTATGCCTTTGGTTCGATTAATATTTATCGATTCGGACTTACTTCGTTCGTTTTGATGTTTTGTAGGAAAATGGTAGAAAATAGAATGAATTGGATCCACCAAGAATCAAATATATTGAAGAGCATCTCGACACGAGTTCATCGGCGAAAGCGGATCGAAATTTGGAGTTCGGACGAGAGAGAACGGATCATTTCTTCAAAGTCGCGCACGTGCACTCCACGCGCCCGCTCGTGCGCTGGCGCTGAACACTTCCAATGATTCTCATGAATAATGGAGAAGGAATCAAGGATTTTGTCCTTCATCAAAAGTAAATTACGTTGCGATAGGAGTCCGTAGGTGAAAACCGTGCACAAATCGGAGTTCAGACGAAGGAGAACGGGCCAAAACAAAAATGCTGTGCAAAGATGTGTCGCCCGCGCGCGCTCGCACGCCCAGCGCCGGTTCAGCATCTTGAGCGCGCGTTCAGCCCTTTTTCAACTCTTGAACGCCAGTTCTTTGTGAACGCTGGTTCACCATTTGGCCATCTTTAGCGCACATACATCAATCTCGAACGCCAGTTCTTTGTGAACGCCGGTTCACCTGCCGCCGACTTCCATCTTGAGCTCGCGTTCATCAATTGTGAGCGCGGTTCCTCCCCTTTCACTGTTTCAGTAGCGGCATCTCCACCCGGCGCTCGCTCCAAGCGTTCTCCATTTTACTCGCGCGTTCACCATGAACGCTCGCTCATTTGAGAGACAGAACTGTTTTCCAATCCGACGTTCACCCTGAACGCCCGTTCACTTTCAAGTCAGAACATTTTCTGAACCTGCGCTCATCCTCATCCGGCGCTCACATTCATTTAATATAAATATACGTGCTTAAGGTTGAGTGCAGGGTCCGCAGTTCAGTTCTTATTCTTGGGGCTCTGCCGCGGCGCTCTTCAGCCTTTCTTCTGGACTACTTCAGGCAACACAACACAGATAAATCTTAGCTTTAATTTATGTTCTCTGTTTTCATCTAATGTTTAGTTTATCAATTTATGCTTTGGGATTTCTCAGTTTTATTGGATTCAATTCATAGTGACAGTGGATTGGATTTTCATGTTCCGTTGATTTACATTGCGTAATGATTTCCTGCTTTTGTTTAATTCCTGTTCTTGGAGATGGATTGATGATTATGTTTTTATTTGCAATTAGATTTAGATTAGGGATTGACAAACCCTATGAATAATATGATTGCATATGCTTTTATTTACCGCTTTGATTTATCGCTTTCATAGTTCAACTAGGGATTGACAACCCCTTGTTTAGATTTAACGCTTTATTAGTTTAGCTTGAGATTGACAACCCCCAGCTTAGGATCGCTGTTTATTTTTTCGTATTTCATTTCTTGCATGTTCAACCCCCGTTGATGTTAGAATGTTTAGGATTTAATTGCTTTCTGTGCGCAACACGAACAATGGCCCTGTTAAGTTTTCCTTGAGAGACGACTCGTGTTAACTTATCACGCCACGATTACCTCGCATTTATTGCGAGTAATTTGAGTGTGTTTTAGCTCGATCAATTTTGGCGCCGTTGGGAAAACTTTAGCATCGTGTTTCTTTTCTTACGATTTTCCCTACAGTGCGTGTGATCTTGTTTTTGTTGTTGGTGTGCATTAATGCGGGGTTATCAACAAGCGAATATGGTCCGGTTGGGATCAACCACCTCCATTGGGCAAATTCTTCTCCGAGGAGCCCAATTTGATTTTTCGAGAATACCGTTATGCTTGAGCCACGATCCTGCAAGCCTATAATCCATATTGGGATCAACCACCTCCACCGTACTATGAGGATCAGCCTCCAATGCCCTGGGAGCAACCACATCCTCCACCTCAATATGAGTACCCACAACAACCACCTCCACCTCAAGACTCATATCCCCAACACCGCCTCCGCTTCCACGCAGCAGTACCCACAAGCCGTATCCACCTCCGAGGCCGGCTTGGGAGGATGAGTTAACTCAAAAGAAAAGTCTGTCCATTCAAAAACGGATGCTTTAGTCAAAGTTTGGATCTCAGAACGCCTCATCTTTGCGTTTGGAGACGCAAATGGGATATGTTCGAGCACGCTTGATAAGTCATTGCAGCAAGGGAGGAACTTCCAAACCAATCCGATCGATCCGATCGGTCATTTGTTCTAGATAGTGACCCAAGTATTGAGAATTGGGTGGAAGAGACATCGATGAGCCGACTTCCCACACCAACCCGATCAAGCTCGACGGTCACTACTCTTGAAAGTGACCCAATTGTTGAAGATGTGGTGGGAGAGCCACCTGAAGAGCCGCTGCAGCCAGAGGAGGTGGAAATGGTGGAAAAATGGGCACGTGAGGATGAGGAGCAAAATCAGAACCACGAGGAAGTTGATACCAGGGTGGCTGACGAGGAAGAGTGGGCATGTGAAGTTGCAAACATGCCAAAGCCCACTCGGGAAGTGATTGCACTGCCTCAACAATTGGAGTACGGGATCCCAGAGGAGGACAAATCGAGGACAAGGGTTGAGGTAACATCAATTTTTTGTCAACATCCTAATTCACCAAAGTACTGTACTTTGGGAATTGAAATTATTTATTTTATTTTGGAGAATAGGATGTTCGACTTGAGCTTAAATTGTGCATTACTTGTCTTCTTTAATGTCCTCTGTTCTTATATGGTTACTACTGATGCTCTGGCCGAGATGGTATTCCTGCAGGTGAAGGACTATGGATAGTCCGTTGTTGTCAGTTTACGTCGTGCTCACGACGTTAAGCGAGTATGCCGTGGGAGTTACCCACGGTTTTTATTTTCTTTTCTTTCTTTCTCTTTTTGCTTGTTTCGTTGTTCTTTGATCCATCATTGTCTTTGTGTTAGTTTTGCTCGAAATTGGGAAGAAGGGTTTGCATATTTTCATCAACGGTGAGATAAAGCGTGATGCTCCAACTCTGAGCACATTCGCCGATTATCGTGGAAGTATCATCCTCTATGGTCATTTTGAGCTTTTAATGTTTTGAGCAAGCGAGGGCGATTGCTCGGTTTAAATGTGGGGATGTTTACTCGATTACGTGTGCTTACTTTATCTATTTGAATGTTTGGTGATGTGCATTTGATATGCATTTTTCCTTATTCTGATTTCTTGTAATCAAGTATTGTATATGCGAGTAAGTTAGGATTTTAATTTGTGCAACTGAACTCTGTGGTATTGATCGGACCTTGATGTATTTCTCGTTTATTTTGATGTCATGTGATTAAAGTGCAATGTGAATTGACGGGGTTGTGTGAATTGATTTTAAATCGGTGGTTATTGACGTGATTTGTCCGGCTAATGCTAGGGGTAGTGTTAACAGTTTGGTTACCTATATACACGTTTCAAAAAAAAAAAAAAAAAAAAAAAAAAGAAAGAAAGAAAATATGTGTGAAAAAGAAAATAAGGAGAATTAAAACTCCTATGTTGTTGAGATTGTATAAATGGAGGATGAGATTATGTCCCTCTTTCTCGTAAATTGAGAAATGGACATGAGAAACCACGTTAGGAGACTCGAGTTCATCGAGAGTTCACCTTTCGAATATTGTTCCAAAATCTGTTAATACCTTCTATGTTATCAAAGGAAACTTGTTGCTAAAGGTAACCACTTTAGTTAATTCACCTCTAGCGGAGAGTTGGGTCTGAGCAAAAATAACTTACTCGTTTATTTGATATTTTCACAATCTTAGATTTGTTTCATGTGGTCTTTGATTATGTACTCATCATGTTTGGGAGAATTGCAAAATAGGTTTGATAGATTGGAATAAGAGCTATGTTGCATGAATTATCTTTCTAATCTTATTAGTATAGACTTTGCTTGAGGACAAGCAAATGGATAAGTGTGGGGGAGTTGTTTGGTATGATTTTGTGATGATTCTTGCTATTGTTTTACATGTCATTTTCTATGGTTTGTCCTATTTATGCATTTGGTTCGATTAATATTTATCGATTCGGACTTACTTCGATCGTTTCGATGTTTTGTAGGAAAATGGCAGAAAATAGAATGAATTGGAACCACCAAGAATCAAATATATTGAAGATCATCTCGACAGGAGTTCATCGGCGAAAGCGGATCGAAATTCGGAGTTCGGACGAGAGAGAACGGATCATTTCTTCAAAGTCACGCATGTGCACTCCACGCGCCCGCTCGCGCGCCGGCGCTGAACACTTCCAATGATTCTCATGAATAAAGGAGAAGGAATCAAAGATTTTTTCCTTCATAAGAAGTAAAGTACGTTGCGATAGGAGTCCGTAGGCGAAAACCGTACACAAATCAGAGTTCAGACGAAGGAGAACGGGCCAAAACAAAAATGCTGCGCAAAGCTGTGTCGCCCGCGCGCCGCGCGCGCTCGCACGCCCATCGCCGGTTCAGCATCTTGAGCGCGCGTTCAGCCCTTTTTCAACTCTTGAACGCCAGTTCTTTGTGAACGCTGGTTCACCATTTGGCCATCTTTAGCGCACATACATCAATCTTGAACGCCAGTTCTTTGTGAACGCCGGTTCACCTGCTGCCAGCTTCCATCTTGAGCGCGCGTTCATCAATTGTGAACGCCGGTTCACTCCCTTTCAGCCTGTTTCCAGTGCGGCATCTCCACCCGGCGCTCGCTCCAAGCGCGCGTTCTCCATTTTTACTCGCGCGTTCACCATGAACGCTCGCTCATTTGAGAGACAGAACTGTTTTCCAATCCGACGTTCACCCTGAACGCCCGTTCACTTTCAAGTCAGAACGTTTTCTGAACCTGCGCTCATCCTCATCCGGCGCTCACATTCATTTAATATAAATATATGCGCTTAGGGTTGAGTGCAGGGTCCGCAGTTCAGTTCTTATTCTTGGGGCTCAGCCGCGGCGCTCTTCAGCCTTTCTTCTGGACTTCTTCAGGCAACACAACACAGATAAATATTAGCTTTAATTTATGTTCTCTATTTTCATCGAATGTTTAGTTTATCAATTTATGCTTTAGGATTTCTCAGTTTTATTGGATTCAATTCATAGTGACAGTGGATTGGATTTTCATGTTCCGTTGATTTACATTGCGTAATGATTTCCTGCTTTTGTTTAATTCCTGTTCTTGGAGATGGATTGATGATTATGTTTTTATTTGCAATTAGATTTAGATTAGGGATTGACAAATGATTGCATATGCTTTTATTTACCGCTTTGATTTATCGCTTTCATAGTTCAACTAGGGATTGACAACCCATTGTTTAGATTTAACGCTTTATTAGTTTAGCTTGGGATTGACAACCCCCAGCTTAGGATCGCTGTTTATTTTCTCGTATTTCATTTCTTGCATGTTTAACCCCCGTTGATGTTAGAATGTTTAGGATTTAATTGCTTTCTGTGCGCAACACGAACAATGGCCCTGTTAAGTTTTCCTTGAGAGACGACTCATGTTAACTTATCACGCTACGATTACCTCGTACGATTGTGAGTAATTTGAGTGTGTTTTTAGCTCGATCATCTACCATGGAAGCCGAATATGTAGCCGCTTCGGAGGATTCTAAGGAGGCTGTATGGTTCAAGAACTACCTCATGGATCTAGGTGTGGTACCTGGTTTGCCCAAGAGTATCATAGTTTACTGTGATAACTCAGGTGCAGTGACAAACTCGAAGGAACCACGACCCACAAGGCGACCAAACACATAGAGAGAAAGTACCATGTCATACGAGAAATCGTTAGACGAGGTGACGTGCTGATTGCAAAGATTGATACGACGGATAACCTAGCGGATCCATTCACGAAAGCTCGCCGCAATAAGTCTACGTTGGGCACGTTAGATGACTTGAATTGCGCTAGATGGCACCGCTAAAGCCCGCCAGAATAAGTCTACGTCGGGGACGTTAGAGGACTTGAATTGCGCTAGATGGCACCCACTTAGAAAGGAAACTTTTGTATAAGTTGGAGAAGCAAAGTGATGGTTTTGTTTATAATAGCTAGTAGTGAGACACATTGAATACTAAAAGTTTGCTTTAGTATAAGTGGGAGATTGTTGGATTTGTATAATGAAAGCTGTTTTGGTTAAGCTTGTATACAATGTTTCCTGTTACCACTATTACAATCTCCTATCTGAAATGAATACTTGATTGCATATATCGTGTCCCTTATCTCATATATAAGTTAGATCATACGGTGTAGAAGATCACGTAAGTCTTTATGATTGGTCAAGCTTAATGAGATATAAAAGTTTCACACCGAGACAACTTGAGGACGAGTTGTCGGTATAGGCGTGGTATAGATAAGAAGTGACTTGACTTGGTTGCTTGTCTATGCCGGGTACGCGTCTCGACGTATTGAAGGATCACAAATGAGATGAGTTCTTCTATCGACCGTCGTGAAGAACCAAGATCTCGGTGACTTACGATGATCTAAACCTCGATAAGGTATTAGATGAGTATGAGTTGTCGACCATCACTTTGACTTGTTATGGGTGAGGTTATATGTTCTAACCCAATATTCTCCGCATCTTGGGTGGTGGCAAGGTCTTGTATGTCATGCTAGTTATCTCAGACGAGTCACCGTATCCGTTTAGGATGATGACGCCCCTTAAGAAGCTCAAAGGTTTATTGTACTAAACCCCGCAGTTGAGTTAGCTCAAGTACAATAATAAGGTTGAGTGGTACTACTTAAGGAATTAAATATATTAATTATTTTAAGCGATGTAATGCTATAAATAATTAATGGACGCTCGATATCTTAAATACGAGGATTCGTAATGTCTAAGTGCAAGCCCGACTCAACTTCGGTAATAAAGGGATAAGTCAAGATTTATTCTCTAGTGGCATGAATAAATGTTTATAAATTAATTTATGTTCTGTGCTGAACATAAGATAATTAATTTATTTGAGGCTCATCTTTATTCCTTGCATTTGATCCTTGGGCTGGCCCATCCAGGCCCGTAAGCTAGGCAAAATCGGCGCCCCTATACTCTACAAGGCAAGGATTTGATTCTCTTTATCCTATAAGGATATTATTATATTTATGGGATATGCATAGATCCTTTCCATATAAGATTAAGGTAATAATCCTTTCCATAAAGGTTTATGGTAATTTTCATATGGGATTATGGTAATTTCCATATAGGATTATGGTAATGCATTATAAATATGATGTAAGAGATTAAATCTAGGTCAATGATTAATAATCATCATCATTATTTTCGAGAATTTGAGGTTCATCCTTTGAGAGATTTTCAAAATTCTTGAGTGCTTGAGGGTGATTTTCCAAGCATTCTCCATAGATCGTCCTCACCGACGTTGGAGATTGGGCAACCGGATACTGATCGAGAAGGTCAAAGCACGAGTCTCGATCCATTCCGCCTCGGCAGATTCAAAGGTAAACACGAGAAAACCCCAACGTGTTGCAATTAATTATATAGGTGCATGTTAGGTATATAATCAATGTATGGTGAATTAAACATCCAAGATAGATCCTCGGGAGAGGGCTAAACATAGTTTTCCCTTCATAAAATTCAGTCTAAATTATGGTATGTCCTTATAAAAAAGGAAAACTCATTGGAAAGATTAAGAAAACGAGAACAGTAATAGTCGGGCAATTAGGGACGAATGTAAGTAGTATTCTCATAACTAAGGTGAAATATGACTAAAAAGAGAGAATGAAGATGGGAATAGAATACGAATTAAGATAAGGAATGAAGAGCTGAATGATTTTAAGGAGCGTTGGACAATGTTATTGTCTAAAGAGATATATACATATATTTCAAGCAATAATAATAGAAATGAAATCAGTTCATGATCCTTTCAAGCAATCGGGCATTATTAAGACATTAGAATTATGAGAAAGGTTAGATCGTGAGTGAAGTGGTTAATGCCCGAGGCCAAATCGGGTTCGAGTCCACCTCATAAAATTTCGTATTAATTGACCCTAGTGGTAGAGTGGTTAACCGAGGCAGGTCTAGTTCGAGTCCAAGTGACTTTAAAATTGTGAATTATGACCAAAAAAAAAAGAAAGGTTAGATAGCAAGGAATGAAATGAGATGTAACCATGATTCTCGAGCAGTGTCTCGGTTACCAATAAGTAAAGGCATTGTATCAAAGGCCTTATAAGAGAGTATAATCTCTAGAACTACACGAATGAAAATAGAATGATATAGAAATAAATCTTATGACAGATTTTACCAAAG
The DNA here is from genome assembly GCA_036937905.1 of Salvia rosmarinus. NCBI lineage: Eukaryota > Viridiplantae > Streptophyta > Magnoliopsida > Lamiales > Lamiaceae > Salvia > Salvia rosmarinus. Next base: position 35,800,973 of record CM072820.1, on the reverse strand, counting down.
TCATAAAGAAGCAACACTGATATATGGGTAATAGTGAAATGACTCACCAATTATGTTTGACTCTGCCTATTCAGATGACTCGTAGATCCAATAAGTTAACTCAGTTATACATAAAGGAAATCGTATATTTACAAGGAGTACCAAAACCTATCAGTTCAGATAGAGACTTCAAGAGTACCCCTAGATTTTGAACTAACTCACAAAAGGAGTTAGATACGAGGTTAAGCCTTAACATAGATGTCCACTCACAGACAGATAGACAATCAGAAAGGACAGTATGAACGTCTAAGGATACGATAGAACATAAGTGTTAAACCAAGGTGCAAGTGAGAACGTGTTGTACCACTTGTTAAGTTTATGTACGACCGTAGCCGTCAAACAACGATCAATATAGTTTTATGAGGCATTGTGCTGAAAGATGTATCGACCACCACTTTATTGTAATAAAGTAGGTAAGAGAAGGTATAAAGTCCTGACGTTGTAAATGAAACGATTAAGATATCTGCTAACGAGGTAAAGAATAAGAAAAGCTCAGGACAGACAAAGGTCTTACGCTGGTACGCGTAAACCCGAACTGCATTCTTGAATGCGGAATTAAAGTTTCTTAAGATTTCTCCATCTAGAGAAACTATAAGGATTCAGGTACAAAGAATGATTAGATCACGTTTTATAGGACCTTACGAGCTCCTAACAATGATAAGCCTAGTAGCCTATAGCTGATACTTCCACCACATTTGGGGGGGAAGTACGAAATGTTTTCCACGTGTCGCAGTTAAAGAAATACGAAAATGACCCAATTCACGTAAACCAACATGATGACGTGACCTTTGACTCAGATGATTTATGATGAAAATCTACGACTAATTTGATCGTACGATGCAACGATTAAAGAAGCAAGTTTGGGTCTTTTAATGAAAATCCAATGAAGGAACCATGGACAAAAAGAAAGCACGTGGAAAGTTATGACGTTATGATGTTAAGATACCCATACTTTATGAGGTATGCAAATTTTGGGACGAAATTTCTTTTAATGGGGATAGGATGTAATATCCCGCAGATTTAAATGCCTAATTATGGTATTTAAAACCCGTAAACTAGAGTTTAGCCGAGTTATTAAATCAATAAGATATCGAATAATGATTTCGATTGTTTACGAAGGAATTAATTCCTATTTTATATTCACTGAGAATTGTGAATTAAGGAATAAGAGTATATAAAGTGTATAGGCCGTATTTTCTTTAACGTCGATTTCGTATCGATAGTTAAAACGTCGTAAATTTTTCTAAGCAATCAAGCTTAGAATTAAATTCCATTATTAATGGAATAAAATAATAAAGTGATTACGACTTTATTACTACCATTTCGAGATGAGTCGATAATTAACGTTTTGCAACGTTTTCAAACGTTAACGTTTAGAGACGTAACGAAAAGTGAATTTATTGATCAAGGAATTATAGAAATTAATTTTCTATGATTATTATATATAATTACAGTATTATTTAGCATTAAATCAATGCTAGATCATCAAGATTTGATAGTGACCAATTTTTCAAACGTTCGAAAACCATAATTTTCGAACTCGGTTTTTATCGCATAAAATGATGCCACTAATTTATCCTATGATATTATTTATCATCTAAACTATATGTTATAACATATATCAATGTTTGACATGGAAAATAAAAATTAGACCCATTGACATAGTGTAAAAGCCGAAAACTATACACATATGTATACAAGTTTATCTTGTTGATTTTTCCTATTGCATGTATCTACTATATGACAATGTGATTAATTATAACCTAACTAATCAATTAAAATCAGATATATACATAGATATATATGTAAAAATCGTGCATGAGGTGTGTGGTGTTGTTTGTGCATGAGTTATGTTTGACAATTGTCACTGAGGCAACACTTGTCACCCCATGCAACCACCCCACCACATCCCCCACTTCAGCCATTCCTCTCCCTACACTCAGCCGTCCCTCCTCTTCTCTCCTTCCTCCAAGAACAGCTCCAAGAACAGCCAAGGATAGCTCAAGCCACCTCTCCCGACGGGATGCTCATCGCCAAATTCACGGTCAAATCAAGGTGGCCGATGGCCACCAAATTCAATCCACTCCACTTGGATTTTATAGCTTCATACATCCTATCCAAGGTGAAGAATCTAAACCTTGGACTCAATAGTGTTGGAGCTACATACATGCATGTACACATATATGCTTGAATGTGCTAGATTTATAAGTATAGGTGATTGCATGTTGTTGATATGGACGAACAGTGATTTTATAAAATTAATAGACTAAGTTACAATGGTCCGATGATTGTAAATTTTTAATATGTTGAAATTATATGTTTCTAGTATTCCTATGTAAAATTTCAAGTCCATCCAACTTGATTAGCTATTTTAATCGTATTTTTCAAAATCATTGCGCACAACTGTGAAATTGCCTTGTTCATCACCCACGGTCCGTGGCTTTCGTTTTAATTTTGGCTAGTGATAAAACTCTAAAATTTGGCATAAGCATAATTCAGCATGTCTAGAAGATGTATGTAAATTTTCAGAATTTTCTAAAAATTTTTACTATTTATTCCAGATTTTACAATCTAACTGCACAAAACTGTCACTATAGCGATAGCTTGTGGTAAAATATGTTTATCTCCCAATCTATTGTGAATCATTGAGTGAGTCTTTTCTGGATTAAACTAGACTTAAGTGGCTTTTCAATATAATTGGTTGCATTCAGATTCCTTATAATGAACTCACGGTGAATTTTTAAAGTTGACGCATTACAGTAAGCCTTTTGGACAAACTGCTTTAGTAAATTTCTATGTTAATCAACTGTTAGGTGTACGACTTTTACGTGAGATGTTCAAGCCGTTTGTAGTCCAATTTTGACTTGGGTGTCTTTATAATAAATGTTCCTTACCATGTCTAGTTGTGATCTAGAAAGTTTGATCTCAAACCAAGTTTTATAGGTATACCTTTCACTGACCCAAAGTCACCTACTTGAATGTTGTCCATTCCAACTAGTCAACTTTGAGCTTATGTATTTCTCGATGCATCAGATATCTTCCAGTATAGTCCTCATGAAATATGTAGTTCTTGTTACAAGATTTCGAAATTGGTAGCCTGCAGTCATTTTGGCATTGTGAGTTAAAAGTTACGAGCCTCGCAAAACCCCTCGTCGTTAAGCTAATTCTGAAAATCCTGAAAACTTTTCTAAGTATAGAAGGCAGTTCGGTTGCCCATTTTGAGACCCTATATCTCCAGAACCACAACTCTTTTGGATTGAATTCCTTCTTAGAACTTGTAGTACATGTTTAGAGGTTTCCAGGATGTGTCTTTGTGCGGCCATATGTATTTTGAATCGAGAGTTATGAATCGTCAAAGTATGTCACTTGGGTTAATTTTAAGCTGTTTTGCTGATTTTCAAACACTTAAAATTTGACTAAGTGTAGAACTCTCCTATGTGAAATATGCCTTATGTGACTAACATGCTAGTAATTGATGCATTCATTATGTTATGTCGCAAGGTACGTTAGAACATTAATAGATGTACGAATTATGATAAAACATCATGATACGATATTTTCACGAAAGCATGCCTTAACGTGAGGTATTTGACTAGGTGCCACCACATGCTCAATTGAGTGTATATCATACCATGATATACACTAAAGTAGAAATATGGGTTCTAAGACCCGATGAATATTTCAACTCCAAAACCTCAAGGCCAGGAATAGATAGGCTATAAGCCTAGGGCTTGCATTCCAAGAAATCTATTTAGACAATCGACAGTCCAGTTGGGCTTTACTCTACTCAAAAATATAATGCTTCTGAAATATTTATTTACGATGCTTATTTCAACTGTTGATAAAATGTTTACAAGATTACCTTCCAAAAATATTTACGTTTTATGTATGTATCCTAACCATGAGAATGATATGAATGATATGAATGTGTTGGGTCGCTCCCAACTTATGAATGAAATCGATATCGGATCCTTCGCCAGAAGGCTTATACCTGGCTAGGATTAACGTGTATACTAAGGTGACTGTGTGCCGTATGGACAATTCACGGCCGATCACGGCGTCGTAGAGGGAGGCCTCCTTCACGACGTTCGACTATGATGATATGATGAAAGGATGTTAAGGGATATGGATCATACACACCAGAAAAATTCCTGGCCAAGCGATGATTTTGAAAAATGATGAAAATATTTTAGTAAGCACAAGGCATTTTAACTAAAACCCTTGTGTCTTACCATGATGTGGTAGTGTAATCTACAAATGATAAAATGTTTTGGCATGAGTCCACGGAGTGCATTCTTGTACTCAGCCCTGCATGTTTGTTTTTAAATGTGCAGATTGAGCTGATGATGGATGGAGCAGTGTTGAGCAATAGGAAATGTTGTCGCTGAAAAGTTTATACCTTGATAGTACATCGTCATATGTACATATCACATGTCTTCCGCTGCAAGAACCTAAATTTATGTACTAAAGTCCAAGAATATACTTGACATATGTTTTACAGTTTATTGTTAAAAAGAATCTCCCTATATAATTATCCATGTTTAGAGTTACAATCCCTTTTAAATCGTAATTAGGATTTAGGGGTTGTGACATTAGTCAACAATGTCATGCTAATTAATTAATTTATCATCAATTTAGTAGATGGAACAATTATCCACACCTTTATTCTCTATCAATGTCGGCACTTTCAATGTGCAAGGGATGAATATTTAAATTTTCTTGTCTTATACTTGATACAAAGATCTACACATTGCCAAATGTAATTTAAAGTCATCAATCAAGAGTTTTAGAAAATCTTCCAACCTAAATTCTTTCACATTGCACACGTCTATAACACAACACAAGCATTCCACTTGATCTCTAATTAATTTACTAACTTGTTTCTTGTGTAAATATATCATACTACACGTTTATTACACAACATGGTAAATGATAGCAAAATTTTTATTCATGTTAACACATAATAACTAAACTCACGGCACTTTTGCATTTTGAGTGTCCAACATTTTATTTTCATGCTATTTATAGTTATATAGCACGATATATGTCTTAGATGATAAATTATATCATAGGAAAAATTATTAAAAAGATTTCATGTGTCAAACCCTAATTTTTGAAATTAGGGTTTTCGAAAATGCTAACTTTATTCAATAATCATTCCTTAATTCTCTAGCATTATTTTGATGATAAATAATGCTCTTATTATATAAAATAATCATAGGAATTCAAATATTATAAATCCTTGATCATTAGACTAAATTTTCCAATTGTCTCTAAACGTTGACGTTCGAAATGTCTCAAAACGTTAATAATCGGATCATCTCAAAATGTTCGTAATAAAGTCGTAATGACTTTATTAATTCATTTCATTAATAATGAAATGTAATTCTAAGCTTCGTCACTTAGAAAAATTCACGTAATATTAACTTTCGATATTCAATCGACGTTAAAATACTACTGCCGAAAGAATTATATAACTATATTCCTTGATTCACTAATCATTAGTGAATATGATATAATAATTCATTATATCATAAATAATCGAAATCCATCATCGATAAGTTACTAATTCGATCATCGAGTCGAAACCCTAATTTACGATTTTTAATTATCGTAATTAGGCGTTAAATCTTCGGGATATTACATTTAAAGTGATATTCATCTTTATCTATAAATAATTAAACTTGTCTACTTTTTTTTTTCTGTTTTACAATCCTCTCGTATATTAAATAAGAAGCTACAATACAAACTACTACGAAAATTTAAAAACGAAACTTGCTCACTATCTAAATTCATGGAAAAGAAAAGAATTCAAGGTATTTAAAACACATGGATTAGCTCTCTATCTCCATATCCAGTTGTATAATATGAAATATGTAAATCATCCCTTAGTGTCTTGTTAAAACAATATTATCATTGTTCTTCTTCTCAATTCAACCGAGAGAGAGAGAGAGAAATAGAGGGTCTCAACTTTAATATCTTATAAACTTTTGTTGCTTGAGAGAGACTTTTCCTCAACCTGGATCTTTTGTTATCTTCACTTGCTTGAGTTCAATTGTTTAATTTGCACTGCTTGAGGATTCTCACCTCTAAAGGCTTTTGTTCTTTATATATTTTAAAGTCCAAAATACTACTAAATTGTTATATTCTCACCATATATATTTATAAAAAGAATAAGATCTACAAATAATTTAATCTTTAAGAACCAAGGCGAAAAAGCATATCCTAGGATGCCATAATGATCATGCCTAATTTCTACTCATTACCAATGAAATGAGATTGTGAAAAGGAGTTGATGTGGAAAAGTCATGATGTGAAAAGGAATTTTATGCTTGCGAATAGAACGTATGAAACACACGCCATTAAATTGTTCAAAATTTGGCTGAAAAAACCATTCTAAATTATTAAATTTTTCAAGAAAAAGAAAAAAGATTGTAATATCCCGCAGAATTAGATGCCTAATTACGGTATTTAAAACCCGTAAATTTGAAATTCGCTGAGATGATTTGATCAGTAAGATATCGAATAATGATTTCGATTATTTACGAAGGAATGAATTCTATTTCATATTCACTGAGAATCGTGAATTAAGGAATAGAAGTTTATAAAGCGATCGACAAGATTACTTTAACGTCGACTTTGTATCTCTAGTTAAACGACGTAAAATTTTCCTAAGCAATTAAGCTTAGAATTAAATTCGTTATAAATGGAATAATTTAATAAAGTGATTACGACCTATTACGACTATTTCGAGATGAGTCGATAATTATCGTTTGAAATGTTTTCAAACGTTAACGCTTAGAGACGAAATGAAAATGAGTTTATTGATCAAGGAATTATAGAAATTAATTCCCTATGATTATTATATGTAATTACAGTATTATTTAGCATTAAATCAATGCTAGAACATTAAGGATTTATATTGATCAAATTCCTCAATTTCGAAAACCCTAGTTTCGAATTTTAGGGTTTTATCGCATAATTTGATGCCGTTAATTTATCCTATGATATTATTTATCATCTAAACCATATGTTATGACATATATGGCATGAAAAATGAAATTGGACCTATTACATGTGTAATAGCCGAGAACTATATATATATACACACTAAGGATTTAATTGTCGACTTTCCACTATTACATGCATCTAATAAGTAACAATTTGATTAATTATATAGACTAACTAAATTAATTAAACACATATACATATATATATATATATATGTAAAAACGTGTGTGTGTGTGTGTGTGTAGGAGAGAGAGTGTGTGTGTCATGTGATGTGTGTGACAAGTGTTGATATGCATGTGAGTGTAGTGACAAGTGTCACCCATGCATATCATCCAACACCACCCTACACCTCCCTCCCCCTTTTGGATCAGCCATTCCTCTCTCTCTCCCCCAAAATTTCAGACGTCTCTCCCTCCTCTCCTCTCTTCTCTTCTCCTCTCCTCTCCTCTTCTTGCAATGGAGACTCATTTCCTCCATGGGAGAGAGAGCTCAAGCTCCATCCCTCTTGTTTATCTTCAATTCGTGGCTGAGGTATATCTTCGTCCTATGATTCTTGGACATGGCTAAATCATACTTGCATACTTAGATTAATGATCTTAGGGATGATTTGGGGTGATAGATTCACCATTTTCGTTTGTTATATGAAATACTTACAAGAAGAATAAGCTTAAAACGAAAACTGGAAGTATGTTACGAAAACAGTAACTTAATAAATTTATTTGACTAAGTTACAGTAGTCCGATGAATGTGAAATTTATCTATGTTAAAATTAAACATGTCTACCACGTCTCTGTACAATTTCAAGTCAATCCAACTTGATTTACTATTTTAATTGTATTTTTAAAAAACACTGCACAAATCTGTAAAATTTCCATGTTCATCACCCACGGTCCGTGGCTTTCGTTTCGAGTTTGGCTAATGGTATAACTCTAACATTTGTCATAAACATAATTTAACATGTCTAGAAGATTTATGTAAATTTTCAGAAGTTTCTAAAAATGTTTACTATTTATTCCAGATTTTACAAACGAACTGCACAAAATTGTCACTGTAGGAATAGCTTGTAGTAAAACATTTTTATCTCCCAATCTATTTTGAATCATTGAGTGAGGCTTTTTCTGAATTGAACAAGACTTAAGTGGCTTTTCAATCTGATAGGTTGCATTATCAGATTCATTTTAATAAGCCCTCAGTGAATTTTTAAAATTGACGCGTTTCAGTAGGTCTTTTAGGTCGAAATGTCTAAGTCTAATTCCTTGTCAATGAACTCTACAAGTCCGACTTTTCCGTGAGCTGTTCAAGCCGTTTGTAGTCCGACTTTGACTTGGGATTCTTCATAAGAAATGTTCCTTACCATGTCTAGTTTTGATCTGGAAAGTTTGATCCCAAACCAAGCCTTATAAGTATATTGTTCATTGACCCAAAGTCACCCACTGGAAATTTGTCCATTCCAACTAGGCAGCTTTGAACCCACGTATTTCTCGATGCATCAAGTATCTTCCAGTATGGTCTTCATGAAACATGTAGTTCTTATTACAAGGTTTGAAAATGGTATCTTGCAGTCATTTTAGTATTGTGAGTCAAAGTTACGAGCCTCGCAAAATCCCTCGTCGTTAAGCTAAATCGAAATCTTGAAAACATTCTAAGTATAGAAGTCAGTTTGAGTTGCCCACTTTGAGGCCCTATATCTCCGAACCACGACTCTTTTGGATCGAATTCTTCTTAGAACATGTAGTACATGTTTAGGGTTTCAGAATGTAACCTTGTACGATCATACGTATGTTGAGTCGAGAGTTATGAATCGTCAAAGTATGTCACTTGAGTTGCTTTAAGCTGTTTTTCTGAAAATAAATACTTGAAATTTGACTAAGTGTTGGAACTCCCCTAGGTGAAATATGCCATATGTGAATAGGGTGATGATCGATTGTTATATGGATGATATTAATACATATTAATGACCATAAGTGTATAATAATACACTATATGAATTTAGAAAAATTCTTGGAAATCATTTGCTAATTTTAAGAATTACCGAGAGCATTAAAGGAATTATAAGGATTTTGAATCCTTTTAATTAAGAGTAATAATATATTATATGTCTAAATATTATTTTGACATATTTGGAATTTATAAAATTTTATAAACATAGATCACTATGTTTATAACGAAACATTATATTTAATAACGTTATAAATGAATAATAAGGACTTATGGATAAATGGATTAATATTTAAGAAAATATTAATAAAGTTCATCGACTTACGTAATAAATCGAGAATTAGGACTTTATTTAAAAGAAATCGATTGGAATCGATTTATAACATGAATTAGTAAGAAATTACTATTGAAAGTCAAAATTGTTGACTTTTAAAGTCAACGTACGAGATACGTTCGATAAATACGCTAATATGCGTAAAACGTACCAATTAGGTAAAGAAACCTCGTTGGTAAGAAAAGATTTCGTAATTGAAATTCGTATGTCGAGAAACGTATAAATACGTTGAACGTTTCAACCGGAAAGGTTAAAACAATATAGTTGAACGTGTCTCGAAGAACGAGAACTGTTCAATTGAAATACGTAATTGAAAAGCGTATTGAATTCATTAAAGAATTCAGTTTATATCGATATAGAATATCAAAGTTTATCTAAGACTTAGAGAGTCTCGAAAATCGTGAACGACGTACTAAACATCGCTTTTACTTAAAGGTGTGGACGCAAACGTGACGACCGGACATTGACGAGCAATCAAACCTAGGACTCAAATTAAGATGTACCATAGTCCAGGTGGGCTTTCTTTTCAAACAAAATATGACTCTGCTGTTTTACCTAAATGAATTTATTTACAACGCTTATTTTCGTCTGTTGATAAATATTTACAATATTACCTGCCAAAAATGTTATGTTTTGTGTATGGATCCTATCCAGAATGAATGGTGTGAAGGTTGGAACGATATGATATGAAATGTATGAATGGTGTGAAGGTTGGATGACATGATATGAAATGTCTTTTGTTGGGTCGCGCCCAACCTTTTTATGAAATCGATATCGGATCTTATGCCAAAAGACTATGTCTGGCTAGGGTTAACGTGTACACCTGAACATGACTGTGTGCTGTATGGGAAATTCACGACCGGTCACGGCGTCGTAGAAGGGAGGTCTCCCTCTCGACGTTTGATCTTTGATGTTATGATGAGAATATGGGATACGGATCATACACACCAAGAAAAATGCATGGCCAGGCGACGATTTTGAGAAATGATGAAAATGTTTTAGTAAGCACAAGGCCTTTCGACTAAAACCCTTGTGTCTTACCAAGATATGGCAGTGTAATCTAAAAATGATAAAAATGTTTTTGGCATGAGTCCACTGAGTGCATTCTTGTACTCAGCCTTGCATGTTTGTTTTTAAATGTGTAGGTTGAGCAGATGATGGATGGAGCAGTGTTGAGCAATAGGAATATTGCCTCTGAAAGATTTATACCTTGATAGTACATCGTCATATGTACATATCACATGTTTTCCACTGCAAGAACTTAAGTTATGTTCTAAAGTCCAAGAACATACTTGACATATGTATTACGGCTTTTGTTTAGGAGAAACTCCTTGTTTATTTATACCTGTTTAGAGTTACAATCCCTACTAAATCGTACTTAGGATTTAGGGGCTGTGACAAAGATCTTGCCTTTCAATCATTATTTTGAGTGAAACTAAGATTATGTGGAATATAATCAATTCGGAATTGTGATTCAAATCGTATTTCATCTTTTATTTCTATGTATTTTATAGTATTAATATCATGAATATCTATTAACTATTATTAATTATTAACACTATATTCTATTACATATTGAAAGCACCATATTGATCATTGATCCTATGTGAAAGCATTTATATAATCCAGCTTTCATTAACATCAATTAGCGGACGTTACATTTATTAATACATGATACACATTTAAAAACAGTTGATTACAAAAAAATGGCTGAAATGAAGCAATTCACTTTTCTAGAAACCAACCACTATCACTCGGTGCAAATTAATTTCCTCTGCCAATGTAAGCCTCACATGACTCTCTGCGTCGAGTTCAGCTCATTGAGTAATCCTATTTAGCTAATAACTAATCGGATTGGGAATACATATTAGCAACATAATGTGAGACTTTTATATTGTGTTGCACTTGCTTTGGCATGATGTCTAAGCTTGATATTCATATTATATATTAATACTAACTTGAGTTTCTAAAACTTGTGATTGTCATTTTGCTTTTTTTCTAAGTATTCTTTCAAAGTTTTAACAAATAGATAGAGATTGTGCATGACTTTAATTAATCTACTAGCAGCTGGGTCGTATGAACTGCATTTGGTCTGGCCATGTGAAAAAGATATATGCACTAAATTAACTGCCTGAATTTGGAAGAGCATGGGGTTACTTTGTGGGGAAAATTTATTAATAAAACTTGGTATGACAATGTTGTCACAGCCCGGTTCGGCTTATCCTTACTGGACCGTGACTTGGGGTTCGGTTTAAGTGGATATGAAAGAATAAGGGTTTCAACTCATTTCATCTACGAAGAAATATAGATGTTTCAAACAGATACGAGAATCATGATGAATCAAAATAGCTTATATATATAAAAGATGGTTCCATGGTTTCACAAATGCAAGAGCTTTTACAAAGCTCGACATAGAAAGAAAACATAACAGAGTCTCAAGAGTTTGGCAATGAATAAACGTGTGAGACATGCATATGAAGATGCATTCTCAAGGCGAACCAAAAGATATTCCATACTAAGTCGACAAAAGAACTTCGCCAACTCCCGCCTGCTCCATCACTCGCTCAACCCGCACATTTAAAAACAATATGCATGGCCGAGTACAAAGATGCACTCATGGACACATTGCCGAAAACATTTTACTTTACTAAATATCAGATCGCTTTCATCACGAAGAAGACAAGGGTTTTATTTGAAAAGGCCTTGTTGCTTACAAAATACATTTTCATCATTTCTCAAAATCATCGCTCGGCCGAGCATTTTCACATCACAACAACCCCAACGTATATTCCAAGTCGGATATGGATAAACGCGCCGGGAGGGAGGCCTCCCTTCACCCGGACGCAACTGATCACAACCGACGATTCAGAAAACTGATCGCAACCGACGATTAAGCAGCTGATCGCTACCGGCGATCTGCTTAATGTGTACACAACCCTAGCTGGAATTTCTACTTACACCTCCACCTAGATCCGACCAGAACTTCTGTTGCCCTGTGCAACCCGAATGGACATATACAAAACATAAAACATTTTCTGGCAGACAATATCGTATCTCAAATTTTTGTAGTAAAACAGTACAATAATAACAGTAAACATTTTTCAAAAAGCTCATAAAAGTTTTGGTAAGAAAGCCCACAAAGGGTTTAGGTAAGAAAGCCCACAAAGGGTTTAGGTAAGAAAGCCCACCTCGGGAACTTAAAGTTCCTACGTCACTAGTACTTAATTATCGTCTTCTTTCTCCTCTGAGCAGGCCCCTTTTCAACGTGAGAAACGAGGTTTAGTACATCGCTATACTTTTCGATAGTGACGAACATCGTCTATAACGTCATATGCATCAAATAAGGCTAACGTCGGACTTATTTTGATGTTTCCTAATCAAAATGATGTCGATTATGAAATCGTTTCTCATATAAGAGATATTCCATCTCTTTAGCACATAATGTACGTTTTAATGTACTTACGTAACGTAAGTCACATTGTTACTAAACGCATCTACGCCACATAGATCGCAGACATCGAATTTCGTGCCCTTTGACCTTGGTCAACGTTTTTAGTCAACAATTTTGACTTGGTCAACATTTAGTCAACAATTTTGACTAAAGTCAACATTTTGACTTTTTAATTCCTTTTATGTAATTCTATTATTTTATGTGCAATTCTTGTTATAAAAATTCCCATAAAATCATAATATGTTTAAAACATTATTTTGGATCATTTTATGCAATTATTTCTCATAGAATAAATTTATAACATTAATACTTATAACCTATAGTTTTTGAAACCCTAATTAAACTAAGCAAACAATTTCCAAAATTCCAATAAAATCACATAATGATACTGCCTATAAGTATCCTTATTATAACATAATTTTATTTATTGTGAACTATTGAATTAAACCTTCCTAAGTCACTTTATAAAATTGGACTTAGGTCCAATAAATTTTAACAAATCTAATAAATTCATAAAACACTATATTATGATTCTACACTTTCAATATGTTATGATAACACTCAAACATGGATTATATCATAACCTAATATCATGTTCTTTAATTTTCAAATTCATGACTTAGGTACCAAAATTTTCCAAAATTCTACATAAATTCATATAAGCATAATTAATACCCTAGATTATGATTTCATGCTTAAATCAATAATTAAAATCATAATTATCAACATATCACACCTTTAAATTTTCGGTCCATATATAAAATTTAATATCATGCTTGATTTTGTGATATAATTATACTACATGCTTAATAACATCATATAAATACAATATCTAAACATATTGGCACAAGCCTCATGATTTTCGAAAATTACACATATGAATTAAGCTTATAACATAAATTCTAACCTTTTGATCGGATTCGATCGACGTCATCGACGTTATTCTATCTACGATCAAGAATGCTCAAGAACACTCTCTTTTTTTCTCTCTATTTTCTCCTATTTATTCTCTATTTTGGTTATGAGGTTATGGGAGGGGTAACCTCCTATTTATAGGATTTATAAAGTGGGTTTAATCATTATTTCATAAAATATCTTATCTTATCAAATCTTATCATATCTTATCTTATCTTATCAAATCTTATCATATCTTATCTTATCTTTATCAAATCTTATCATATCTTATCTTTAAATTAAATGCATTGAATCTTAGGTGTCACATAGTATAAAGTTTTTCACATTTGTGTGACATATGGTCCTCACACTAATCCCACCTTAGGTTACTTGTTCAAATTGAATTCTAACACTACTTTACACCTAATACATGATAAGGTACAACTCATAGCCTCACATTAATTATAGGATGATATTTATCACATAAAATACCAATTTATCCAAATTTTCGGTCACTACATATATCATATGCCAAATATTTTATTTTTCTTCAATTAATAGCTATGTGACATAATATTGATCTTAGATAATAATTTATATCATAAGAAAATTAATTAAGATCAATTTCATGTACTAATGTAAAGTTATCGGCAAATAATTCAAAGCTAAGGATAAATTATCAAACTATTATTCTTTTTATAACCAATATTATTTTCATGAGTAATTACATAAATATAATGATATTATATCATAAAATAAATTTTTGGAACATTTCTAAGCATTTTCCCTAATTTTTTGAAAATTAGGGTTTCTAGGAATTAAATTTCATAAAATTCCATTCTTACCCTATTTCCTTAATTTCGAAATTTTTATACTTCCTAGGAGATAAGATTGATCTAGAATCATGATATTTATCAAGTATATAATTTAAATAAATTATTTAATATATTTATCACATAAAAATCATGATTTTCGAATTTCACATAAAATAATACTTTAAATTTCGAAAATCATGCAACTATTATTTAAAATATTATTTCCTATGATATTCTACACATTTCTAAGAGATAAACATTATCTCTTAATTAATCATGACCTTATCTTATCTTTTAATAAAATATCTTAACAAGCTTATCTTATCTCTAATGTCATTTTCAACCTTATCACTTACACCTCATGCTTGGGTGTTAAAGATAATTATCTTATCATATAATATAAGATAAACATGACAACTCATCACATAAAATCAAGTGATCACATAATAAATCACAAATTAATTCCTTATACTTTAAATTTTCAAAAATCACTATTAAATAAGGAAAAATATTTCTTTTCCTTCCTTAGTGCAAATAATATCCTAAATATACTTAAAAACATATTTAAAAATTATTTCGTTCAAATTTTCAAGAGAAATTTTGATTTATTCAAAATCGACAGTTACCGACGTTCACTTTCATACTTGTTTCTATCGTACTGTTTCTTCTTTATTTTCAAAATTTTTAAGCCCATAAATTCGGGGTATTACATTCTACCCCCCTTAAAGAAATTTCGTCCTCGAAATTTACGTATCCTCATGGTGTTCTCGATCCTTCCTCCACAGTTCATTCTCAATTCCAACGTTGGTACCTTGTACTACTTACCGTCAGATGTTCTTAATTTTCATTCAGATTCACTCAACTATCGATTCTTATAGATAGTGAATCCTATGTCCAAATCTAAATTTAAACGAACATACGCTAACGTCGTATCTTTTACCTTTGGTGGAGAGAATTTGTATCCCTTCATCTCGTATCGTGATACGTTCTAAAATACTTGCGTACAATCTTATAATATCGTAGTCGTAAAATCGACTCATGGAATGATGTCATTCCTTCTATATCTTGAAATTGTCTCGTGCTTATTTATCTCACCGAGAATATTCCTTCATCATAACTTGATGTATCTCTCTTTAACTGAAGAATCATATCACTCTACTGATCTGAGAACTTAAGTGTCAAGATAAGTCAGCCTATTCATACTTCCTAGCTTCAAGGATTGGAGAAAACGTATCATGACAACTTATAAGTGGGTAAGGGTTCACA
The DNA here is from genome assembly GCA_036937905.1 of Salvia rosmarinus. Classification (NCBI taxonomy): domain Eukaryota; kingdom Viridiplantae; phylum Streptophyta; class Magnoliopsida; order Lamiales; family Lamiaceae; genus Salvia; species Salvia rosmarinus. The sequence goes on along the minus strand of CM072820.1, from coordinate 35,785,225 downwards.
ATTCAAGATGACGACTTTTGAAATTTTGAATCAATGTGTTCTTTGAAACGAATAATTGGGATATAGGGTCCGAAGACCAGAATGACGACTACTGAGAGATCTTTGGTCATATGGGCTGATCAGACCCGTCACAAATACTTCTCAGTCACATGAAGGCTTGGTTTCAAAAGGACATTTTATAAACTCTTGGTTGTAAACTTCTTGTAGAAAAATGAGAAAATCAAGTGATATCTCAATTGAAACTAGGTCATAGAGTTAAACTCAATGACAGAACTTGGGTAATGAATAAAATTTGAAACATCGTATACCTTGTACTGGGTCATCATAAATCGTAAGGTTTCTCAAAATATGATAAAACTTAAATCCACATTACTAACCACAGCTCTTAACTTAAACATTTTTATATTCTATCGTACCAGAATCCTTTTACTATGGATATTATTCTGCAAGAGTCAAGTTATAATTCGATCACGTCCTAATTAAGTTCTAATAGTCAACTCGAGTTTCATTGCGTGTGAACGCCTATAGGGAAGGACTATACTCATGTTACCATCGTGATAATGACATTCATCATCCATCATTCCATTTCGCCCTTTTCTCTACTTTGTTCTCTTTTTCTCGCCTTCCAACTCGTATTATTCTTATTTTCATCCTTGCTTTTGTTCTAATTTCTATCCTTCCTTTTGTTCTCATAACAAAATTTCTCATAGTTCATCTTCTTATGTTCTTTCGTAAAGGGATCATACATCTTAAGCATCCACGCTCTTTTGGGATAACTTACTCATCGATACTATCAAATTGTAATTTCAAACAAGAATAACATAACTTGTTCATAATAATACATCTTATCAATTCTATAAATTCAACATTTCACTTTTGACATATCATTATCAATTCTTTCTCATATTTCTTTCAACTCTTTCTCATTTCCCTTTCCTGCCATCTGATAACAGATAGTTCTAAGTAAGTCTGTCTTAAATTTACAAGCATTAGGGGAGAAACTTAAATCATCAGGACTTCTTAAACTAAACTTCTTTAAAACACAAAGTTTTGTGGACATCTTTTAGCATAAGCTCGTAAACACTTATCACTTATCATTCTAATCCCCAAGTTTATCTAGCGTTCAAAATTAATTTGCGTGAAGCAATAATCGACACGTCAGAGAATCTCAAAAGAGAAAATTATGCCCATGTCACGAGTATTCCTTGAAGCTTCCATTCCTTCTCGTAGTATTCCATTTCTTGTTCGACAAATCGATCCTAAAGGCATTTCTAGGTTCTCAAATTCTCGTGTTTCATCAAACACTACGTTATACATAAAAGAGAAATTCTTATGATCTCATTCATTCTAAGTTCTTCGTGAAACTTAGAGCTCATCTATGTTCTCTTTGAAAATCTAAAACAATTTCACAATTCAACTTCGTTTCACAACAAACTTTTCATTCAACTCATTGACATATAACTCTATATATGTCCATTATCAATACTCATATACCAACCGGGTATAAGCTTTAATTTTCTTTCAAATTCATCACAACAAAATCACATACCAACCGGTATGAATTAAACTTCTTCGAGACAAACCACTGCTTGTCCCATGAATTATCTCAATTCAAAACTACTCATTTAACGGCATGTCCACTTTAAAACATTTTCACAAATACTTCCTCAAACTCAGAACATACTTTTCAAAACTTTTAACATATCTTTTATCGAACTCACTTTTCCTTCTTTGGTTGAGCGTGATGAACAGAGAGCGTTGAGCGGTGATGATTTTCTTCATAGAAAGTCTAGTGATTCAAGCCGACTTTGGATAGAAAGAATATTTTGGTTCAAAGCAAACGACCGCTCGATACCACTGTCACGCCCGGTTCGGCTTATCCTTACCGGACCGTGACTTGGGGTTCGGTTTAAGTGGATATGAAAGAATAATGGTTTCAACTCATTTCATCTACGAAGAAATATAGATGTTTCAAACAGAATCGAGAATCATGATGAATCAAAATAGCTTATATATATAAAAGATGGTTCCATGGTTTCAACAGAACATCAGCTTTTACAAAGCTTGACATAGAAAGAAAACATAACAGAGTCTCAAGAGTTTGGCAGCGGAATAAACGTGTGAGACATGCATATGAAGATGCATTCTCAAGGCGAACCAAAAGATATTCCATACTCAAGTTGACAAAAGAACTTCGCTCAACTCCCGCTCTGTTCCATCACCTGCTCAACCTGCACATTTAAAAACAAATATGTAGGGTTGAGTACAAAGATGCACTCAGTGGACACATTGCCGAAAACATTTTACTTTAAATAAATATCAGATCGCCTCGCCACAAGAAGACACAAGGGTTTTATTTGAAAAGGCCTTGTGCGTACAAAATACATTTTCATCATTTCTCAAAATCATCGCTCGGCCGAGCATTTTCACATCACAACAACCACAACGTATATTCCAAGTCGGCTATGGATAAACGCGTCGGGAAGAAGGCCTCCCTTCACCCGGACGCAACTGATCACAACCGGTGATTCGAAACCGATCGCAACCGACGATTCGCCAAATGATCGCTACCGGCGATACAGCTAATGTGTACACAACCCTAGCTGGAATTTCTACTTACACCTCCACCTCAGATCCGACCAGAATCTTCTGTTGCCTGTGCAACCCGAATGGACATATACAAAACATAAAATATTTTCTCGCATAATATCGTATCTCAAATTTTTGTAGTAAAACAAGACATTAATAACAAGAAACATTTTCAAAAGCTCATAAAAGTTTTGGTAAGAAAGCCCACAAAGGGTTTAGGTAAGAAAGCCCACAAAGGGTTTAGGTAAGAAAGCCCACCTCGGGAACTTAAAGTTCCTACGCCACTAGACTTAATTATCGCCTTCTTTCTCCTCCGAAAGCCCCTTTTCAACGTGAGAAACGAGGTTTAGTACATCGCTATACTTTTCGATAGTGACGAACATCGCCTATAACGCCATATGCATCAAATAAGGTTAACGTCGGACTTATTTTGATGTTTCCTAATCAAAATGATGTCGATTATGAAATCGTTTTCATATAAGAGATATTCCATCTCTTTAGCACATAATGACGCTTTAATGTACTTACGTAACGTAAGTCACATTGTTACTAAACGCACTACGTCACATAGATCGCAGACATCGAATTTCGTGCCCTTTGACCTTGGTCAACGTTTTTAGTCAACAATTTTGACTTGGTCAACATTTAGTCAACAATTTTGACTAAAGTCAACATTTTGACTTTTTAATTCCTTTTATGTAATTCTATTATTTTATGTGCAATTCTTGTTATAAAATTCTATAAAATCATAATATGTTTAAAACATTATTTTGGATCATTTTATGCAATTATTTCTCATAGAATAAATTTATAACATTAATACTTATAACCTATAGTTTTTGAAAACCCTAATTAAACTAAGCAAACAATTTCCAAAAATTCCAATAAAATCACATAATGATACTGCCTATAAGTATCCTTATTATAACATAATTTTTATTTATTGTGAACTACTGAATTAAACCTTCCTAAGTCACTTTATAAAATTTGGACTTAGGTCCAATAAATTTTTAACAAATCCAATAAATTCATAAAACACTATATTATGATTCTACACTTTCAATATGTTATGATAACACTCAAACATGGATTATATCATAACCTAATATCATGTTCTTTAATTTTCGAAATTCATAGACTTAGGTACCAAAATTTTCCAAAAATTCTACATAAATTCATATAAGCATAATTAATACCCTAGATTATGATTTCATGCTTAAATCAATAATTAAAATCATAATTATCAACATATCACACCTTTAAATTTTCGGTCCATATATAAAATTTAATATCATGCTTGATTTTGTGATATAATTATACTACATGCTTAATAACATCATATAAATACAATATCTAAACATATTGGCACAAGTCTCATGATTTTCGAAAATTACACATATGAATTAAGCTTATAACATAAATTCTAACCTTTTGATCGGATTCGATCGACGTCGGCGACGTTATTCTATCTACGATCGAAGAATGCTCTGAAGAACACTCTCTATTTTTCTCTCTCTATTTTCTCTCCTATTTCCTCTCTATTTTCGGTTATGAGGTTATGGGAGGGGTAACCTCCTATTTATAGGATTTATAAAGTGGGTTTAATCATTATTTCATAAAATATCTTATCTTATCAAATCTTATCATATCTTATCTTATCTTATCAAATCTTATCATATCTTATCTTATCTTTATCAAATCTTATCATATCTTATCTTTAAATTAAATATCAATCTTAGGTGTCACATAGTATAAAGTTTTCACATTTGTGTGACATATGGTCCTCACACTAATCCCACCTTAGGTTACTTGTTCAAATTGAATTCTAACACTACTTTACACCTAATACATGATAAGGTACAACTCATAGCCTCACATTAATTATAGGATGATATTTATCACATAAAATACCAATTTATCCAAATTTTAAGGTCACTACATATATCATATGCCAAATATTTTATTTTTCTTCAATTAATAGCTATGTGACATAATATTGATCTTAGATAATAATTTATATCATAAGAAAATTAATTAAGATCAATTTCATGTACTAATGTAAAGTTATCGGCAAATAATTCAAAGTTAAGGATAAATTATCAAACTATTATTCTTTTATAACCAATATTATTTTCATGATTAATTAAATAAATATAATGATATTATATCATAAAATAAATTTTGGAACATTTCTAAGCATTTTCCCAATTTTTGAAAATTAGGGTTTCTAGGAATTAAATTTCATAAAATTCCATTCTTACCCTATTTCCTTAATTTCGAAATTTTATACTTCCTAGGAGATAAGATTGATCTAGAATCATGATATTTATCAAGTATATAATTTAAATAAATTATTTAATATATTTATCACATAAAAATCATGATTTTAATTTCACATAAAATAATACTTTGAATTTCAAAATCATGCAACTATTATTTAAAATATTATTTCTTATGATATTCTACACATTTCTACATATTTCTAAGAGATAAACATTATCTCTTAATTAATCATGACCTTATCTTATCTTTTAATAAAATATCTTAACAAAGTTTATCTTATCTCTAATGTCATTTTCAACCTTATCACTTACACCTCATGCTTGGGTGTTAAAGATAATTATCTTATCATATAATATAAGATAAACATGACAACTCATCACATAAAATCAAGTGATCACGAATAAATCACAAATTAATTCCTTATACTTTAAATTTTGAAAATCACTATTAAATAAGGAAAATATTTCTATTCCTTCCTTAGTGCAAATAATATCCTAAATATACTTAAAACATATTTAAAAATTATTTCGTTCAAATTTTCAAGAGAAATTTTGATTTATTCAAAATCGACGCCATTCGACGCTCACTTTCATACTTGTTTCTATCGCATCGCTTTTTCTTTATTTTCAAAATTTTAAGCCCGTAAATTGGTGGTATTACAAATGTACCAACATGGACGAAAATCTTAGTATTTTTCCGAATTGATGTATGCACTCAATTAATCGCCTTGTTGCTTTTCCGAATTGATGTAATCATAATATGAAAAGAAAAACATTTTAAAATATGAAAAATTATAAAATACGAGGAAAATGGTCGGTTGTGAAATCATGCATATTTCTATAATCTATTATTGCGGTGTATTCGACTATATCGAATATTGATTTGAGGTTCGGTGTACATCTTTGAGGGTAGTCTAGCTATGGCTTCAATTTCACCGTTAAATACGGATGGATAATTTTCGATGCCACATGGCCCGTGGGTGTTAACTTGTAACAGCCCTCTAGTACTAATGACGGATTAGCGAGACTATTACTTGGAACGAGAATCAAGAAACATGAAAGACAATTAATCATAGACTTGTGGGACATAATTCAAGTAAACATTAGAACTTCAAACCATTAGAGATAAAACACACATAATTTACATACGAATTAGACCAACGGATCCTTAACAAAGGGTTTAACCGATCGAAGGTATTTAACAACAACTTCAAAACATAACTTAGTGTTCTATTACAGAGGAATAACATGTGAATACACATATGACGATGTGTAGTCAAGGTTCTACTTATTAGCGACAAAAGGGTACCGACTGCTCAACACACCTTCATCCATCATCTGCTCAACCCGCACATTTAAAAACATACATGCAGGGCTGAGTACAAGAATGCACTCAGTGGACTCATGTCAAAACATTTTATCAAATTTAAATTACACTGCCCCATCACAGTAAGACACAAGGGTTTTATTTGGAAAGGCCTTGTGCTTACTAAATATTTTCATCATTTCATAAACATTGTCTGGCCAGACATATTTCCTTTGTATGTATGATCCATATCCTTTCATTTCCTCATATCATCATCATTAACGCCGTAGAAGTAAGCCTCCTTCTACGTCGCTGTGACCGGCCGAGAATTGTCCTTTCAACACACAGTCACCATTATGTGTACACGTTAATCCAGGCTAGGAATTGTCCTTCTAGCACAGGATCCGATATCGATTTTCATTCATAAGATGGTAGTGAACCAACAATATTCATCATCATTCATTGATAGGATACATACATAAAAACATAAATATTTGGGAAAATATTTAAATAAAAGATTTCATCATCATTTCTTGAAATAAAGCATCGTAAATAAAGCATTTGATAAGCATTTTATCTTTGATGAGTATAGTAAAGCCCACCTGGGATGTAGACTTTCTCAAACAGATTTCTTCCTACATCAACGATCACGTCCGCGTCCCACCTTTACGTAAAAACTAATTTAGTACGTCTTTTCATCGAATATCTTAACTAATAACTTCTCGTACTTCGATAGAGACGAAATATGATCTACGACCTCATATTAATCATTTAGGTTAAACGTCTAACTTATACTAATGTATTTCGATAAAATGATTTCTATTATGAAATCGTTTCTCACAAAAGAGATATTCTTATAATTTTAATACGTTTTACACGTATTATTGTATTTATTCAACGTACACCATATTTCTATTAGACGTATAACATAATATTGATCACATACTAACGTATTTCATACGTTTAGACTTTAGTCAACGTTTTTGACTTTTAATAACATATATTTAGAATTATTCACATATATATCAATAAAATTTCATATAAATCGATTTTCAATCGATTTCTACTCATATTATCCTAAGTCTCGATTCTTCACGCTAATCAACAATCATAATCGCTATTTTCCTAAGTATGACCTAACTTGTACAATACATATCATTCTTCACATCTTACGTCATTTAACACAACGTTTCATCGTAAACATAGTATACTATGTTTTTAAAATCCCATAAAATCTTAGTAGGTCTAAAACATATTCTTAGCACATAATATGTGATTATACATGATAAAATAATTTTAAAACTTTCAAACCTTATACTTAAGGTTTCGGTTCTTATATATATATATATATATATATATCAAAAAATTTCCAAAAATTCTAATAAATTCACATAACATACTATATCAACATAGGATCAATAATATGTAATAACATTAGCTATAGCAAAATTGGACATCATATTTCTACATTCTACGGTTCTCTAATTTTTTGAAAAATCCTCAAACATTTTCAATATTCCCAATTAATTTACACAACTTATAATCATCATCACATATCAATAGTATATCATAATATTCAACAAATACAATTCATACATCAATATACCAATTACTTGTGATTCTCGAAAATTTCCAAATATGAACAAAATATTTTCTAAAATTCCACTAAATTCATATAGCACTTCATTATGTACCCACATTACTAATATGCTATAATATCACTCAAACATTAATCCTACATCAACAATATATATCTCATAATTTTCGGTAATTTCAAATATATATGATAATGTTTTTAAAAAATCCTAAATAAATTCATACAAGCTCAATTATTACCATATATCATTAATCCATCAACATATGATCATTGTAAGGTTTCGGTCATTACAAGAAAATTCATAGCATGCTTAACTTTGTAATTAAATCATGATATATGATCATATACATCATAATAAACATTATTAATAAACAACTAAACATTATAACAACATTTCTCATATTTTAACACTAATCAACATAAGCATATAACACAAGATCAAATGATTGGAATTGAAAATCTTTACGTATATAAAAGCTCGTTCGATTTCTAACCTCTTAATCGGTGTCGATTGTCGGTGGCAATGGTTTTCTATCTAATATTTGTGAAAGAAAATGAAGAACACCACTCTTTTTTTTTCTTGTTCACGGTAATGAGAGAGGGAAAAGAGAGATGATGATATGATCTTAATATCTTCTCACTTAATATCTACATCAACGGATAGGTTGATGTAGACCTAATCACAAATGCTATTGGTAAAAGCATAACGATACAGATACCCGAGAAGTATAAGGTGAATGAGGCAACAGAAGACCATAGCAAGGGAGCATAATGTCCCAATGGAAAGGACAGTGACATATGAAATAGATATTCACTTGAATAAACGGGAACACCGTAGACCAAAGCCTATACTTCGCACCGAAAATAGAACAAACAAAACCCAAAAGGCAGGATAGGTACGAGGAAAATTTCCTCTGAATACCTATAAGATTTTGTTCAATTTAGGTGCTTCACTTTTTGACATCGCACAAGTACGCAAAGAAGCGATAGAACCCAATTTAGGGTAAGCGAACCAAGATTTAGAACCTCCTTACCTATACGAAAATCATGGCCATCGCAAGAGTTGTTCAAGCGTAAAATTGAACCTAGAATTGCCTAAAGTGCTATCCAATGATTTGGATCATTATATCTATGTGGAACGTAGATATAATTCTAGAGACAAGAAGTTTCGAAAATGGCTGTCATTTACGTGATCAGTGACCTGGGCCTAGTCTTTTCGTTAAAAAGTTTTTACGCGATAGGATATTAGTACCTACTATTCGCATATGCGAATAAATTTAGAGCGAGATACGACTGAAGGTGTAAACGTAAAATGAGTATTAGGATAAGTGTCGTGAGTCGTGACATAAGTAGTCTACAGGTTATATACGTCTTAAAGTGTATAATTCCTTAAGAGATCCTTCTTGTCTAAAATTTCCCTCCATTGCTTAAATTAAGTCGGACTCATCTAGAAATATCCGTTTACAAATGGCAGGAAAAGGGAGTTTAACGGGTAAGAAGTTAACCCCAAGGCCTACAAGCATGGAACTCACACGAGCGCATCGGCTCTTTTATTATGAATTAGGCATGGATTTAGAACAGTTTTGGGGAAGATTTTACACCTCTAGATGGACGCTCGAAGTTATAGAGTGACAAATGAGAATGGTATCCAACGACTTATCTGTCGTTTGCCAACAGATTGGCAGGGTTTTGCAAAAGAAGTATCAAAAGAATATTTTCTCCATGAGATAAATTCCCAAGTCTGGGAAGACTTACCAGGATTTGTCAACAGGCTCAAGTATACTCATAATGCGTATGGAACGGAACCTACGAGTACTTGTCCTAGTCCTCAGCAAGTTACACCGCACGACATAAAGGAATGGTTGTACCCTGATATTCCAAGCGCCGCCCCACGTCCTGTGCCGTCAATGGTACCAGTAAGAGACGAGAAGGGCAAAAGGACAGGATCTTATCGCCCTCGCGGATTAGAAGAATTACCGCTACCAACTCGACCATACTTTCCGATAAAAGTAACACACACTTCTGGTACCAAAGAAGAAATAGGGAGCAGTGTGACCCCTGGCTCTTTGAAAGAGAAAGATCGTCGGATATATGAGGTAAAAACGTATCGAGAAATAGACAAGTTTCTAAACGAATGGTACGATTCCGACGAAGGCCACTCAGAGACATAGAACCCTATGATAACACGAGACTTATATGTAGACGCTGGTTTATGATGAAAATGATGTGATTATAGTATGTTAAATAGACGTAGTTGGAATATTTTGTGAATATGTTAAATGTGGTGTCGAAATTTTGGGTGTAAACAGAACTAGACACCATGTAATCAGTCTGCTTAATAGACCGACCCTAGTAATTAATGTATAAAAAGTCCTCATTGGGGCATTTTGGTATAATATTATATGGTCCTTATAGAATGGTATCCGAAATACGAAAACGAATAGTTCCGAATGAGATATGGATACTATGAGATAATAATTAAGCCATTGGGACTGACAAATGCACCAGCCCTGATCATGAACCTCAAAAATCGAGTGTTCCACACATACTTAGATAATTTTTATCTCAATTTTATGGATGATGTTCTTATCTATTCAAAGGACGAGAAAGAACATAAAGAATGAAATTAACTACTATCAAAGAGCCATTGAGAACTCTCTAAAGTAGCAAGACCAATAACATAGCTACCCCAAAAAGGAATGAAATTTACGTGGAGTAATAAAAGAGAGGCTATGTATTAATATGAGAAAGATAATATCTTACAATCACAATGACTTAGGCCACATGAATAGAATTTCACAACTCACGACTTAAAATAGTGACAGTAGTATAAATACCAAAGTCCTGAAGACATTACTCCTATGACAATAAGTTAAGAACCCTTCTCAATTTGCAAAAGTTTGAATTTATTCTTCGAGCAAAGAAATGTGGATACAGAATGAGAAAGATGGCTCGAATTAGTAAAGGATTATAATTGTGATAGATGATCACCTGAGGATGGTAAATGTAGAATTTAATACCTAAGTTATAAAATTCAGCCTAAATCATAGTATGTCCTTACAGAAAAGGAAAAACTCATCAGAAAGTTTAAGAAAACGAGAATAAATCGTCAGCAATCAAAGGATTTAATGTAAGTTGTATTCTCACACCCAAGGTGACGTGTGACTAAAAAGAGAGAATGGGGATGGGAATAGAATACAAATTAAGATAAGGAATGAAAGGCTGAAGAATTTTAAGGAGCGCTGGACCATGTTACATCATCTAAGGAAGAATTATATATATATCTCCAAGCAATAATAAGCTTAGAGATGAAACCAAGAATGAAGTTCATGACCCTTCTCATACCGCCCACCTAGGCGACTTTAAGATATATTATGATTTACGAGAAGAGTTAGATAGTAAGGAATGAGATGAGATGTAACCATGATTGTCGAGCCGCGTCTCGGTTACCAACAAGTGAAGGCATTATATCAAAGGCCTTATAAGAGGTTATAATTTGTAGAGCTACACGAATGAAAATGGAATGATATAGCAATGAATCTTATGGCAGGTTTTGCCAAAGTCATAAAGAAGTCGCACTACTATATGGGTCGTAGTGGATTGACTCGCCAATTATGTTTTGTCTCTGCCTATTCAGATGACCGGTAGACACGATAAGTTAACTCAGACGTACAAAAAGGAAATTGTACATTTACGGGGAGTACCAAAACCTATCGCTTCAGATAGAGACTTCAAGAGTACCCCTAGATTTTGAACTAACTCACAAAAGGAGTTTGACACGAGATTGAACCTTAACATGGATGTCCACTCACAGATAGATAGACAATCAGAAAGGACAACCCAAACGTTTAAGCATACGATAGAACATTAATGTTAGATCAAAGTGTAAGTGGGAACGTATTGTACCACTTGGTAAGTTTATGTACGACCGTAGCTGTCAAATAACGATCAATATAGCCTTATGAGGCATTGTGCTGAAAGAAGTATTGACCACCACTTTATTGTAACAAAGTGGGTGAGCAAAGGTGTAAAGTCCCGACGTCGTAAGCGAAACGACTGAGATATCTGCCCAATAAGGCAAGAATAAGAAAAGCTCAGGACAGACAAAAGTCTTACGCCGATACGCATAAATTTGAACTGTATTTTTAAATGCGGAATCAAAATTTCTTAAGATTTCTCCGTCTAGAGAAATTATAAGAATTCTGATACAAAGAATGATTAGATCACGTTTTATAGAACCTTTTGAGATCCTAATAATGATAGGCCTAGTAGCCTATAGCTTAGTACTCCCACCAAATTTGGGAGAGTACGAAATGTTTTCCACGTGTCACAGTTAAGGAAATACGAAAATGACCCAATTCACGTAAACCAACATGATGACGTGACCTTTGACTCAGATGAGTTATGATAAAAATCTACGACTAGTTCACCGTACGATTCAACGATTAAGGAATCAAGTTCGGGTCTTTTAATGAAAATCCAATGGAAGAACCATGGACAAAAAGAAAGCACGTGGAAAGTTATGATGTTATGACGTTAAGATACCCATACTTTATGAGGTAGGCAAATTTCGGGATGAAATTTCTTTTAAGGGGGGTAGGATGTAATATCCCACAGAATTAGATGCCTAATTACGGTATTTAAAACCCGTAAATTTGAAATTCGCTGAGATGATTTGATCAGTAAGATATCGAATAATGATTTCGATTATTTACGAAGGAATGAATTCCTATTTCATATTCACAGAGAATCGTGAATTAAGGAATAGAAGTTTATAAAGAGTATCGACAGTATTACTTTAACGTCGACTTCGTATCTCTAGTTAAAACGCCGTAAAATTTTCCTAAGCAATTAAGCTTAGAATTAAATTTCGTTATAAATGGAATAATTTAATAAAGTGATTACGACCCTATTACGACCATTTCGAGATGAGTCGATAATTAACGTTTTGAAATGTTTTCAAACGTTAACGTTTAGAGACGAAATGGAAAATGAGTTTATTGATCAAGGAATTATAGAAATTAATTCCCTATGATTATTATATGTAATTACAGTATTATTTAGCATTAAATCAATGCTAGAACATTAAGGATTTATATTGATGAAATTCCTCAATTTCGAAAACCCTAGTTTCGAATTTTAGGGTTTTATTGCATAATTTGATGCCATTAATTTATCCTATGATATTATTTATCATCTAAACCATATGTTATGACATATATGGCATGAAAAATGAAAATGGGTCTATTACATGTGTAATAGCCGAGAACTATATATATATACACACTAAGGATTTAATTGTCGACTTTCCACTATTACATGCATCTATTAAGTAACAATTTGATTAATTATATAGACTAACTAAATTAATTAAACACATATACATATATATATATGTAAAAACATGTGTGTGTGTGTGTGTAGGGAGAGAGAGTGTGTGTCATGTGATGTGTGTGACAAGTGTTGATATGCATGTGAGTGTAGTGACAAGTGTCACCCATGCATATCACCCAACACCACCCTACACCTCCCTCCCCCTTTTGGATCAGCCATTCCTCTCTCTCTCCCCAAAATTTCAGACGTCTCTCCTCCCTCCTCTCCTCTCTCTCTTCTCTCCTCTCCTCTCCTCTTGCAATGGAGACTCATTTCTCCATGGGAGAGAGCTCAAGCTCCATCCTCTTGTTTATCTTCAATTCGTGGCTGAGGTATATCTTCGTCCTATGATTCTTGGACATGGCTAAATCATACTTGCATACTTAGATTAATGATCTTAGGGATGATTTGGGGTGATAGATTCACAATTTTCGTTTGTTATATGAAATACTTACAAGAAGAATAAGCTTAAAACGAAAACTGGAAGTATGTTACGAACATAGTAAACTAAAAAATTTATTTGACTAAGTTACAGTGGTCCGATGAATGTGAAATTTAGCTATGTTACAACACGTCTCTATAAAATTTCAAGTCAATCCAAGTTGATTTACTATTTTAATTTTATTTTTCAAAAACACTGCACAAATCTGTAAAATTTCCATGTTCATCACCCACGGTCCGTGGCTTTCGTTTCGAGTTTGGCTAACGATAAAACTCTAACATTTGGCATAAACATAATTTAACATGTCTAGAAGAGTTATGTAAATTTTCAGAAGTTTCTAAAAATATTTACTATTTATTCCAGATTTTACAAACGAACTGCACAAAACTGTCACTGTAGCGATAGCTTGTAGTAAAACATTTTTATCTCCCAATCTATTTTTAATCATTGAGTGAGGCTTTTTCTGAATTAAACTAGACTTAAGTGGCTTTTCAATCTGATAGGTTGCATTATTAGATTCGTTTTAATAAGCTCTCAGTGAATTTTTAAAATTGACGCTTTTCAGTAGGTCTTTTGGGTCGAAATGTCTAAGTCTAATTCCTTGTCAATGAACTCTACAAGTCCGACTTTTCCGTGAGCTGTTCAAGCCGTTTGTAGTCCTACTTTGACCTGGGTTTCTTCATAAGAAATGTTTCTTACCATGTATAGTTTTGATCTGGAAAGTTTGATCCCAAACCAAGCCTTATAACTATACTTTTCATTGACCCAAAGTCAACTACTGGAAATTTGTCCATTCCAACTATGCAGCTTTGAACCTACGTATTTCTCGATGCATCAAGTATCTTCCAGTATGGTCTTCATGAAACATGTAGTTCTTATTACAAGGTTTCGAAAATGGTATCTTGTAGTCATTTTAGTATTGTGAGTCAAAAGTTACGAGCCTCGCAAAATCCCTGGTCGTTAAGCTAAATCTGGAAATCTTGAAAAAAATTCTAAGTATAGAAGTCAGTTTGAGTTGCCCACTTTGAGACCCTATATCTCCAGAACCACGACTCTTTTGGATCAAATTCCTTCTTAGAACTTGTAGTACATGTTTAGAGGTTTCCAGAATGTAACCTTGTACGATCATACGTATGTTGAGTCGAGAGTTATGAATCGTCAAAGTATGTCAGTTGAGTTGCTTTAAGCTGTTTTTCTGAAAATAAATACTTGAAATTTGACTAAGTGTTGGAACTCCCCTAGATGAAATATGCCATATGTGAATAGGGTGATGATCAATATTTATATGGAGGATATTAATACATATTAATGACCATAAGTGTATAATAATACACTATATGAATTTAGAAAAATTCTTGGAAATCATTTGGTAATTTTAAGAATTACCGAGAGCATTAAAGGAATTATAAGGATTTTAAATCCTTTTTAATTAAGAGTAATAATATATTATATGTCTAAATATTATTTTGACATATTTGGAATTTATAAAATTTTATAAACGTAGATCACTATGTTTAGAACGAAACATTATATTTAATAACGTTATAAATGAATAATAAGGACTTATGGATAAATGGTTTAATATTTAAGAAAATATTAATAAAGTTCATCGACTTACGTAATAAATCGAGAATTAGGACTTTACTAAAAGAAATCGATTGGAATCGATTTACAACATGAATTAGTAAGAAATTACTATTGAAAGTCAAAATTGTTGACTTTTAAAGTCAACGTACGAGATACGTTCGATAAATACGCTAATATGCGTAAAACGTACCAATTAGGTAAAGAAACCTCGTTGGTAATAAAAGATTTCGTAATTGAAATCAGATGTCGAGAAACGTATAAATACGTTGAACGTTTAAACCGGAAAGGTTAAAATAATATAGTTGAACGTGTCTCGAAGAACGAGAACTGTTCAATTGAAATACATAATTTAAAAGCGTATTGAATTCATTAAGGAATTCAGTTTATATCGATATAGAATATCGAAGTTTATCTTAGACTTAGAGAGTCTCGAAAATCGTTAACGACGTACTAAACATCGCTTTTACTTAAAGGTGTGGACGCAAACGTGACGACCGGACATTGACGAGCAATCAAACCTAGGACTCAAATTAAGTTGAACCATAGTCCAGGTGGGCTTTCTTTTCAAACAAAACATGACTCTGCTGTTTTACCTAAATGAATTTATTTACAACGCTTATTTTCGTCTGTTGATAAATGTTTACAATATTACCTGCCAAAAATGTTCTGTTTTGTGTATGGATCCTATCCAGAATGAATGGTGTGAAGGTTGGAACGATATGATATGAAATGTATGAATGGTGTGAAGGTTGGATGACATGATATGAAATGTCTTTTGTTGGGTCGCGCCCAACCTTTTTATGAAATCGATATCGGATCCTATGCCGGAAGACTATGCCTGGCTAGGGTTAACGTGTACACCTGAACGTGACTGTGTGCTGTATGGGAAATTCACGGCCGGTCACGGCGTCGTAGAAGGGAGGCCTCCCTCTCGAAGTTTGATCTTTGATGTTATGATGAGAATATGGGATACGGATCATACACACCAAGAAAAATGACTGGCCAGGCGACGATTTTGAGAAATGATGAAAATGTTTTAGTAAGCACAAGGCCTTTCGACTAAAACCCTTGTGTCTTACCAAGATGTGGCAGTGTAATCTAAAAATGATAAAAAAAAATTTGGCATGAGTCCACTGAGTGCATTCTTGTACTCAGCCTTGCATGTTTGTTTTTAAATGTGCAGGTTGAACAGATGATGGATGGAGCAGTGTTGAGCAATAGGAATATTGTCCCTAAAAGATTTATACCTTGATAGTACACCGTCATATGTACATATCACATGTTTTCCGCTGCAAGAACTTAAGTTATGTACTAAAGTCCAAGAACATACTTGACATATGTATTACGGCTTTTGTTTAAGAGAATCTCCCTGTTTATTTGTACCTGTTTAGAGTTACAATCCCTACTAAATCGTACTTAGGATTTAGGGGCTGTGACAAAGATCTTGCCTTTCAATCATTATTTTGAGTGAAACTAAGATTATGTGGAATATAATCAATTTGGAATTGTGATTCAAATCGTATTTCATCTTTTATTTCTATGTATTTTATAGTATTAATATCATGAATATCTATTAACTATTATTAATTATTAACACTATATTCTATTACATATTGAAAGCACCATATTTATCATTGATCCTATGTGAAAGCATTTATATAATCCAGCTTTCATTAACATCAATTAGCGGCCGTTACATTTATTAATACATGATACACATTTAAAAACAGTTGATTACAAAAAAAATGGCTGAAATGAAGCAATTCACTTTCTCTAGAAACCAACCACTATCGCTCGGTGCAAATTAATTTCCTCTGCCAATGTAAGCCTCCACATGACTCTCTGCGTCGCGTTCAGCTCATTGAGTAATCCTATTTAGCTAATAACTAATCGGATTGGGAATACATATTAGCAACATAATGTGTGAGACTTTTATATTGTGTTGCACTTGCTTTGGCATGATGTCTAAGCTTGATATTCATATTATATATTAATACTAACTTGAGTTTCTAAAACTTGTGATTGTCATTTTGCTTTTTTTCTAAGTATTCTTTCAAAGTTTTAACAAATAGATAGAGATTGTGCATGACTTTAATTAATCTATTAGCAGCTGGGTCGTATGAACTGCATTTGGTCTGGCCATGTGAAAAAGATATATGCACTCAATTAACTGCCTGAATTTGGAAGAGCATGGGGTTACTTTGTGGGGAAAATTTATTAATAAAACTTGGTATGACAATGTACCAACATGGACGAAAATCTTAGTATTTTTCCGGAATTGATGTATGCACTCAATTAACTGCCTTGTTGCTTTTCCGGAATTGATGTAATCATAATATGAAAAGAAAACATTTTAAAATATGAAAAAATTATAAAATACAGGAAAATGGTCGGTTGTGAAATCATGCATATTTCTATAATCTATTATTGCAGGTGTATTCGACTATATCGGAATATTGATTTGAGGTTCAGGTGTACATGCCGAGGGAGTCTAGCTATGGCTTCAATTTCAGCCGTTAGTACAGATGGATAATTTTCGATGCCACATGGCCCGTGGGTGTTAACTTGTAACAGCCCTCTAGTACTAATGACGGATTAGCAGAGACTATTACTTGGAACAGTAATCAAGAAACATGAAAGACAATTAATCATAGACTTGTGGGACATAATTAAAGTAAACATTAGAACTTCAAACCATTAGAGATAAAACACACATAATTTACATACGGAATTAGACCAACAGATACTTAACAAAAGGGTTTAACAGATCTGAAGGTATTTAACAGTCAACTTCAAAACATAACTTAGTGTTCTATTGCAGCGGAATAACATGTGAATACACATATGACGATGTGTAGTCAAGGTTCTACTTATTAGCGACAAAAGGGTACCGACTGCTCAACACACCTTCATCCATCATCTGCTCAACCCGCACATTTAAAAACATACATGCAGGGCTGAGTACAAGAATGTACTCAGTGGACTCATGTCAAAACATTTTATCAACTTTAAATTACACTGCCCCATCACAGTAAGACACAAGGGTTTTATTTGGAAAGGCCTTGTACTTACTAAATATTTTCATCATTTCATAAACATTGTCTGGCCAGACATATTTCCTTTGTATGTATGATCCATATCCTTTCATTTCCTCATATCATCATCATTAACGCCGTAGAAGTAGGCCTCCTTCTACGTCGCTGTGACCGGCCGAGAATTGTCCTTTCAGCACACAGTCACCATTATGTGTACACGTTAATCCAGGCTAGGAATTGTCCTTCTAGCACAGGATCCGATATCGATTTTCATTCATAAGATGGTAGTGAACCAACAACATTCATCATCATTCATTGATAGGATACATACATAAAAACATAAATATTTGGGCAGATAATTAAATAAAAGATTTCATCATCATTTCTTGAAATAAAGCATCGTAAATAAAGCATTTGATAAGCATTTTATCTTTGATGAGTATAGTAAAGCCCACCTGGGATGTAGACTTTCTCAAACATATTTCTTCCTACGTCAACGATCACGTCCGCGTCCCACCTTTACGTAAAAACTAATTTAGTACGTCTTTTCATCGAATATCTTAACTAATAACTTCTCGTACTTCGATATAGACGAAATATGATCTACGACCTCATATTAATCATTTAGGTTAAACGTCTAACTTATACTAACGTATTTCGATAAAATGATTTCTATTATGAAATCGTTTCTCACAAAAGTGATATTCTTATAATTTTAATACGTTTTACACGTATTAGTGTATTAATTCAACGTACACCATATTTCTATTAGACGTATAACATAATATTGATCACATACTAACGTATTTCATACGTTTAGACTTTAGTCAACGTTTTTGACTTTTAATAACATATATTTAGAATTATTCACATATATATCAATAAAATTTCAAATAAATCGATTTTCAATCGATTTCTACTCATATTATCCTATGTCTCGATTCTTCACGCTAATCAATAATCATAATCGCTATTTTCCTAAGTATGACCTAACTTGTACAATACATATCATTCTTCACATCTTACGTCATTTAACACAACGTTTCGTCGTAAACATAGTATACTATGTTTTAAAATCCCATAAAATCTTAGTAGGTCTAAAACATATTCTTAGCACATAATATGTGATTATACATGATAAAATAATTTTAAAACTTTCAAACCTTATACTTAAGGTTTCGGTTCTTATATATATATATATATATATATATATATATATCAAAACTTTTTCAAAAATTCTTATAAATTCACATAACATACTATATCAACATAGGATCAATAATATGTAATAACATTAGCTATAGAAAAATTGGACATCATATTTCTACATTTTATGGCTTTCGAATTTTTTTGAAAAAATCCTCAAACATTTTTCAAAATTCCCAATTAATTTACACAACTTATAATCATCATCACATATCAATATTATATCATAATATTCAACAAATACAATTCATGCATCAATATACCAATTACTTGTGATTCTCGAAAATTTCCAAATATGAACAAAATATTTTCTAAAATTCCAATAAATTCATATCGCACTTCATTATGTACCCACATTACTAATATGCTATAATATCACTCAAACATTAATCCTACATCAACAATATATATCTCATAATTTTCGGTAATTTCAAATATATATGATAATGTTTTTCAAAAATCCTAAATAAATTCATACAAGCTCAATTATTACCATATATCATTAATCCATCAACATATGATCATTGTAAGGTTTCGGTCATTACAAGAAAATTCATAGCATGCTTAACTTTGTAATTAAATCATGATATATGATCATATACATCATAATAAACATTATTAATAAACAACTAAACATTATAACAACATTTCTCATATTTTAACACTAATCAACATAAGCATATAACACAAGATCAAATGATTGGAATTCGAAAATCTTTACGTATATAAAAAGCTCGTTCGATTTCTAACCTCTTAATCGGTGTCGATTGTCGGTGGCAATGGTTTTCTATCTAATATTTGTGAAAGAAAATGAAGAACACCACTCTTTTTTTTTCTTGTTCACGGTAAGGAGAGAGGGAAAAGAGAGATGATGATATGATCTTAATATCTTCTCACTTAATATTAAAGCTAAAGGAATAAAACTTAATACACTAATTCCCTTTCCTACCTTTTTCGGTCCACACATAACATTTCAAGACAAAAATTTGTGACTCATTACTATAATACATCATCTTATCACTTAGTAAATATCCATCACTATCACCAATTAAAGGAACAAAAATCCTTCACCTTTTTATTCACCAAATGCATCGGCCACCTCACTATACCAAGCGATGTTTTTTTTTTATTTGTCTTACACTAACATACAAGGATCAATGCACATTAACCCATACAAGCCACCACTAGCAAAGAGTTTAAATTTTTCTTCTTACCTCATTAGTCAACATTCTCGGCCCCCTCAATGCACAACACACCTCCCACTTGTTCCTCTCATTACTAATCTTGTCTTATGCATAAAAATATCCCACTATCATATTAACTGTACATCATGATAAAAAGATAGCAAATTTTATTCATTTAAACCTATTACTTCAACATTTTCGGCACTTATATAGTGTAGATGCTACACATTTTATTTTTTTGCAATTAATAGCTATATGACACAATATAAGTCCCAAATGATAAATTAAATCATAGAAAAATAATTAAAATTATTCCATGTCACAAACCCTAATTTTCGAACACTTATTTTGAAAATAAGCTCACTTTATTCAATCTTTATCCTTAAATTCTCTAGCATTATTCTAATGAAGATTAATGCTCTTATTACATAAAATAATCATATGAATTTAAATAATATAATTTCTTAGTCATTAGACTAAGTTTTTGAATCGTCTCTAAACGTCGACATTCGAACGTCTCAAAACGTCAATAATCGAATCATCTCAAAATGTTCATAATAAAGTCGTAATCACTTTATTTATTCATTTCGTTAATAAGAAAATTTAATTCTAAGCTTAGTCACTTAGAAAAATGACGTAAAATTAACTATCGATATTCAATCGACGTTAGAATAATACTTTCGAAAGAATAATATAAACTATATTCCTTAATTCACTAATCATTAGTGAATATGATATAAAAATTCCTTGTATCTTAGATAGTCGAAAACAATTTTCTATAAGTTACTAATTCAATTATCGTGATGAAACCCTAATTTACGATTTTTATTATCGTAATTAAGCTTTAAAACTTCGGGATATTACATAACTTGACAATCGAAATAAAATAAAACTTACAAAAAATTCACATTTTATTGGCAGAGTGGTTGAGATTGTTACCGTACGAACTGTCTAACCAATTTAATATCATCAAATAAACAGGTTCTTCAATTTAATATGACCACATAAATAATTTTGGCAAAATAAATAGTTTCTTCAATTTAATTTTACAAAATTAATAGTTTATTTTCTACAACTACTTAATATAGAGAATATGTTTATATCTAAATATGAAAATTTTAATTCGGGTAATTGATGAGTATTATTATATGGAGGTGGTGTGGAAACGAGTAGTAAAATAAATTTTAATTGACTTTTGGGCGTATATGTTTAAATTCTAAAGGGGTGTCATAGACGGTATAGTTTCAAATTTATACCATTAAATTAATTGATAATATTTAATTTGTTATTTATACTATTTATTATTAATTTATCTTATAATATTTGGGATTTTGTTGATACATATAACCGGTTATTATAATAATTTATATTTATAATATTTAAATTTATTTGAATAATTCACTGGTATTTTGAAATTTGGGATGAGAACGAATGGTAAAAGTATTTTTAATTCGAATTTGTAATTACATTTTTAATTGAGTTTGGAACATGTTTGAGTATATAGATTCTAAACGAACCTGAACATTAATGACATGTCTAAGTGGAGTTTCTTCATTTTTTAATGTTTTGTTATTTATACTCCCTCAATTCACAATAAATGTATCATGCATGAGTTTTAATAAAATTATTGGTGGATATTGTTTGAGTAGAGAAGGGGTCCTACCATGTGATAGGTTGTGAGTGGTAGAAATGATTTATTTGATAAATAATGAGTAGTTGTGGGGTTAAATAATAAGGAATATTATTCTAAAGAGGAAAGTGATACACTTTTCGTGGACGCCGAATAAGACATTTGTGACACTTATCGTGGACAGAGGGAGTACAATTTATTATCAATGTATGTTTACTTTGTAATGTTTAGATTTTTATTGAGACGAATGATCAATTATTATAACAACTTATATTTATAAATATAAGCAAGTTCAAATAATTAACAAGTATTGCTATACGAATTTGAAGAGAATAGAACCTTTTAATCAAGCTTGAGAGGGGTACGAGTATATATGTTTTATAACAAAACAATTACATATTTCTTTAATTCATGTGCATACGTATTATCTCAAGCATTCTCTATTTTATTTTATCATAAATACTCATTTATTGAATTTTTAAGTCATATATTCTAATTTTAATTATTAAATTTCTCAAAATTTTCTTAATTAAGAAAACTTACTAGTCTTAATTAATTTCTTTTTTTCTTAATTAAGAAAACTTAGTAGTCTTAATTAAGACAACTAAGTTTTCTTAATTAATTTTATATTTTTTTCCACTAGAATTTATAGATTGAATATCTAAATATAGTAGTATTTACATGTTTGGATAATTAGTGGGTATTAATATACATGTTTGGGACAAGAATGAGTAGTAAAATCACTTTCTTATTAAGTTTGAGACAAGTACGAATACATAAATCCTAAATGGGTTTGAACATTAATCAACATGCTTGAGTGGAGTTTTTTGTTTATCTTTTGTTATTTATACTATTTGTCGTTAATATTTACTTTGTGATACTCACATTTTTATTGAGATGAACAATAAACTATTATAACAATTCATGTTTATAAATTTAAACGGGTTCAATTAATTAGCGAAAATTACTATATGGATTTTAGACGAGAACGTCTGATGTCATACTAGTCAAGCTCTCAATGCTTAGAAGAGTTTGTCCGTGGACATCTCGTTGAAGCCGACCTTCTTCTGAAGTGCTACTATATAGACTTTCCAGTCAATAGCAGGAAGAGCCCAAATGACTTTTAGGTTGATCTCACGTTGGGTGTACTTGTGATTTCCTAGGGCAGAGATCTCAATGATGATAGTGGCGAATCTGAGTTCCATATCATCAATGGATTTTCCTTTCTTCTGTTCGAAGTCGTTGAACGTTTGACAAGCTATCATAAGCTTGTTTTCTTTTATCTCCTCTGAGCCTGCACATAGGCTCTCTAGCGTGTCCCACATCTCATTGGTAGTCTTGTATCTCGTATTTCATCATCTTCCCAATGTGAGAGTTGGAAATTGTTCCGGAGATGAAGTTCTTGGCGAGGTTGACGAGCTCGCCTTGCTTGCATTCTTCTAAGGTGAAGTCCGCTTTTTCTTTCGCTTTGAGCTCGTAGGTCGTTTCTTGACCTGACGTCGTGCTTACTTTCATTACCTTCTCTCGGATAATGATTGGGCCATTAGTGATGACCTCCCACATACGACAGTGCTGGGCAATGAGGTAGCTTTTGAGTCTGAATTTTTAGATCTCATAGTTGTCTACCGCGAACATGGGGAGAAAAGTAGACCTGCTATAATTAGTTTCCATCACAGCAAAAATGTGGCAGTATGCAAAAGATATATGATTTTATAGATCTGTCCTGGAACAATGACTACTGGGGGAGTTAGTTGTTCTTGTGAACAACCTGCTCTGATATCAATTGATAGGTCCCGCTAGGTACGATCTGGTGTATGGGGGAGGAGGAGATACGCCAGTAAGGAAAATTAAAACTTTTTCTTTGTTCAAGATTGACTGGCTACAGATAGTAGCTGTCGGTAATTGCAGCCCAGTACTAATGACAGTAATGTTGATCAGTTCAGATAAAGGAGAGGTTATAAAAATCAAAAAATATTTTGTATATCACATGGCTTATTTCTATTTGATAGTTTTCAAGTATTTTTGTTGTTATGGAGTCCATCTTCGAGCACCCAACAATCTACAGTTTCATTTGGAAAAAAAATACAGCATAATACAAAAATATTGACTATCTAACAAAAATTTCATGAACTATAGATAACTACGAAAAAAATATCCAAATCATTGTCTATTTTACAAAATTATCACAAAATTAAATTTTCGACGATGAAAATCTGACGATTGTCAAACGCCTACATGACATTTTGATATTTTTCAAACAATATGTAGATAAGAAGTCTAGATACACCATTAACTAAAAAAAAGAAATAAATATGAATTAGATGGTATTATTCCGATGGATTTAACTAGAATCGCAATCAATCATATATGATTTCAAACCATCGCAAATTTTCATGGCGGTTGTCTTAGGGGCGGACCTACATACAGGCTAGGGTGAGCTTTAGCCCATCCAACTATAGTTTTATTTTTAGTGTTAGTAATCGTTCTCAACGGCATTAGCCCATCAGTAGGCGATTATGGAGAATAATTATGATAAGAGATGAAAAACAAAACAATGTGAGTTCTTTTACTAAAAAAAATGTATTAAATATGTAGATTTTCTACATTAATTATATAACAAATTTTAAAAGTTGGAAGAATAAAAAAGTGAGGTCATTCTTTGACTTTTAAAACAAACAAGAAGTCAATCATAATTTTTAAAATATTATAAATCAAGACACGAGTATCTCTAAAAGAATAAGAGGATAGCATATGGTGGGTGGTGGGGGATTTCATAACTCATAGGTAATGAAATTTGAATCAACAAATAAACTAGAACTAATATGTGACACTAAATTATGAAGAATTTTTCACAATTAACAAAATTTGACTCAATTGTAGTATATAAAAGGCCCTAAAATTATAAAGATCTCATATTCGATTAGGAGCGGAAACAATAGGATCCTAAAATATCAATAGCCATTTAAAACTCTTATATGGTAGCTGATAGCTTTAGTCATCATTGTAACAGCCCACTATTCCTAAGGACGGATTAGCAGGGACTATTACTTGGGACGGGATTTAAGAAGGGTAACAAGGACATGGAACATCGAATTGTGAGACATATATCAGGAAAGCTTCTAGAACTTCAAGCATTTGAGATTAAGCAACATAATATACATATGAGAGACTAGACTATCAGATCTTTAACAAAAGAGTTCAACTGATATGAAGGAATCTAGTTCTCTGATCAACATATAACTTAGTATTCTTGTAGCGGGAAACATGTGAAGTACACATATGACGATGTGCACTCAAGGTACTAACTTTCAGCGATAAAAGATTTCTACTGCTCAACACTGCTCCATCGCATCACTAGCTCAACCTGCACATTTAAAAACAAACATGTAGGGCTGAGTACAAGAATGCACTCAATGGACTTATGCCAAAAATATTTATCATAACATTGAATTACACTGCCCCATCAGTAACACACGAGGTTTTATTTGAAATGCTCGTGCTTACTAAACATTTTCTGTCATTTTCATAAATTTGTCTGGCCAGACATATTTTTTGTCTGTATGATCCATATCACATCTCATATAACATTATCTTGCGCCGTAGAAGGAGGCCTCCTTCCACGGACGCTGTGATCGGCCGAGCAAACCTTTCAGCACACAGTCACCGTAATTGGCTTAGCAAACCTTTCAGCAAATACAGTTACCATAGTGTACACGTTAATCCTTACCAGGAATTGTCCTTCTGGCATAGGATCCGAATTCGATTTTCATTCATAGTTGGTAGCGAACCAACAACTTGATTATAATTCATAGTTGGGGAACCAACACTGATAGGAACCATACATAAAACATAAAACATTTTAAGCAGGTAATTAAATAACAGCATTTCATCATTTTCTCAAAAGAAAGCATCATAAATAAAGACTTTTCATTTAGAAGAAAGCATCATAAATAAAATATTTGTCATTTCGAGAAAAAGCCCACCTGATATATTCTTCTTCTCAAAGCGTTTCTCTTCTTACCTCAGCTTTCAGTTTCGTGCTCCACCTTTACGTAAGAAACTAATTTAGTACGTCGGTCGCATTTTTGGAAATCGTCAAGATCTAAAATAACTTGATAACTTTCTAAATCTTATTAAGATTTATTAACTATATATAAACCTTCTAAAGACTTCGTATCTTTTAACCAATTCAGTACGTCTTTATATCAAATATTCTATCGTATAACTTCTCGTTTTCAACTGAAACGAAACATCACTTACGACCTTTTACGAATAAATTAGGTCAAACGTTGAATCCATATTGACATTTTTCGATAAAACGATTTCAATTATGAAATCGATTTTTATAAAAGAGATATTCTTATATTTCTAATACGTCTTACACGTCTTAGTGTATCTATTTAACGAAACCCATATTTATACTAGGTGTACAACATATCCTTGTTCACGCACTAATATACTTTATACGTTCATACTTTAATCAAGTCATTTGACTTCGAAAACATATACTTCTCAACATTCATATATAAAACTATTAACTTACATATATATACTTAAATTCTAACGTATTTCTAATCATATTTCCATAAGTCTCAATTTTCACATTAACAACCAATTATGCTCAACATATACATATATAGGAACTAACTTACACACAACACTTTATATTTCAAAAGCTTACGTCGCTTAACGAAACGTTTCAACGTAACAATGTTATACCTTGTTTTTAAAAATCTCATAATTTCATAGCATGTCTTAAACATATTTTTGGGACTAAATATGTGATCACATCAATTAAAAAAAATATGAATCTCATACTTCCCAAATTATAGTATTTTCGGCCCTTTTGAGATTATTTTCAAAACTTATCCATAAATTCCTATAAATTCACATAACACACTATATTAACATAGGATCAATAATATCAAATAACATTAGACAAAGAAAAATTTGACATCAACATCCTACTCCTTGAGTTTTCGAAAATTTTAATAATTCAACTAAACAATTTTCAAAATTTCCAATTAATTCACACAACACATTATTATCACCATACATCAATAATATGCCATAATATCCATTATACAAAAATCACACATCAATATACCATCTCTTATAGTTTTCGAATTTTTCAAGACATAATATTCAATATTTTCCAAAAATTATGAATTAATTCATATATGCTTAAACAATACTAACTATCACCAATCCATGCTTAAAACAACAATTAAAATTCATTTTCATCAACATCTCAATCTTATATATTTTCGGTTTTAATAAAAAAAATTATAACATGCTCAACTTTGTATCAAATTCATAATACATGCTTACAAACATCATATAAACATATTTAATTAACAACTTTAACATTTAACAAAATTTCTCAAATTTCACATAAAATAACAAAAGCATATAACTTAAAATTTCATGGATGGATTTCTAATATTTTTGCATATATAAGAAGCTTGTAACATTTCTAACCTTTTATCGGAATCGATTGTCGACGAAAACGTTTTCTAACTTAGATTTGAAAAGAATTTGAAGAACTCCCTCTCTTTTTTTTCTACAGTTCACGGCACTTTGGGGGGAGAGAGAAGAGAATGAAATGTGTTTTGATCTTTCCTCACTTAATAATCAAGTTAAGAAATTAAAATAAATAAATAATACATGGCTATAATTAAAGCTACATTATATTTATTTTTCCTCTCACATTTTCGGTCAACAATAATATATAGGTAGAAGATAGATATTTATCTTACCTTATCATTTATTAAATACATATCATTGTCAAACCTATCATTATCAAACCTATCCTTATCACACTAATGAAAATTCTTCTTTCTTTTTCTCTTCATGTTTTCGGCAATCACAAATGGAATGGAGATGGGTTTTAATTTTTTTGATGACAATACACATTAATAATGCTTTAGGAAAATATCTAATTCAAAGTCCATATTTTACACTTCATTATTTACTAAAATACCATACCTTTACTAACAAACAAAAAGAATATCTTATCACTTTATTAAAATATCATCTTATCTTATAAATAATTGAAATACCTATCACTTTCAATTAATTAACCATCACTATCATAAAATTTGATTTATTCTTCTTCATTTCACACCATGTAGTTTTCGGCCAACTCATTGAATAAATACTCATCATTTATTTTTTTTATCATCTTATATAATACATACATTAAGTACTTTTCATTTTCAATATCATAACACATCACTTTCATAAAATTTTGAATTTTCTTCTCTTCCCCACTTGCATACATTTTCGGCTACTACACAACAATTAACACACCTCACTTGTTTAATTAATAATTCATCTCATCTTGACATTAATAATATCTCACTATCATAATAATGTAGGGAAATCTGATTTTAACCCTCTCCCGATGATCTATCTTGGATGTTTAATTCACCATACATTGATTATATGCCTAGCATGCACCTATATAATTAATTGCAACACGTAGGAGTTTTCTCGTGTTTACCGCGAACTGCATGGGGATGAACGGATCAAGACTCGTGCTTTAATCTTATGGACTGTGTCCCGGTTGCCTAATCTTCAATGTCGAGTGAGGACAATCTATAGAGAATGTTATAGAAAATCACCCTCTTTCTTCTCTCTACAATTTTCGAAAATTCTCACCAATGGACTATGGTAATTCTCGAAAATATTGATTGAGGATTAGCCTTGATTTTCTCTCTCACCTTATATTTATAATGCACTCCCAAATCCTATCTAGATAAGATTTATGCATATCTAATAAATATAATAATATCCTTTAGGATAGAGAGGATCAAGTCAGAGTCCCAGTATGACTCTTGAGAGATTGGGGCGAATTCCACTAAGCTCCAGGCCTGGATGGGCCAGCCCAGGGATCAAATACAAGGAATAAAGATGGGCCTCAAATAAATTAATTATCTTATGTTCAGCCCAGAACATAAATTAATTCATAAACATTTATTCATGCCACTACAGAATAAATGCTGACTTACCCCTTTATTACCGAAGTTGAGTTGGGCTTGCACTTAGACTTTTCGAATCCCCGTATTTAAGATATTGTACGTCCATTAATTATTTACGATGCTCGATCGCTTAAAATAATTAATATCTTTAATTCTTTAAGTAGTACCACTCAACCTTATTATTGTACTTGAGATAACTCAACTGCGGGGTTTAGTACAATAAACCTTTGAGCTCCTTAAGGGGCGTCATCATCCTTAACGGATACGGTTGCAGAATACGGATAACTAGCATGACATACAAGCAATCAACACCCAAGATGCGAGATTCTTAGGTTAAATCATGTAACCTCACCCATAACAAGTCAAAGTGATAGTCGAACTCATACTCACCTAATACCTTATCGGGTTTAGATCATCGTAAGTCACCGAGATCTGGGTTCTTCACAACGGTCGGATAGAAGACCTCATCTCACTGTGATCCATCAATACGTCGAGATGTACCAGCATAGATAAGCAACCAAGTCAAGTCACTTCTTATCTACACCGCACTATACCGACAACTCGTCCTCAAGTTGTCTCGGTGATACTATTTATATCTCATTGCTCGACCAATCATACGGACTTCGTGATCTACAACACATCGTATGATCTAACTTATATATGAGATAAAAGGACATACGATGCAATCAAGTAAACAATTCGGATAGGAGATTGTAATAGTGGTAACAGAAACATTGTATACAAGCTCAACTAAAAGCGCTTCAAAGATACAAATCCAACAATCTCCAACTTATACTAAAGCAAAACTTTTAGTATACAATGTGTCTCTACTAGCTATTACAAACAACACCATCACTTTGATTCTCCCACTTATACAAAAGTTTCCTTTCTAAGTGGGTGCCATCATGCGCAATCCAAGTCCTCGAATATGCTCTTCGTAGACTTTTGCGGCGAGCTCTTCGTGAATGGATCTGCTGGGTTATCCGCAGATACCAATCTTCTCAATCAGCACATCTCCTCGCCTAACGATTTCTCGTATGACATGGTACTTTCTCTATGTGTTTCGTTGCCTTGTGGGTCCGTGGTTCCTTCGAGTTTGCCATCGCACCGAGTTATCACGAAGAAACTATGATACTCTTGGGCAAACCAGGTTCCACATCTAGATCCATGAGGTAGTTCTTGAACCATACAGCCTCCGAAGCGGCTACATATTCGGCTTCCATGGTGGAGTCCTGTAACAGCCCCTAAATCCTAAGTACGATTTAGCAGGGATTATTACTCTAAACATGAATGAATAAACAATGAGACCATTTAACATTAAATTGTAATACATAAATCAAGTATGTTTTTGGGCTTTACTACATAACTTATGTTCTTTGCAGCGGAAAACATGTGATATGTACATATGACGATGTACTATCAAGGTATAAACTTTTCAGCGACAACATTCCTATTCTTCAACACTGCTCCATCGCATCACCAGCTCAATCTGCACATTTAAAAACAAATATGCAGGGCTGAGTACAAGAATGCACTCAGTGGACTTATGCCAAAAACATTTTCATTAAATTACTCTGCCCCATTAGTAACACACGAGGTTTTAGTGGAAATACTCGTGCTTACTAAAACATTTTTTTCATTTTCAAAAAGTTGTCTGGCCAGACATATTTTCTGTCTGTATGATCCGTATCATTTCCCTTATAACATTATCATAATTTCACATATGTTGGTAGCGAACCAACAACATTTAATATCATCATAACATCATAATATGTTGGTGATGAGCCAACAACTATCAATCTCATTATAAAATCATATGTTGGTAGCGAACCAACAACATTCATATCATCACATCCTCCTCCTCATAAAACATTCATCATATCATCCTCCTCATAATACATCATACCATCCTCCTCATAAAATATCATCCTCCTCCTCATAAAATATCATATCATAAACATTCTCCTCATTATCATAACATTCATCAAAATATGTTGGTGGCGAACCAACCCTATTGATAGGATCATACATAAAATCATAAACACTTTGGGCAGGTAATCATTTCAACATCATTTCTCAACAGAGAGCATTGTAAATAAACATTTGATAAACATTTTATCCTCGAGGAGAAAGAAAAGCCCACCTGGATTGGAGACTTTCTTAATTCGATTTCGTTCTATGCCAACGATCACGTCCGCGTCCCACCTTTACGTAAAAACTAATTTAGTACGTTGGTCACGTATTTCGAGATTTTCAAAGTTTAAATAAACTTTGATAACTTATACTATAATAATTCGAATTCCTTAACGAATTTAATACGTCGTTCAATCGCGTATCTTAACTAAACATTTCTCGTACTTCGATAGAAACGAGATATGTTCAACAATTTCATTTTAACCTTTTAGGTTAAACGTTTAACGTATTCTCACGTTTTTCGATACAAAGATTTCAATTATGAAATCTTTTCTCACCAACGAGATTTCTTTAAATAATTAATATGTTTTACACGTATTAGCGTATTTATCGAACGTATTTCATACGTTAATCTCAAAAGTCAACAATTTTGACTTTTTTTTTTTATAAATTCTTCAATAATTTATATTTTTAAAAATCTAATTTCAACATAAATCGATTTTCAATCAATTTCTTTTCATAAAGCCCTAATTCTCGATTTTTCACGTAAATCGATAAACTCCATTAATATTTTTCTTAAATATTAATTAACTTATCATTAAACATTATTTTATATTTCTTACGTTATTTAATATAACGTTTCGCCATAAACATAGTATTCTATGTTTATAAAATTTCATAAATTCTTAATATGTCTATGTAATACCCCGCGTAATTAAATGCCTAATTACGGTATTTAAAAACCAGAATCAAAGCTTTATTGAGATATTCAATCGAATGATATCGAATAATGACTTGATTAATTACGAAGGAATGAAATCCTTTTATATTCAACGACAATTGTGAATTAAGGAATAAAAGTATTTGAAGTATATAGCGTATTATTTTAACGTCGATCGCGTATCGATAGTTAAAATTCATGATATTTTCTAAGCAATTAAGCTTAGAATTAAATTCCATTATTAATGGAATAATGTAATAAAGAGATGACGACCATTTCGAGATGAGTCGATAATGAACGTTCAAGCGCTTTCAAACGTTAACGTTTTGAGATGAAACGAAAACGTTTTAATCAATCAAGAAATTATAGGAATTAATTTCCTATGATTAGTATATGTAATTACAGTATTATTTAGCATTAAATCAATGCTAGATCATCAAGATTCGATAGTTTCCAATTTTTCAAACGTTCGAAAACCCTAATTTTCGAACTCGGTTTTTATCGCATAAAATGATGTCATTAATTTATCCTATGATATTATTTATCATCTAAACCATATGTTATGATATATATGTCTATTAATGGCATGAAAAATAAAAATTTGACCTATTACAAGTGTGAGAGCCGAGAGCTCCTAAGTGCTATAACAAAGTGTGTTGTTAATCTTCCCACTATTACATGTATCTATTAAGTGGCAATGTGATTAATTATATATCATAATTAAACAATTAAATACTGAAATTTATACATATATATGTATAAAAATCGTGCATGTGTGTGTGTGTAGAGAGGGAGTGTAAGAGTGTTGTGCATGTATGTGACAAGTGTAGATGCATGAGAGTGTATTAACAAATGTCACCCATGCCTACCACCCAACACCCCCCATACCTCTCCAACACCACCCCACACACACCCCACACCTCAATCAGCCGTCCCCTCTCCTCTCCTTCCTCCAAGAACAGTCCCATTTCCACCATGAAGAAAGAACTCAAGCTCCTAGCTCTTGTGATACCAATTGATGCACCTCTAAGCCATGAGCTCCATCGCCTCTCCATCTCTCTCGTCTTCTTCCAATTTCGTGGCTGAGGTAACTACATCCTATGATTCTTGGACATGGCTAGATCATACATGCATGTGTATAGGTGGGTAATTCAATAGTATCGAACACATATATGTGATTGCATGTCGAACTATAATCTTGTCTGCAAAACTGGAAGTTATCTCACGAAATCAGTAAATTCATAAATTTATTTGACTAAGTTAATGTGGTTCGATGATTGTGAAATTTTGATATATTGAAATTATTTGTGTCTATTATTCCTCTGTAAAATTTCAAGTCCATCCAACTTGATTTGATATTTTATTTGTATTTATCAAAAACACTGCACAAATCTGCGAAATCTCCGTGTTTATCACCCATAGTGCGTGGCTTTCCTTTTAAGTTTGGCTAACTATAAAACTCTAAAATTTGGCAGAAACATATTTCAGCATGTCTAGAAGATTCCTGAAAATTTTCAGAATTTTTTAAAAATCTTTACTATTTATTCCAGATTTTACAAGCTAACTGCACAAAATTGTCACGAGAGTGATAGCTTGTGGTAAAATATTTTTATCTCCCAATCTATTGTGAATCATTGAGTGAGGCTTTTTCTGGATTAAACTAGACTTAAGTGGATTTTCAATATGATTGGTTTCATTTCCAGATTCCTTATAATGAACTCACAGTGAATTTTTAAAGTTGATGCATTTCAGTAAGCCTTTTTGGACAAACTGCCTTAGAAAATTTCTATGTTAATAGGCTGTTCGAGTATGACTTTTACGTGAGATGTTCAAGCCATTTGTAGTCCGATTTGGACTTGGGTTTCTTCATAAGAAATGTTCCACACCATGTCTAGTTATGATCTGGAAAGTTTGATCCCAAACCAAATTTTATAGGTATACCTTTCATCGACCCAAAGTCACCTACTGGAAACTGTCCATTTCCAACTAGTCAACTTTGGACTTATGTATTTCTCAATGAGTTAGATATTTTCCAGTATGGTATTCATGAAATATGTAGTACTTGTTACAAGGTTTCTAAATTGGTAGCCTGCAGCCATTTTGGCATTGCGAGTCAAAAGTTACGAGCCTCGCAAAATTCCTCGTCGTTAAGCTAAAACTGAAAATTCTTAAAAATTTTCTAAGTATAGAAGTCAGTTTGAGTTGCCCACTTTGAGAACCTATATCTCCAGAACCACCACTCTTTTGGATTTAATTCCTTCTTAGAACTTGTAGTACATGTTTAGAGGTTTCAGAATGTGTCTTTGTGCGGCCATACGTATTTTGAATCGAGAGTTATGAATCATCAAAGTATGTCACTTGGGTTAATTTTAAGTTGTTTTGCTGATTTTCAAACACTTAAAATTTGACTAAGTGTAGAACTCCCCTATGTGAAATATGCCTTATGTGACTAACATGCTAGTAATTGATGCATTCATTATGTTATGTCGCAAGGTACGTTAGAACATTAATAGATGCACGAATTATGATAAAACATCATGATACGATATTTTCACGAAAGCATACCTTAACGTGAGGTATTTGACTAGGTGCCACCACATGCTCAATTGAGTGTATATCAGACCTTGATAATACACTATAGTAGAAATATGGATTCTAAGACTCGATGGATAGTTTCTACTCCAAAACTTCAAGGCCAGGAATAGATAGGCTAAGTCTGGGACTTACAGTCTAAGAAATCGATTTAGACAATCGATAGTCCAGGTGGGCTTTACTCTACTCAAAAATAAAATGCTTCTGAAATATTTATTTACGATGCTTATTTCAACTGTTGATAAAATGTTTACACGATTACCTGCCAAAATATTTATGTTTTGTGTATGTATCCTATCCATGAGATGTTATGAGATGTTATGAAATGTTATGAATGTTGTTGGGTCGCTCCCAACTTATGAATGAAAATCGATATCGGATCCTATGCGGAAGGACAATACCAGCTAGGATTAACGTGTACACCTAAGGTGATTTGTGTCTTGTAAGGACAATTCACGGCGGTCACGGCGTCGTAGAGGAGGCCTCCTTCACGACGCTCGACTATGATGATATGATGAAATGATGTTAAGGGACATGGATCATACACACGGAAAAATGCACGGCCAGCGATGATTTTATGAGGCGATGAAAATATTTTAGTAAGCACAAGGCATTTTCAACTAAAACCCTTGTGTCTTACCATGATGTTGGCGATGTAATTCAAAAAATAAAATGTTTTGGCATGAGTCCCGAGTGCATTCTTGTACTCAGCCCTGCATGTTTGTTTTTAAATGTGCAGGTTGAGCAGTGATTTTGTTATGACTAGTTCTCGATCGTGTGAACTCCGATTCACGTATGGTTTTCACCTACGTGGTCCTAATGCACTGAAATTCATTTCTTATGAAGGACCAAATCCCTGATTCCTACTCCAGAATTCATGAGAATCAGTTGAAGTTAGTTCTATGATTTGAAAATAGTAAGAATGTTATAGTATGATACGAATCCTATAATGTTACTAAGAAAGTAAGATCTTCAGTAATACAAGTAGAACCTTGACATACATGAGAACTTTGTTGATGACCTATTACGGGTATATAAGCTTTCAAATTATCTCCGTTACCCAATTTCCGTCATTGAGTTTAACCCTATGACCTAGTTCCAATTGAGAATTCATTCGAGTTTCTCACTTTTTCTGAAAATTTTCAACCCGAAAATTCATAAAGTGTCCTTTTGAACCCAAATCCTTGCGTGACTGAGAATATAATTATGACGGTCCGCCAGCCCATATGACCAAAGAAATCTCAGAGTCGTCATTCGGTCTTGGACCTAGAGCCCCATTTATTAGGTCAAGGAACATATCGATTCAATCATTGAAAAGATGTTATCTTGATGGATGAGACAAGACCTTTGTAGGTAATCGTGATAATTTCTCCTCGATTCTTGAAACCATCAAGTATGATAAATGTTGACTTACCTTGTCACCTAAGTACTAATTAGTAAAGCGATAAATGTCGGGCATGAAATAGGTTGACTTATCTCACCACCTAAAAGTTTCGGATCGAGAAAGTGATAGACATCAAGAAATTATGATGTAAAGAAAATCTCGATGAGACGAGAAATTCTTCCTATGGCACACCGATGTGATGACCTTGATGGGCTTTACCAAGATTGATGACATGAAGTTATGCCTTCATATGATTGTTATGATAACGGTTAAGAATAAGATACTCTTTAGCATTAAATGCAAAGAGTAAAAGTAAAGAAAAGTATATGATATCCGTGGGATATGAATTTCCTTATTATGTCATGACGAAGCGATTACAACTTATCTTTAAGATAGTTGGATGTCCTTGAAACCTCGTTAGTAGGTTGGACATGTTTAAAAGAATGAAGATGCATGAAAGATATTCTTTTCAAAGAATATATATATATAAAGAAGTAATAGCATCCCAGAAAATAAATCTTTCGCCTTATACCTCAATCAATGAGATTATGCTTGAGCATAATGATTCCGAGTAATTGAAACTTGGTTGGATGAATGATAATAAGATTTAAAGATCATAATCATTGAGATGTGTGAATAGCTAGGATATCCCTAGTATGTGAACTAAGTATGGAGGAAATAACTCCGAAGTCAAGACATGGTAATGAGATGCTTAGAATTTAAATTATGGAGCAGAATGTACTACCCTACCAAGCCATATGACAATGATAACGGTTCTAGTCACGAAAGTGGAAATCAAGTATAACGAAGTAAGATTTCTTTCAAATGCCATGCTCATGAAAAGCATAAAAGTCAAAAATAGCGGAAGAAATTACGAGCTATACAATTAGATAGTTCACGATATGACATAAGTTTCGAAATGTTATGACTTCGATAAGTAAGGTAATTCCTTGGAAGTAAAGAAACGGATTAAGAAATAGATTCATTATTTTGAAATAAATCTTAATACCCTAAGTTATAATGACATAAAACGCTTGTCTTGTGTAACTTAATAGTTAACAAGCAAGATAGTTTCTATAGATCTTGCAAAGGAAATACATCCAAGAGAACACAGGAAAAGATTCACATGGAAGGATCTTAAGGTGGACCTAATGGTAAATCTTACCCCCATATTTTTGTGACGATCAATAAAGTGAGGTAGTAAGTATCTCTGACATGGAAATGAAGAAATCATTGAATGTCGAGAAAATGGTAAAGATATTTGACGTCAAGGTAAAAGTATAATACATCCCCAGTGGACAAAGGATTTTATCTTATGCGAAATTGCATGATGAATCAATAAAAGATTAAGAAGAAATGACTATATCCAAAAAGGGATATTACAAACGATGGCGCTAAAGGCCAGTACAAGGATTTCTCTAGAGAGGAGTTTAAAGTAAGGATATATGAGAAATATATTCCTAAGATCGATAAAGTGAAAAGGGGAATTAAATCATTCATCTTGGATTAGAAATGAATGATAGTGATAGAGACATGACGATCTCTACGATAAGATTTCATTATTGAAATATATCCATATCAAAGGATAGGTTGATGTAAACCTAACCATGAATGCTATTAGTAAAAGCATAACGATACTAATACCGAGAAGTATAGGGTGAATGAGGCAACAGAAGACCATAGCAAGGGAACATAATGTCCCAATGGAAAGGACAATGACATATGAAATAGACATTTACTTGAATAAGCGGAACACCGTAGACCAAAGCCTATACCTTGCATCGAAAATGTAACAAGCAGAACCAAAAGGCGAGAATATGTATGAGGAAAATTTCTCATAATAGCCATAAGATTTTGTTCAATTTAGGTGCTTCGCTTTTGACATCGCACAAGTATGCGTAGAAGCGATAGAACCTAACTCGGTAAGCGAATCAAGAAATGAAAATCCCCTTACCTATACGAGAATTTTGACCATCGCAAATGTTGCTCAAGCTCAGAATTGAACCTAGAATCGCCTAAAGTGCTATCCAATGATTTGGATCATTATATCTATGTGGAACGTAGATATAATTTTAGAGACAAGAAGTTTCGGAAATGGCTGTCATTCATGTGATTAGTGACCGGGGCCTAGCCTTTTCGTTAGAGGTTTTACACGACAGAATATCAGTATCCACTGTTCGCTTATGCGAATATCTTTAAGGCAACATACGACTGAAAATGTAAAACGTAAAATGAGTATTAAGATGAGTGTCATGAGTCGTGTCATAAGTATTCTACAGGTTATACACGTCTTAAGGTGTATAATTCATTAAGAGATCCTTCTTATTTAAAAAATAAATAAAATTCCCTCAATTGCTTAATTTAAGTCGGACTCATCTAGAACTATATGGTTACAGATAGATGGCAATAAAAGGGGTCTGATGAGTAAAAAGAAAAAGAAAAAGAAGGAGTTAACCCCAAGGCCTACAAGATTATAACTCACACGAGCGTGCATCGCTCTTTTATTATGAACTAGGCATGGATTTATGACAGTTTTTGGAGAAGTTCCTACATCTTTGGAAGGATGCTCGTAATTATAGAGTGACAAATGAGGATGGTATCCAACGACTTATCAGTCATTTACCAACAGATCGGCAGAATTTTGCAAAAGGAATATCAATACAATATTTTCTCCATGAGAAAAGTTCCAAAGTCTGGGTAGACTTACCAGGATTTGTCAATATACCCAAGTATACATATAATGCGTATGGAACGACACCTACGAGTACTTGTCCTGGACCTCGGCAAGTTACACCACACAGTATAAAGGAATGGTTGTACCCTGATGTTCCGAACGCCGCCCCACGTCCTGTGCCATCAATGGTACCAGAAAGAGACGAG
The DNA here is from genome assembly GCA_036937905.1 of Salvia rosmarinus. Taxonomy (NCBI): domain Eukaryota; kingdom Viridiplantae; phylum Streptophyta; class Magnoliopsida; order Lamiales; family Lamiaceae; genus Salvia; species Salvia rosmarinus. The sequence goes on along the minus strand of CM072820.1, from coordinate 35,746,301 downwards.
AAGGGCAAAAGGACAAAATCTTATCGTCCTCATGGATTAAGAGAATTACGCTACCAACTCAACCATACTTTCGATAAAGGTAACACCAATTTCGGTATTGAAGAAGAAGCGGGAGTAGCTGGACCCGGGCTCTCGAAGAGAACGATCATCAAGTATGAAAACAAAACGCTTGGAGAAAGGCAAGTTTCAAGGAGAGTACGACTCGACAAAGGTCACTCAAAGACATAGAATCTTAGGATCATATAAGACTTATATGTAGATAATGGTTTATGATGAAAATGATGTGATTATAATAGGTAAAATAAACGTAGTTTGGAAGAGTTTATGAATATGGTGAAGAAGTGTCAAAGTTTTGAGTGTAAAAAGAGCTAGACGCCTTATAATCAGTCAGCTCGGTAGACCGACCCTCGTAAGTAATGTACGAAAAGTCCTCACTGAGGCATTATGATGTAATATTATGTGGTCTTGAAGAATGATATCCGAAATACGAAAATGAATTGTTCCAAATAAGATATGGTTACTACGAGATAATAGTAACGCCATTCGGACTAACCAATGCACCCACATTCATGAACCTCAAAATCGAGTGTTTCACACATACCTAGATAATTTTATCTCAATCCTCATGGATGATGTTCTTATCTATTCAAAGGACGAGAAAGAACATAAAGAAAATCAAAGGGCTGTCTTACGACTTTTAAGAGCAGCGAATTTTGCAAATCTGCTTTTGTAAATTTCACTAAAAGAGAAATATTCTTCAGCACATAGTGTCCTTAGAAGAAAACAATGTAGATCGACCAAGGACAAAACAATTAAAGATGAAAGACGTCAATAACCTAAAATAAGATCGTGAATTTTATAGATTGATTAACTACTATTAGAGATCCATTGAGACTCTCTAAAAAGTAGAGGCCAATAACATAGCAACCCCAAAAAGGAATCAAATTTACATGGATTAATAAGTAAGGCTATGTATTAATATGAGATAAATAATAACTTATGCGTCACAATGACTTAGGCCACATGAACAGAATTTCCCAACTCATGACTTGAAATAGTGACAGAATCTGATTTAAGAAAAAGGATCGTCGAGAGACAAAGGATGGAGGAAAAGTTAGAAAAGATCCGAGAAAGGGTAAGGGCTGGAGGATTTAAGAACTTCCGGAGGCGTCGACAACGCCTTATTGTCTCGAAGGAAGAATATGCCTTCCGACGACGCAAAACTTCAAAATGAAATAATGAGTGAGGCTCACGATACACCCTACACCGCCACCCGAGATAGTACTAAGATGTACAAGACACGAAAGAAAAGTTTTGGTGGGAAGGCATGAAACGAGACATAGCTTCTTTAGAACACCGTCTTGTTTGCCGCCAGATGAAAGCGTTACACCAACGTCCATACGGAAAATTCTGACCGTTGGAAATACCCGAGTGGAAATGGGATGAAATAACGATGGACTTCGTTCGAACTTACCCAAATCAAAAGAGGAACACCGCCATATGGGTAATTGTTGATAGACTCACCAAGAGTGCTCACTTCCTACCAATTCAAAGTACTTATGGATCGACAAGTTAGCCCGGTTGTATGTAAAGGAGATTATACGACTTCACGAGTGCCAAAATCTATTACCTCGATAGTAACAGTGAGTATAAATACCAAAGTCTTGGAAATTTCACTCCTATATCAATAAATTAAGAACCCTTCACAATTTACAAAGTTTGAATTTATTCTTGAGCAAAGAAACTTGGATACGAGGATAGGAAAGATGGCACGAATCGGTAAAGATTATAAATGTGATAAATAATCACCTAAGGAAGGTTAATGTAGAATCTAATGCCTAAATTATAAAATTAGGTCTAAATTATGGTATGTCCTTATAGAAAAGGAAAACTCATTGGAAAGATTAAGAAAAGCGAGAACAAGAATAGTCGGGCAATCGTGACGAATGTAAGTAGTATTCCCACAACCAAGGTGAAATATGACTAAAAAAAGAGAATGAAGATGGGAATAGAATACAATTAAGATAAGGAATGAAGAGTGAAGGATTCTAAGGAATACTGGACGGTGTTATATTATCTAAGGAAGAGATATACATATATTTCAAGCAATAATAAGCTTAGAAATGAAATCGTGAATAAAGTGCATGATCCTACTCATACCGCCCAACCGGGCATTATTAAGATGTATTATGATTTATGAGAAAAGTTAGATAGCAAGGAATGAAATGAGATATAACCATATTGATGAAGCAATTGTCTCGGTTACCAATAAGTAAAGGCATTGTATCAAAGGCCTTATAAGAGAGTATAATCTCTAGAACTACGAATGAAAATAGAATGATATAGAAATAGATCTTATGACAAATTTTACCAAAGTCATAAAGAAGTCGCACTACTATATGGCTAGTAGTGGATTGACTCGCCAATTATGTTTTGTCTCTGTCTATTCAGATGACTCATAGATCCGATAAGTTAACTCAGTTATACATAAAAAAATCGTATATTTACAAGGAGTAACAAAACCTATCACTCCAGATAGAGACTTCAAGAGTACCCCTAGATTTTGAACTAACTTAAAAAGGAGTTAGATACGAGGTTAAGCCTTAACATAGATGTCCACTCACAGACAGATAGACAATCGAAAGCGACGGTATGAGCGTTTAAGGATACGATAGAACATAAGTGTTAAACCAAGATGCAAGTGAGAACGTATTGTACCACTTGGTAAGTTTACATACGACCATAGCTACCAAATAACGATCAATGTAGCCTTATGAGGCGTATTGCGAAAAGAAGTATTGACCACCACTTTATTGTAACAAAGTAGGTGAGCAAAGGTATAAAGTCCTGACGTTGTAAATGAAACGATTAAGATATCTGCCAACGAGGCAAAGAATAAGAAAAGCTCGGAGACGGATAAAAGTCTTTACTGATACGCGTAAACCCGAACTGCATTCTTGAATGCGGAATTAAAGTTTCTTAAGATTTCTCCATCTAGAGGAATTATAAGTTTAGATACAAGAATGTTGATATCACGTTTTATAGGACCTTACGAGCTCCTAGCAATGATAGGCCTAGTAGCCTATAGCTGATACTTCCACCACATTTGGGAGGGAAGTACGAAATGTTTTCCACGTGTCGCAGTTAAAGAAATACGAAAATAACCCAATTCACGTAAACCAACATGATGACGTGACCTTTGACTCAGATGAGTTATGATGAAAATCTACGACTAATTTGATCGTACGATGCAACGATTAAAGAAACAAGTTTGGGTCTTTTAATGAAAATCCAATGAAGGAACCATGGACAAAAAGAAAAGCACATAGAAAGTTATGATGTTATGATGTTAAGATACCCATACTTTATGAGGTATGCAAATTTCGGGACGAAATTTCTTTTAAGGGGGGTAGGATGTAATACCCCGCAGAATTAAATGCCTAATTACGGTATTTAAAAACCGTAAATCAAAGCTTTCGCTGAGATATTCAATCAGAATGATATCGAATAATGACTTCGATTAATTACGAAGGAATGAAATCCTTTTTTATATTCACTGACAATTGTGAATTATGGAATAAAAGTATTTGAAGTATATAGGCAGTATTATTTTAATGTCGATCGCGTATCGATAGTTAAAATTCATGATATTTTCTAAGCAATTAAGCTTAGAATTAAATTCCATTATTAATGGAATAATGGAATAATGTAATAAAGTGATGACGACCATTTCGAGATGAGTCGATAATGAACGTTTCGCAACGTTTTCAAACGTTTTGAGATGAAACGGAAAACGTTTTAATCAATCAAGAAATTATAGGAATTAATTTCCTATGATTAGTATATGTAATTACAGTATTATTTAGCATTAAATCAATGCTAGATCATCAAGATTCGATAGTTACCAATTTTTCAAACGTTCGAAAACCCTAATTTTCGAACTCGATTTTATCGCATAAAATGATGCCATTAATTTATCCTATGATATTATTTATCATCTAAACCATATGTTATGATATATATGTCTATTAATGGCATGGAAAATAAAAATTTGACCTATTACAAGTGTGAGAGCCGAGAGCTCCTAAGTGCTATAACAAAGTGTGTTGTTAATCTTCCCACTATTACATGTATCTATTAAGTGGCAATGTGATTAATTATATATAATAATTAAACAATTAAATACTAAAATTTATACATATATATGTATAAAATCGTGCATGTGTGTGTGTGTAGAGAGGGAGTGTAAGAGTGTTGTGCATGTGTGTGACAAGTGTAGATGCATGAGGTGTATTAACAAATGTCACCCATGCCTACCACCCAACACCCCATACCTCTCCAACACCACCCCACACACACCCCACACCTCAATCAGCCGTCCCCTCTCCTCTCCTTCCTCCAAGAACAGCCCCATTTCCACCATGAAGAAAGAACTCAAGCTCCTAGCTCTTGTGATACCAATTGATGCACCTCTAAGCCATGAGCTCCATCGCCTCTCCATCTCTCTCGTCTTCTTCCAATTTCGTGGCTGAGGTAACTACATCCTATGATTCTTGGACATGGCTAGATCATACATGCATGTGTATAGGTGGGTAATTCAATAGTATCGAACACATATATGTGATTGCATGTCGAACTATAATCTTGTCTGCAAAACTGGAAGTTATCTCACGAAATCAGTAACTTCATAAATTTATTTGACTAAGTTACTGTGGTCCGATGATTGTGAATTTTTGATATGTTGAAATTATTTGTGTCTAGTATTCCTCTGTAAAATTTCAAGTCTATCCAACTTGATTTGATATTTTATTTGTATTTATCAAAAACACTGCACAAATCTGCGAAATCTCCGTGTTTATCACCCATAGTGCGTGGCTTTCGTTTTAAGTTTGGCTAATGATAAAACTCTAAAATTTGGCAGAAACATAGTTCAGCATGTCTAGAAGATTCCTGTAAATTTTCAGAATTTCTAAAAATCTTTACTATTTATTCCATATTTTACAAGCTAACTGCACAAAATTGTCACGAGAGTGATAGCTTGTGGTAAAATATTTTTATCTCCCAACTATTGTGAATCATTGAGTGAGGCTTTTTCTGGATTAAACTAGACTTAATTGGATTTTCAATATGATTGGTTTCATTTCCATATTCCTTATAATGAACTCACAGTGAATTTTTAAAGTTGATGCATTTCAGTAAGCCTTTTTGGACAAACTGCCTTAGAAAATTTCTATGTTAATAGGCTGTTCGAGTATGACTTTACGTGAGATGTTCAAGCCATTTGTAGTCCGATTTGGACTTGGGTTTCTTCATAAGAAATGTTTCTCACCATGTCTAGTTATGATCTGGAAAGTTTGATCCCAAACCAAATTTTATAGGTATACCTTTCATCGACCCAAAGTCACCTACTGAAACTGTCCATTTCAACTAGTCAACTTTGGACTTATGTATTTATCGATGAGTTAGATATTTTCCAGTATGGTCTTCATGAAATATGTAGTACTTGTTACAAGGTTTCTAAATTGGTAGCCTGCAGCCATTTTGGCATTGCGAGTCAAAAGTTACGAGCCTCGCAAAACCCCTCGTCGTTAAGCTAAAACTGAAAATTCTGAAAAATTTTCTAAGTATAGAAGTCAGTTTGAGTTGCCCACTTTGAGAACCTATATCTCCAGAACCACCACTCTTTTGGATTTAATTCCTTCTTAGAACTTGTAGTACATGTTTAGAGGTTTCCAGAATGTGTCTTTGTGCGGCCATACGTATTTTGAATCGAGAGTTATGAATCATCAAAGTATGTCACTTGGGTTAATTTTAAGTTGTTTTGCTGATTTTCAAACACTTAAAATTTGACTAAGTGTAGAACTCCCCTATGTGAAATATGCCTTATGTGACTAACATGCTAGTAATTGATGCATTCATTATGTTATGTCGCAAGGTACGTTAGAACATTAGATGCACGAATTATGATAAAACATCATGATACGATATTTTCACGAAAGCATACCTTAACGTGAGGTATTTGACTAGGTGCCACCACATGCTCAATTGAGTGTATATCATACCTTGATATACACTATAGTAGAAATATGGATTCTAAGACTCGATGGATAGTTTCTACTCCAACACTTCAAGGCTAGGAATAGATAGGCTAAGTCTGGGACTTACAGTCTAAGAAATCGATTTAGACAATCGATAGTCCAGGTGGGCTTTACTCTACTCAAAAATAAAATGCTTCTGAAATATTTATTTACGATGCTTATTTCAACTGTTGATAAAATGTTTACACGATTACCTGCCAAAATGTTTATGTTTTGTGTATGTATCCTATCCATGAGATGTTATGAGATGTTATGAAATGTTATGAATGTTGTTGGGTCGCTCCCAACTTATGAATGAAAATCGATATCGGATCCTATCTGGGAAGGACAATACAGCTAGGATTAACGTGTACACCTAAGGTGACCGTGTCTTTGTAAGGACAATTCACGGCCGGTCACGGCATCGTAGAGGAGGCCTCGCTTCACGACGTTCGACTATGATGATATGATGAAATGATGTTAGGGATATGGATCATACACACGGAAAAATGCACGCCAGCGATGATTTTATGAAGCGATGAAAATATTTTAGTAAGCACAAGGCATTTTCAACTAAAACCCTTGTGTCTTACCATGATGTTGGATGTAATTCAAAGAAAATAAAATGTTTTGGCATGAGTCCACCGAGTGCATTCTTGTACTCGACCTGCATGTTTGTTTTAAATGTGCGGGTTGAGCGGATGATGGATGAGCGGTGTTGAGCAATAGGATTATTGTGGTGAAAAGTTTATACCTTGATAGTACATCGTCATATGTACTTATCACATGTCTTCATTGCTAGAACTTAAATTATGTACTAAAGTCCAAGAACATAATTGTCGTATGTATTACGCTTTTTATTAAAGAGAGTCTCCATGTTTGTTCATTCATGTTTAGAGTTATAGTCCCTGCTAATCCGTACTTAGGATTGTGGGGCTGTGACAGTCTAAAATAATTTCTAGACATATAATATGTTATTTTTCTTGATATTAAGGAATTCAAATCCTTAATATACTTAATCAAAGCTTACGGTTTTAAGCTTCAATTTTCAATCATCTTTCAAAAATTCTTCTAAATTCATATAGTGTACTATTTTATCATAGTATCACTAATATGTATTAACATTAACTATAGAAAAATTTGGACATCACCTATTTTGTTTCATAGGTCACGGTTTTTATGAAATTTTGTCCAAATAATTTTCTAAAATTCTAATTAATTTACACAAGGCCCCAACATTGTTATACATCACTAATTCATCATAATATTCAATAATCACAACTTATTTCTCAATGTACCAATACTTATGGCTCTCGGCCATTCTCAATATATATATACATATTTTTCCAAAATTTTTAGTAAATTCACATGGTATATAATCAAGGCTCTAGAACATTAAAATGCTATAATATCACCTAAATATAATTTGTACATCAATCTTAAAATTCTTAGTAATTTTCGGTAATTAGAAAATAATTACAAACAAATCCTAAAAATTTCCAAATAACCACAATAAGATCCTTTGCTATTATATAACATTAATCCTTCATTAAGTTAAATTCTAGGATTTCGGTAATCGACATAGAATTTATAACATAATTAATTTGTAAATAAATCACTAATATAAAACATATACATTATGCTAAACATTATTTACAAATAACAAATCATGCTAGCATAATTTATCCTATTTTTCTCATTTATAACATAATCATATATATTAAAATCGGACGATTGGATATCAAAAATTTTAACGTATAAACAAAGCTTGTTCGATTCCTAACCTCTTTACCAGCTTTGATTTGTGATGAAAGGATTTAGTATCAAGGATTGAGTGAAGAGAAATTGAAGAACACAATAAGCTTCTCCTATCTAAAGCTCACGGCAGTGAGTTGATTTTGGGAAGGAGAAATGATATGTTGTTTCCTTTTGCTATCACCTAAGTATTAAACTAAAGGAATAGGTAAGTGATACACTTAATTACCTAGTCTACAATTCTCGGTTACTTCCCTACATGCAAGCCTTTATTCATTTTGATGACTCATCAACAAGACATCACTTCTTACACATTAGTAAATGCATTTACTAAACCAAATAAATGAAGCAAAATCCCCTTGACTTTGAATCACAAAGTGGTCGGCACCCTTATTTCAAAAAGGGGAGAGATGTGATTTATTTTTGTTTTACTACACACATAAAATCTACACTCAACCATATGTGATCAATAATACATCATCATTTTCAAACATTTACTACTCTTACACAATTTTTTTTTGGACAAAACAAAATGATTCTTCACTTTAGTGATCAAGTGCCGTCGGCACTCTCATTCTCACACAAGGAAGACACAAAGTTTTCTATGACTCATCATGTATACCTTATGGAAGTAAGTATTGTCTTACACAAATATTTTGAACAAATCAAAATATTCCATTTTGATTTGGGATGTATAGCCGTCGGCTACCATACATACAAAAGGAACAATTTTAATCTTTGTTTTACACCATGCATTTAGTCAACATACACATTACCAAATGTAATTCACATCATCACATAAGAGTTGTACTAAAGCTTCTTTCTTCATTTTCATCCCACATACACGGCTCTTATGCCTCACACCTCTCCCACTTGATTATTACTTGGTTAGTGAGCAAAATATATCATACCACTATATTATTAACGCAACATAGCAATTGATAGTAAGATTTGATCCATTTATTCCAAATTTTTACAAACTCACGACACTTTTGAAACATAAGTGCCAAAATTTTATTTTCATGCTATAAATAGCTATATATCATAATATATGTTTTAGATGATAAATTATATCATAGGAAAAATTATTAGGATCATTTCATGTGTGAAAACCACAATTTTCGAATTAGGGTTTCGAAAATTCTAAATTTATTCAATAATTAATCCTTAATGTTCTAGCATTATCTTAATGCTAAATAATACTCTAATTACATATAATAATCATAGGAATTTAAATATTATAATTCCTTGATCATTAAACTCATTTTTCTATTCATCTATAAACGTTAACGTTTGAAACGTCTCAAAACGTTCATTATCGACCTATCTCAAAAAGGTCGTAATAAAGTCATAATTACTTTATTAAATTATTCCATTTAATATGGAATTTAATTCTAAGCTCCGTTGCTTAGAAAATTTTATGAAATTTTAACTATCGATACTCAATCGACGTTAAAATAATCCTGCCGAAACACTTTATAAAATTTTGTTCCTTAATTCACAATCCTTAGTGAATATAAAATAGGAATTCATTACTTCGTAATTAATCGAAATCATTATTCGATAAATTACTAATTCAATTATTTCGGCGAAACCTAAATTTACGAATTTAAATATCGTAATTAGGCATTTAATTCTTCGGGATATTACATTCTACCCCCCTTAAAAGAAATTTCGTCCCAAAATTTGCATACCTCAAAAGTATGGGGTATCTTAACATCATAATATCTTCAATTTTCCACGTAATTTCCTTTTGTCCATGGTTTCCCCATTGGACTTTCATTAAAGAACCAAACTTGATTCTTTAATCGTTGAATCGTACGATCAAATTAGTCGTAGATTTTCATCACAACTCATCTGAGTTAAAGATCACGTCATCATGGCGGATCACATGATTTGGGTCATTTTCGTATTTTCTTAACTGTGACACGTGGATAACATTTCGTACATTCCCCAATTTGGTGAAAGTACCAATCTATAGGCTACTGGGCCTATCATTATTAGGAGCTCGTAAGGTCCTATAAAACGTAATCTCAACATTCTTGTGTCTGAAATTTATAATTTCCCTCGATGGAGAAATCTTAAGAAACTTATTTCTGCATTTAAAATGCGATTCGAGATCTCACGCGTATCGGTAAGACTTTTGTCTGTCCTGAGCTTCTCTTATTCTTTGCCTCATTTGGCAGATATCTTAATCATTTTCATTTGCATTGTCAGGATCTTATACTTTCCCTCACCGACTTTATTACAATAAAGTGGTGGTCGATACTTCTTTCCACATAATGCTTTACATGGCGATATTGATCGTTGCTTGACAGCTATGGTCGTACGTGAACTTACCAAGTGGTACAATACGTTCCCACTTGCACTTTGATTTAACATTAACGTTCTATCGTATGTTTAAACGTTTGGGTTGTCCTTTCTGACTGTCCATCTATCCGTAAGTGGACATCTGCGTTAGGGTTCAATCCTGTGTCTAACTCCTTTTTGGTGAGTTAGTTCAAATTCTAGGGGTAAACTTAGAGTCTCTATCTAAAGCGATAGGTTTTGAGTATCCTCTGTAAATATACGATTTTCTTTATGTACGACTAAGCTAACTTATCAGATCTATGAGTCATCTGAAAAGGCAGAGATGAACATATTTGGTGAGTCAATCCACTACTACCCATATAGCAGTGTTACTTCTTTATGACTTTGGCAAAACCCGTCATAAAATCCATTGCTATGTCATTCCATTTTCATTCATGTATCTCTAGAGATTATAACCTCTTATAAGGCCATTGATACAATACATTCACTTATTGATAACCGAGACACTGCTCGATAATATGGTTATTTCTCATTTTAGGTCATTGACGACTTTCATTCTTAAGAATTGCTTTATCATTTGCCAGATCTACATTGATTTCTTCTAAAGACACTGTGTGTCTGAGGAATATTTCTTTAAGCCAAAATTCACAATACTGTACTTGGCAAAATTTACCCGGCTCTTAAAATTCGTAAGACAGCCCTTCGATGTTCTTTATGTTCTTTCTCGTTCTCCGAATGGATAAGAACATTATTCACAAGGATTAAGACAAAATTATCTAAATATGTGTGGAACACTCGATTTTTTTGAGGTTCATGAACAGGTGGTGCATTGGTTAGTCCGAATGGCATAATTACTATCTCATAGTGGCCATATCTTATTCGAACAATTCGTTGTCGTATATCGATACCATTCTACAAGGACCACAAAATATGTTACATCAAAACGCCTCGGTGAGGACTTTTCATATATTAATTACGAGGGTCGGTCTATCAAGTCGACTAATTTCATGGCATCTAGTTCTTTTACACTCAAAATTTTGACACCATTTTAACATATTTACAACATACTCCACACTCGTTTATTTGACATATTCTAGCCACACCCTTTTCAACATTAACCCTTATCTACATATAAGTCTCATATGATCATAGGACTCTATGTCTCGAGTGGCCTTCATCGGAATCGTACTCCTCACTTGAAACTTGCCTTTCTCCTGTGCGTCCTGCGCCTTATACCACCGATGATCTATTCCTCTGAGAGCCGAGGTCAAGTTGCCCCCGCTTCTTCTTCAAAGACCGTGTCCGTGTTGCTTTTATCGAAAGTATGGTTGAGTTGGTAGAGGTAGTTCCCCTAGTCCACGAGGGCGGTAAGATCATGTCCTCTTGCCATTCTCATCCCTTCGGTATAATCTGCACACGGGGCGTGGGCGGCGTTTGGAACATCGTGGTACAACCATTCCTTTATACCATCTTGGGTAACTTGCGGGGACCGGGACAAGTGCTAGTAGGTGCAGTTCCATACGCATGATATGTATGCTTGAGCCGGTTGAAAAATCCTGGTAAGTCTGCCCAAGTCTTGGAGTTTTCTACTTGCAGAAGATATTCTCTTGATACTTCCTTTGCAAACTTTTGCCATTCCGTTGGTAAACGGCGAATAAGCCTTTGGATACCATCCTCATCCGTAACTCCATAGTTACGAGCATCCTTCCAACGGTGCAGAAATTCCTCCAAAAACTGTCCTAAATTCATACCCAGATTATAATAAAAGAGTCGATATGTCTGTGTGAGTTCTAAGCTTGTAGGCCTTGTGGTTATCTTCCTACTCGTATTACTCCCTTTTCCTGCCATCTGTAATCAGATATTTCTAGATAAGTCAGACTTAAATTAAAGAAATAGAGGGGATTTTAAACAAGAAAGATCTCTTAAAGAATTAAACACTTTATGACATATATAACTTGTATATAACTCACGACACGACTCATGACACTTATTTTATCACTCATTTTACGTTTTACACATTCAGTCATATATTGCTCTAAATTTATTCGCATAAGCAAATAGTGGTACTAACATCTTGTCGCGTAACAACTCTAACGAAGAGACTAGGCCCAAGTCACTAATCACGTGTGATGACCATTTCGAAGCTTCTTGTTTCTAGAATTATATCTACGTTCCACATAGATATAATGATCCAAATCATGGATAGAACCTTAGGCGATCCTAGGTTCAATTCTAAGTTTGAGCAACACCTGAGACGGCCATAATTCTCATATAGGTGAAGAAATTTTCATTTCTTGATTCGTTTATTCCGAATTAGGTTCTATCGTCTCTACACATACTTGTGCGATGTTAGAACATGAAGCACCTATATCGAACAAAATATTATAGGTATTCGAGAAATTTTCTCATATCTCTCGAGCCTCCTTGGTTTTGTTCGTTCGAGTTTCGATTGTGAAGTATAGGCTTTGGTCTACGGTTTTCCCGTCTATTCAAGTAAACATCTATTTCATATGTCATTGTCCTTTCCATTGGGACATTATGTTTCCTTGCTATGGCCTTCTGTTGCCTCATTCATCCTATATTTCTCGGGTATCAGTACCGTTATGCTTTTACCAATAGCATTCGTGGTTAGGTCTACATCAACCTATTTATTGATATTTTGATAACTAAATCTTATCGTAGAGATCGTCATGTCTCTGTCACTATCATTCATTCCTAATCCAGTATGAATGATTTAATTTCCTTTTTCACTTTATCGATCTTAGGAATATATTTCTCATATATCCTTACTTTAAACTCTTTTCAAGAGAAATCCTTATATCGGCATTTAGTGCCATCATTTGTAATATCCTTTTAGGATATACGTCATTTCTTAACATTCTTTATTGATCCATCATGTAATTTCGCATAGGATAAAATCCTTGGTCCACTTGAGGACATATCATACTTTTGCTTTGACGTCACCTTTTCTCGACATTCAATGATTATTTCATTTCAATGTCAGAGATACTTAATATCTCATTTTATTGATCGTCACAAAAGTATGGGGGTTAATCTTCCCAATTAGATTCACTTTAAGATCCTTCCATGTGAATCGTTTCATTTGTTCTCTTGGAAAATATTCCCTTTTTCTTAAACATGGTATCTGAAAGTAATATTACCTTCGTTATACTTCGGTTCTCACATTCAGGGTTAGAACCGTCATTATTGTCATATGGCTCGGTAAGGTAGTACATTCGTACACCATAACTTAATTTCCAAGCATCTTATTACCATGTCTTGGCTTTGGAGATATTTTCTCCTACTTGATTTACATACTAGGGCTATCCTAGTCATTCACACAATCTCAAGGATTATGATTCTTCAATCTCATTATCGTTTGTTTAGCCAAGTCTCAATTACTTGGAATCGATTATGCTCAAGCATAATCTCATTAATTGAGGTATAAGGCGAGAGATTTATTTTCTGAGATGCTATCATTCATTTATATATATATTCTTTGATAAGAATATCTTGCATGCATCTTTATTCTTTTAAACATGTCCAACCTACTAATGAGGGTTTAGAGACAAACAACTATCTTAAAGATAAGTTGTAATCTCTCTCTCGTTATGACATAAAAAGGGGAATTTATATCCCATGGATATCATATACTTTTCTCTGCTTTTACTCTTGCATTCAATGCTAAAGAGTATCTCATTCATAACTTTATTATCATAACAGTCATATGAAGGTATAACTTCACTATTATCAATCTTTGTAAAGCCCATCAAGGGTCATCACATCCATGTGTATCATAGGGGAAATATCTCGTCTCATCGAGATTTTCTTTACATCACAATTTCTTGATGTCTATCACTTTACTGATCTGAAACTTTTAGGTGACTGAAATATGTCAACCTATATCATACTTGATGTTTATCGCTTTACTAATTCGCACTTAGGTGACAAGGTAAGTCAACACTCACCATACTTGATGGTTTCAAGAATCAAGGAGAATTTATCACGACTACTTACACTAGGTACTGTCTCACAAATCAGAATAACATCTTTTATGATTGAAGCAATATCCTTTGGACTGAATAATTGGGATCTAGGGTTCGAAGACCAGAATGACGACTATTGAGATTTCTTTGGTCATATGGGCTGGCCAGACTCGTCACAATTATATTCTCAGTCACACATGGCTTGGTTTCAGAGAATTCTTTATAAATTTTCGGGTCGAAAATTCTCTTCAGAAAAAGTGAGAAACTCAAGTGATTTCTCAATTTGATCTAGGTCATAGAGTTAAACTCAATGGCAGAAATTGGGAAATGAATAGAATTTGAAACCTTGTATACTCTTAATAGGTCATCAACAAAGGTTCTCATGTACGTCATGGCTCTACTTGTATTACTGGAAATCTTATTTTCTTAGTAACTTTCTAAGATTCTTATCATACTGCAAAGTTCCTATTCTATATAAATCATAGAACTAACTTCAACTGATTCTCGTAAATTCTGGAATAGGAATCAGGGATTTGGTCCTTCATAATAAATAAATTACAGTGCATTAGGAGCACGTAAGCGAAAACCGTACGTAAATCGGAGTTCAAACGAAGGAGAACGGGTCAAGACAAAATCACTGCGCAATGCAGGAAAATTTTGCGCGCTCGCGCCGAGATCGTAGGCGATGCCGACACCGAGGTCGTGCATGCCGTTGCTGATGTCGTATAGACTACCAAGGTCAACATGTCAAAGTCAAAGTCGAGTCGCACATGCCGAGGTCGAAGTCGAGTCGTACATGCTGAAGTCGTAATCGAGTCGCACATGCCGAAGTCGAAGTCGAGTTCGCACACGCCGAGGTCGAATCTAACTTTCTTTTCGTTTTCATATCATTCTTTTGTTCTCGTAAAGGAAGGAAGTTCGTACTTCTATGTTCTTTTGCAATACGTGATCATGTTTCTTATAGCGTCTATGTTTTTCTTGAGATGACATATCATTTGTCATAATAAATCTTGAGATTTGAAACTAAAGTTTCAAATAATGAAAACATAGTTCATTCATACATGCACATTTCTTTGAATTTCGAAGAATTCATCATCCCAACTTTGGTCATTCACGTTCATTTCAAGCATATTCATTCATTATGCATAATCTTGAAATTTGAACGAATTTGGTTATGAAAACTTGAAAATTTTGTTCAATTTCATAACATACTTATTGAATGCATGTATTGCTTGAATTTTGCAAATTCAACATTTCATTCTTGGCACATTTTGCCCATCATCAATCATAAGCATTCATTTCTCACTTGATCACTTTGCATAACTTCCATTCTCAACATTCATCTTTCATATCATTCATTCCTTTTGAAAAAAAATCATCTCGATTCTTTTTCTCTTTCAACTTTTCACTTCAAAATTTTGAAAATGAAGCATTTACCTCATTTTGGTTGAGCTTGATGTGATGGAGTGTTGAGCATTGTCAGCTGACCTTTAGAAGTCTAGTGACTCAATCTAGACTTAACCTCAAAGGAGATTTTGGGTTCAAAGAGCGAACCGCTCTGATACCACTCTATAACAGCCCCTAAATCCTAAGTACGATTTAGCAGGGATTATTACTCTAAACAGGAATGAATAAACAATGAGACCAT
Source organism: Salvia rosmarinus (assembly GCA_036937905.1). Classification (NCBI taxonomy): domain Eukaryota; kingdom Viridiplantae; phylum Streptophyta; class Magnoliopsida; order Lamiales; family Lamiaceae; genus Salvia; species Salvia rosmarinus. Next base: position 35,730,525 of record CM072820.1, on the reverse strand, counting down.
TTAACATTAAACCAGAATACATAAATCAAGTATGTTTTTGGCTTTACTACATAACTTATGTTCTTTGCAATGAAAACATGTGATATGTACATATGATGATGTACTATCAAGGTATAAACTTTTCAGCGACAACATTCCTATTGCTCAACACTGCTCCATCGCATCACCAGCTCAATCTGCACATTTAAAAACCAATATGCAAGGCTGAGTACAAGAATGCACTCAGTGGACTTATGCCAAAAACATTTTCATTAAATTACTCGCTCCATTAGTAACACACGAGGTTTTAGTGGAAATACTGTGCTTACTAAAACATTTTTTCATTTCCAAAAGTTGTGCGCCGCATATATTTTCCGTCTGTATGATCCGTATCATTTCTTTATAACAATATCATAATTTCACATATGTTGGTAGCGAACCAACAACATTTAATATCATCATAACATCATAATATGTTGGTGATGAGCCAACAACTATCAATCTCATTATAAAATCATACGTTGGTAGCGAACCAACAACATTCATATCATCACATCCTCCTCCTCATAAAACATTCATCATATCATCCTCCTCATAATACATCATACCATCCTCCTCATAAAATATCATCCTCCTCCTCATAAAATATCATCTCATAAACATTCTCCTCATTATCATAACATTCATCATAATATGATGGTGGCGAACCAACCCTATTGATAGGATCATACATAAAATCATAAACACTTTGGGCAGGTAATCATTTCAACATCATTTCTCAACAGAGAGCATTGTAAATAAACATTTGATAAACATTTTATCCTCGAGGAGAAAGAAAAGCCCACCTGGATTGGAGACTTTCTTAATTCGATTTCGTTCTACGCCAACGATCACGTCCGCGTCCCACCTTTACGTAAAAACTAATGTAGTACGTTGGTCACGTATTTGAGATTTTCAAAGTTTAAAGAAACTTTGATAACTTATACTATAATAATTCAATTCCTTAACAATTTAATACGTCATTCAATCACAGATCTTAACTAAACATTTTCGCACTTGATAGAAACGAGATATGTTCAACAATTTCATTTTAACCTTTTAGGTTAAACGTTTAACGTATTCTCACGTTTTTCGATACAAAGATTTCAATTATGAAATCTTTTCTCACCAACGAGATTTCTTTAAATAATTAATACGTTTTACACGTATTAGCGTATTTATCGAACGTATTTCATACGTTAATCTCAAAAGTCAACAATTTTGACTTTTCTTTATAAATTCTTCAATAATTTATATTTTTAAAAATCTAATTTCAACATAAATCGATTTTCAATCGATTTCTTTTCATAAAGCCCTAATTCTCGATTTTTCACGCAAATCGATAAACTCCATTAATATTTTTCTTAAATATTAATTAACTTATCATTAAACATTATTTTATATTTCTTACGTTATTTAATATAACGTTTCGCCATAAACATAGTATTCTATGTTTATAAAATTTCATAAATTCTTAATATGTCTAAAATAATTTCTAGACATATAATATGTTATTTTTCTTGATATTAAGGAATTAAAATCCTTAATATACTTAATCAAAGCTTACGGTTTTAAGCTTCAATTTTCAATCATCTTTAAAAAATTCTTCTAAATTCATATAGTGTACTATTTTATCATAGTATCACTAATATGTATTAACATTAACTATAGAAAAATTTGTACATCACCTATTTTGTTTCATAGGTCACGGTTTTTATGAAATTTTGTCCAAATAATATTCTAAAATTCTAATTAATTTACACAAGGCCCCAACATTGTTATACATCACTAATTCATCATAATATTCAATAATCACAACTTATTTCTCAATGTACCAATGCTTATGGCTCTCGGCCATTCTCAATATATATACACATATTTTTCCAAAATTTTTAGTAAATTCACATGGTATATAATCAAGGCTCTAGAACATTAAAATGCTATAATATCACCTAAATATAATTTGTACATCAATCTTAAAATTCTTAGTAATTTTCGATAATTAGAAAATAATTACAAACAAATCCTAAAAACTTCCAAATAACCACAATGAGATCATTTGCTATTATATAACATTAATCCTTCATTAAGTTAAATTCTAGGATTTTCGGTAATCACCATAGAATTTATAACATAATTAATTTGTAAGTAAATCACTAATATAAAGCATATACATTATGCTAAACATTATTTACAAATAACAAATCATGCTAGCATAATTTATCCTATTTTTCTCATTTATAACATAATCATATATATTAAAATCGGACGATTGGATATCAAAAATTTTAACGTATAAACGAAGCTTGTTCGATTCCTAACCGCTTTACCGGCTTTGATTTGTGATGAAAGGATTTAGTATCAAGGATTGAGTGAAGAGAAATTGAAGAACACAATAAGCTTCTCCTATTTAAAGCTCACGGCAGTGAGTTGATTTTGGGAAGGAGAAATGATATGTTGTTTCCTTTTGCTATCACCTAAGTATTAAACTAAAGGAATAGGTAAGTGATACACTTAATTCCCTAGTCTACAATTCTCGGTTACTTCCCTCACATGCAAGCCTTTATTCATTTTGGTGACTCATCAACAAGACATCACTTCTTACACATTAGTAAATGCATTTACTAAACCAAATAAATGAAGCAAAATCCCCTTGACTTTGAATCACAAAGTGGTCGGCACCCTTATTTCAAAAATGGGAGAGATGTGATTTATTTTTGTTTTACTACACACATAAAACCTACACTCAACCATATGTGATCAATAATACATCATCATTTTCAAACATTTACTACTCTTACACAATTTTTTTTTGGACAAAACAAAATGATTCTTCACTTTAGTGATCAAGTGCCGTCGGCACTCTCATTCTCACACAAGGAAGACACAAAGTTTTCTATGACTCATCATGTATACCTTATGGAAGTAAGTATTGTCTTACACAAATATTTTGAACAAATCAAAATATTCCCTTTTGTTTTGGGATGTATAGCCGTCGGCTACCATGCATACAAAAGGAACAATTTTAATCTTTGTTTTACACCATGCATTTAGTCAACATACACATTACCAAATGTAATTCACATCATCACATAAGAGTTGTACTAAAGCTTCTTTCCTCATTTTTCATCCCACATACACGGCTCTTATGCCTCACACCTCTCCCACTTGATTATTACTTGGTTAGTGAGCAAAATATATCATACCACTATATTATTAACGCAACATAGCAATTGATAGTAAGATTTCAATCCATTTATTCCAAATTTTTACAAACTCACGGCACTTTTGAAACATAAGTGCCAAAATTTTATTTTCATGCTATAAATAGCTATATATCATAATATATGTTTTAGATGATAAATTATATCATAGGAAAAATTATTAGGATCATTTCATGTGTGAAAACCCTAATTTTCGAATTAGGGTTTTCGAAAATTCTAAATTTATTCAATAATTAATCCTTAATGTTCTAGCATTATCTTAATGCTAAATAATACTCTAATTACATATAATAATCATAGGAATTTAAATATTATAATTCCTTGATCATTAAACTCATTTTTCTATTCATCTATAAACGTTAACGTTTGAAACGTCTCAAAACGTTCATTATCGACCTATCTCAAAAAGATCGTAATAAAGTCGTAATTACTTTATTAAATTATTCCATTTTATATGGAATTTAATTCTAAGCTCCGTTGCTTAGAAAATTTTATGAAATTTTAACTATCGATACTCAATCGACGTTAAAATAATCCTGCCGAAACACTTTATAAAATTTTGTTCCTTAATTCACAATCCTTAGTGAATATAAAATTGGAATTCATTATCGTAATTAATCGAAATCATTATTCGATAAATTACTAATTCAATTATTTCGTGAAACCTAAATTTACTAATTTAAATATCGTAATTAGCATTTAATTCTTGGGGATATTACAAGTCCGCAATGCATCTTGATTTTTTAATTTGCGCTTGCACTCACAACCGCCAGATACTGGCGGCTCCTCCTCCCAAGGTAAACACATAGCCTAAGGTGACTTCTTCTCATCACGGTCGACTTGGAAATCCGAGTCCGAATAACCCAGGCATTAGACTCTCGCTTGGTAAACCAGCCTATAATCTCGAGTCATTTCGGTACTTGAGTATATGCTTTACCGCAGTGAAGACAGCCCTTCAATGAGCTTGTCCAGGTTAGATCGATATTCAGCTACTATGCCTACCGATAGCATGATATCGGATCTCGTGACAGCATCTTGAAATTTGAACTAATTCAGCATACATGAGACTTCCTACGGCACTTGCGTAAGGAACTTGTCTCATTTCCTCTATCTCTTTGCGATCATAGGTGACTTCGCTCCTTAGATAAAGGAACGCCATGTCCGAAGGTAGCAATCCTTTCTTGGCGGTCCGCATACTAAAACGAGTAATTACAAGATCAATGTAAGACGCCCGAGATAAGCTCAATATTTTTCTCTTGCGATCTCGGTAAACCTTGATCCCAAGAATGTACGCTGCATCTCCCAAGTCTTTCATTTGAAACTGATCGGATAACCAACTCTTTACGTCTGATAACAACTTCACATTGTTGCCAAGTAGAAGGATGTCATCTACATAAAGTGCAAGAAATACCACATCACCGTTGACATCTAAACGATACACACAACTTTGCTAGGCAACTGGGTAAATCCATAGGACTTTACCACCTCGTCAAAGCGTAAGTTCCAGGATCGTGAAGCTTGCTTAAGTCCATAAATGGACTTCTTAAGCTTCCATACTAGATGCTCTTCACCCTTCACCACATAACCTTCGGGTTGCTGCATATAGATGTCTCTACCTTCTTCAAGGTAACCGTTTAGGAAAGCGGTTTTCACATCCATTTGCCAAACCTCAAGGTTTAAGTGGGCTGCTATGGCCAGAAGAATTCTGATGGACTTGAGCATTGCTACAGGCGAAAAGGTCTCATCGAAATCGATGCCCTCAATCTGAGTGTACCCTTTCGCCACAAGCCTGGCTTTAAAAGCCGAAACCTCTCCATCGAATCTCTTCCTCTCAGATACCCACTTACTACCTATGGCTTCCTCGCCATCCGGTAGAGGTGTCTTTCGTATACATCCATAGTGTTTTGGACTCAATTTTAAGTCCATAGCGGTGTGCCATGATCTTGCATCGTTGTCTTCAGATCGCCTCAGATGTCCATGGGTCGATTATTGCTCGCTCGCTTTCGGGACTAAATTCAAGATTCACACACGAATATAAATCGCCGGGTTGACGAACAACCCTCCCACTACGACGAGGCGCCACGGCACAATGGCAACGGTGGGTGTAGTAACTTGTGGTTCTCTATCTTGCACAATTTGCTGGATAGGAGCCACTTGTACGGTCGGTATCTCTAGTGGAACTCGACCCACTTAGATTTCTTGAAGTATCTGGTGTCGATCCTCCCACTAGACACCGACATCTCGTATCTTTCGCTTAATCGGTGGTGGAATACGATCATCTTCTAATTCTCAAGAATGATTTCAACTTTGATTTATGGTTTTCATATAATCCTCTTCTAAGAATCGGGCATTAGTGCTAATAATGACCTTCCGATCCTTAGACTATAGAAATAACCACCTTCGCTCCTCTAGGATAGCCAATAAACAGCCTTGCATCGGATCTAGCCTCGAACTTGTCAGCCTTCTTGTTCAGCACATGTGCTGGATTGCCCCATATCCTTATGTGACTTAAACTAGGCACGCGCCCAAACCACAACTCGAAAGGGTCTTTCGACCGACTTTGATGGTACCGAATTAGCAAGTATGCGTCGCTTCTAAGGCATACCCCGTAACGAAATAGGCAATGTTGCATAACTCATCATCGATCTAACCATTTCTAAAAGAGTCCTATTTCTTCCTCCGACACACTATTTTGTTGTGGTGTGCCGGTGTAGTGAGTGGGAGGTAATCCCACACCGCACCAAGTAGTCCATAAACTCAGCATCGAGGTATTCACCACCGCGATCGGACCACGGTGACTTGATACTTTTACCAAGCTTCGTCTCCACTTTCGCCTTAAACTCTTTGAATTTCTCAAAGCATTCTGACTGCGGTGCAGCGGTATATGTATCCGCACTTGAGTAATCGCCAATGAAAGTGATAAAATACTGCATCTCCACGAGCTTGGGTTGACATAGGTCCACACAGTCGAATGGACTAGCTCCAACACTTCTTTGGCTCTATAACCCTTCGCTTTGAAGGTCCGTCGACATCTTTCCTTCTATACAGATTCACGCATCGAACGGAGTAATCGTGAGATCACCCAATGCTCCATTCTTAGCCGCCTTTGGATCCTATTTAGATTGATGTGACCTAATCTAAGATGCCGAGAAATGTGGTGTCATCTTCTTGAAGAAAATTTTCTCTTTTAAGGTTTGAAGAAGATGCAACATAGTTATAGGTATTATGTTTCGCGTAAATAGTATAAAGTGAATTATATAAAGTGCCACCACAGATAACTTCGCCATTTCTTATGATAGAAACACCACTATAAAAAATAACTCGAATATCCATGAATAAATAGTTTCAAATCTGAAACAAGGTTTCACGAAACTCCGCACATATAAAACGCCTTTCAAAACTAAACCGCCCTATCAAAACATAAAGTAACATCTTCGACTTCAACGGCCTCGACTTTCGCCGTGTTGCCCATGGAGATCGTTATCTCGCCATCATACAGACTCCCTTGTCCGCAGAACCCAAAGAAGGTGTAACAAACATGATCGATCGCACCCGTGTTCACTACCCAGAATGGGTAGAACAAGTCGCTAAACATGTTTCGTTACATTAAAGCAAATGGCGCACTGAGCCTTGAGCATAGGGCACTGGCCTTCCAATGCCTAGTCTTGCCGCACTTGAAGCACCCGCCTCTCCTTTGGCTTCTTCAAGCCTCCGGTGGCGCATATGTTCTTGCTCCCATTACTCCCACTAGTTCCTCGCTCTACCACCTTTGGTGCCCCTTTTTCTTTTTCCATTTTTCAACGGAAAATTTGGGCCCCTAAATGTGCTAGCAAGAGCATGTGCTCCTTTGCCCATGACTCCTTCCTCGGTCACGAGATCATTAAGCAACTGACTAAGTGTATACTCGGTCTTGCTCATGATTGCGTTCACGCAAAAATTCTCAAAAGACTTGGGCAGTGTGTTAAGGATGATATCGACCTTGGCTTCGCCGTCAATACCTCATCCCAACTGATCAAGACTATCCATGAGATGAGTCATGTGGGAGACATGTTCATGGACAGAACTTCCTTCTTCCATCTTACAAGCTAAGATTTCTCTCATTGTGTAGAAGCGATCGTTCGATCCGATCGCCCAAACTTACCTCGAGACTTGACCATATTTCGTCAAGGCTCACCATCGATCGATGTTGTATTGTAAGCCTTTCGATATCGTAGTCATCATATAGCACTTGGCCATATTGTTCGACTTATGCCAAAGTCCGCCGACTCGCCGCTCATTAGTCGACGCGTCGATAGTGGCATCGGTATGGGAGTAGTGAGAACAAACATGTGTTCTTCAAATGATAAGAACATATTCCATGTTTCGCTACCACTCGATAAAATTCGACCGGATAAAGGATTTTGTGCGAGCATGTTGATAATCTGTAAGAGACATATCGAAAAGTAATGTAAACACATAAGCATACGATCGCATATAATTCGTAACTATAATATTGTAACCTTTGATAAAACAATATTAATTGAAACCTCCAATCGCCCAAGGAATCCCACATGCAAGCCACGCGTGTGGGCGTTTACATGAACCCTCGACTGCACTAAAATAAACCTTTAGTCGCTTAATTTCAATCCATGTCAACTTAACCATATGACAAATGAAATTAATAATTCGACCTTACTAGACCACATCACTATCGCAAGAAGGGACTTCGGGAAGTTGTACTTGAGGTGATGTCTAAGCAATGACCACAATTTTAAACAGAAAATGAATTCTTAGAATCGCATACTCACTAGACCATACCGCCCAATCCAAATTTTTGTTATCTCATTTTAAATCTATCTCTAGAGAACTTATGGAAAAATCGCATATGCAAGCCACGCGTGTGGGCGTTTACACATGAAACTCTCACTTCTCAATAGATTAAAATGTTTTATTTAGAAATCTCATCTAACAAACTTATGACAAACAGTGCAAGCAAGCCATGCGTGTGGACGTTTACTTACAGTGCGTATCACTTTGTTTAGAGATCAAAAAGTGGAGGTCTTGACATTTTAATTTAAAATTAATATGTCGGGTTACTTGCTTAGTCTTTTGTTTCAAAAGATTTGTCCATGCAGATCACGTAATCCTAGCATGCTTTTCTATAGAACTCAACATGTAAAACATGGTCGTAGAATTCTAAAATATGCTTGAAAAATGTGATAAACCTAGCATGCTTACTATGCTCATCCAATCACGAAAACATATAACATGTTTATCTACGTAATTAAACATACATAGCATGCTTCTGCATAATTTAAAAATCCACGACATGCTTTGAACGATAAAAATAAAAAAAATCGCTCATCGCGCCCAATCGTGGACCCCGATTTCCCGCCTAATTTATTACATAAATTTCCAAAGAACTGATCTTCAAACTCGAAAAACCGGCCTCGCGTGCACGGGCACGGACCGGATTCGTCAAACCGGATTTGAAAATGGGCCGGATCATCGAACGGGCCGAACCGGTAAAATTTCGAACCGGTCAAAATTTCGGATCCGGGGTGAAAAAATCGGGTCGAGGCCGAACCGGTCGGTCACCCAAAACAAACGGGTCGGGTCAACAGATAAGGGCGGGGCCGCGCGCTAGGGCACAGCCCATGCGCGCGCCAAAGACCGCCGCCGCTAATCCTCGCTACCTGCTTGCCGAGAAAATCGCGCAGCTTGAGGTTTCTCGCGCGATAATCACGCCGGCCGCCCCGCCGCCGAGAAATTGTGCTAACACGCCGCGCCCGCCGCCGGCGGAACTCAGACGCTGATGCGATGCGCGCATCAGCCGCCGCTGCCGCCTCAAGGTCCGTGGCGCCGCGAAGCGCTCTCGAGTTTCGCGCGCGCTGCGCGCGCGCGCGATGCGCGCGCCGCCGCCGAGCCCACGCGCGAGAGACCACCGAGCGCCGCCGAGGCCTTGCTCGAAAATGCCCACGCGCCGCCGATGGTTCGCCCTCGCGCGCGCTGAAGGCGCTCGATGGACGCCGATTCGCGACAAACGCGCGCCCGACGCCTGCGCGCGGCATTGCGCGCGCCGCCGCGAACGCTGCAGCGCCCGCGATCAGCCCAGCGATCGCCGCCGCCAAAGCGGTGCCGAGGCATCCACGCACGGCGCGTGCCCCGCACCGGCCGCCAGTCGTGCCGCCTGTGCCGTCTCGCCCGCCGCCGCGCGGTGTGTCCGCACGCCGAGCACGCCGCCGCCCGCCGGCGATGGTTTCCAATGTACTCCCATCATCTCGTTCTTCGTGCTTTCATCTTCGTTTTCTTTTTACGTATAAGATTTACAGGAAAATCTAATCTAACCATGGATTTTCTCGTGGTGAAAACAAAACCGATAAAAATAAAAACGAGCCACGATGAACGCATGATTCACAATTAATTAATTGCGCACGTTATAATCAAACGTGAATTAATCCAACAGAGCCAAGATATCGATCCCATGCTCGATACCAATTGTAGGAAATCGATTTTAACCTCTCCCGAGGATCTATCTTCGATGTTTAATTCACCATACATTGATTATATGCCTAGATGCACCTATTTAATTAATTGCAACACGCTGGAGTTTTCTTGTGTTTACCTGCGAATCTGTCGGGGATGAACGGATCAAGACTCGTGCTTTGATATTATGGACTGTGTCCCGGTTGCCTAATCTCCAATGTCGAGTGAGGACAATCTATGGAGAATGCTATAGAAAATCATCCTCTTTCTTCTCTCTACAATTTTCGAAAATTCTCACCAATGGACTATGGTAATTCTCGAAAATAATGATTGAGGATTAGCCTTGATTTTCTTTCTCACCTTATATTTATAATGCACTCCCAAATCCTATCTAGATAAGATTTATACATATCTAATAAATATAATAATATCCTTTAGGATAGAGAGGATCAAGTCAGAGTCCCAGTAGGACTCTTGAGAGAGAGGGGCGAATTCCACTAAGCTCCAGGCCTGGATGGGCCAGCCCAGGATCAAATGCAAGGAATAAAGATGGGCCTCAAATAAATTAATTATCTTATGTTCACCCGTAACATAAATTAATTCATAAATATTTATTCATGCCACTAGAGAATAAATGCCGACTTACCCTTTATTACCAAGTTGAGTCGGGCTTGCACTTAGACTTTCGAATCCCCGTATTTAAGATATCAGACGTCCATTAATTATTTACGCTGCTCGATCGCTTAAAATAATTAATATCTTTAATTCCTTAAGTAGTACCACTTAACCTTATTATTGTACTTGAGATAACTCAACCTGCAGGGTTTAGTACAATAAACCTTTTGAGCTCCTTAAGGGGACGTCATCATCCTTAACGGATACGGTGACCCGACACAGATAACTAGCATGACATACAAGCACTGCCATCACCCAAGATGCAGAGATTCTTGGGTTAAATCATGTAACCCTCACCCATAACAAGTCAAAGTGATAGTCAGCAACTCATACTCACCTAATACCTTATCGAGGTTTAGATCATCGTAAGTCACCGAGATCTAGGTTCTTCACAACGGTCAGATAGAAGAACTCATCTCACTGTGATCCATCAATACGCCGAGACGCATCAAAGATAGATAAGCAACCAAGTCAAGTCACTTCTTATCTACACCGCAGCTCATACCGACAACTCGCACTCAAGTTGTCTCACCGTGATACTATTTATATCTCATTGCTCGACCAATCATACGGACTTCTCGTGATCTACAACACAATCGTATGATCTAACTTATATATGAGATAAAAGGACATACATATGCAATCAAGTAAACAATTCAGATAGGAGATTGTAATAGTGGTTACAGGAAACATTGTATACAAGCTCAACAAAAACTGCTTCCAGTATACAAATCCAACAAATAATTATACATCACTATCATAAGAGATGTAATTTTTCTTCTTTTCACACTATTGTACATAATTTTCGGTCACTATAGGAAAATATGCTACATAACTTAGTTTTTTCCAATTAATAGCAAGGTGACATAATATAAGTCTTATATGATAGAATAAATCATAGGAAAAATAAATGAGAACAATTCTATGCTCTAAGGTGATATTTTCGAACCATAACTAGAAAATAAGAATAAATTATCTAATCTTTATTCCTTTAATAACTAAAATTATTTTAATGAAGGATTATATAAAAATAATACTCTTATTTCATAAATAATCATAGGACTTTAAATAGTGTAATTCTTTAAACGTTATACTAAATAATCGAATCGTCTCAAAACGTTGATAATTGAATCGTCTAAAAAATGTTAAACATAAAGTCGTAATCATCTTATTCATTCCTTTGATAATAAGGAATTAAATTCTAAGCTTCATCGCTTAGAAAATAGCGTAAGACTAACTATCTAAATTTAATCGACGTTAGAATAATGCTTTCGAAGGAATTATATAAATATATTCCTTAATTCATTAGTCATTTATGAATATAATATGAAAATCCTCGTATTATGGATAATCGAAATTGAACTTCGATAAATCACTATTTCGATTATCGAAACAAAACTCTAATTAACGATTTATATTATCGTAACTTAGCTTTAAAACTTTGGGGTATTACAATCGTACCACCAAAATGATTTTCTCGTGATATAATTCTCATTATAAAGAACTAATTCTTGAATCTCAAAATGACCAAGAGAGGAAGAACCGAAAATAACAATGCAACCCCCTAACTAAATTCCTGGATCCGCCCCTCATCTTCCTCTAGGAGTAACTCTAATAAGTAGATATTTCTAAAGAATCTATCGGATCGGAGCAAAAGTGAAGGGCGAACAAATAGCAAGGAGATTCTGGTTGGCGATTTCGTTCTTGTCGGCCAAAAAACACGTTGTCTCTGCTGGTTTATTGTTAGCTTCTTAATTTTTATTTTTATTTTCAATTTGTGTCTTTTAATTTTTTGTCAATCGGGTTATATTGATTTATAAGTATTTTATGGTTTTTTTTAATTTTACATAAAATTTAAGACTCGTCTATATCCACCTTAAAAAGGTACATATGATGCGGGTAGAGGTGGAAATCGGTTCGGTAACCGAAACCGAATTACATGAAATGTATATACCAAATATAAAATACCGAATCTGTTGGTTATCGATCGGTTAATCGGTTAACCGGTTCATTTAAAAAAAAATGAGTTTTGCAACAAGTGAAGATCGAACTCACAACCTCAATGACAAGAGATAGACACCTACCCAACTAAACTGCAATAATTTCTTGTAATATATTCATTTTAACTATATTTATAATTAATCCGTTATCATAAAAACAAATATGTTGGCTTTAGCTGGATTCGAACACGGGCAAAAGGCTTAGGGGCTTCCCATTCGGTTATCGGGTATACCGATAACCCGATTTTTCTAAAATTTTGATACCAAATACCAAACCGATCTATTTTTTCGGTTATTCGTTAATCGATAACTAAAAAGTCGGTTCGATTATACGAATAACCAAATATCCAATACTAGACTCCCACTCTTAAATGCGGGTCTAATTAACACTTGATTTTCAATATTGTAACACCCCGTCTTACTTAATCAAGTAATTAGGGTGTTACGTGGATTAAGAAAGGAAAGAAAGGAATAAAGACGAACATTAATAGTCTGATACCATAGGTTAAACAAACCTGACAAAGAATATACATATTCAAGCGTACTAAAAGAGGTAGAATGGAGTTTGACAAAGGATGATTCTAGGTCATCAAACCACAAAGAGTAATCGAACAAGGAAAAACAACGGCTGAGGACGAGTAATCAAAATAAGATAATCAAGATCAAATACGACATTGATCTGAAGTCACAGGTTAAACTAATTTTACAATGAAGGTAAGAACTCAAACATGCTTTCACCAAAATAAGATCTTTGGTTAACTAGGGTCGAAAGCATGACTCATCGATAACTTCGAAACATTTTATACAACATTGGATCCAACAAAACAATTCTGGACATTCAAAAGAAATCCTTGTTCATAGAAGCAAGTCGACATCATAACAAAATGTCGAGATCTCAACAACAAAATGAAACTGTCATCAGGGCAAATATCAAAACACAACCAAGCAAAGGCCAAAGTTCGACAACAAGAAGTGTGGCTGAGAATCATGTATGATGACATAAGACTCTGGGAAAACGAGACATGACAACAACAAAATAACAATACCATCATGAGACATAACATCTAGAGAAGCTCCTCTGCACAACATTCGATTCCAGCATCCTCTCGAGCTCATCCTGCACATTTAGAAATATATGCAGGGCGTGAGTACTAGATGCACTCAGTGGGTATATGCCGAAAACATTTGAACATTGCTCTTAGAGCTATAAGATTGACTTGCCATAACATTTGCAACACACAGGAGTTTTCAGTTAAATAACCTGTGTATGCTTCTAAAATAAACTTACTTACTTTCATGCTCATATTATCAAGATGCAACATTAAATATGCGTTTGCAGACATTATCTCATTCATTAACCATATCTACGCACTCTTGTGTTGAGAAGTAGGTCTTCTTCTCAAACACTGTGATCGGCCATTTAGCTCACGATCACTCTATGTACACAAACCCTTACTGGCAGCTCGTCCAGCATAGGGCCGATATTGTCCCTCTCTCGTAGATAGGCAACATGCATCATGCATTATGCTCAAAAACTTGGCAAGTCAGACAACTTTTCATTAAAAATGCATATCATATCATTTTGTATGCAAAAGTATATCATTTCTCATTTTTAAGAAGGATTTTACCCACCTGGCAATAATCACTCGGGTGGACTGTACGTTCTGTCCTTCACTTCTTTCTTCTCTGAACTTGGCCCTTCATCAACATAAAGTAGCGTATAAGCATACCAGGAGCCAAACGAGAAGATAAATTCTTTATCTTATCTAAGTCGTCAACACGACTATAACTTCTTGATATTCAAGACTCTATAGTCTATAAACACTTGTGTCATTGCATCCCCTAACATCTAAACATATAACAAGACTTAACTAAGCCTCGTATAACTAAACAAGCACATAGGACTCAACGACAAACTTAAGCTATCTATTCTTAATCAAAAACCAACAACTCTTTACGAACATAGCTTATGACCAACGTGAAAAATCACGTAAGACGTCATCTAACATAAACGAATCTCTATACATGCTCAACTATCATCAAAGATCATCAATCAATCATCAAAATCCAAAGATCAAAGCTCTAGCATTGAAAACCCAATTTGACGTCAAACTAAAATATTTCATTTTTAAAATACGTCGGCCGAAAAATCCGAATAAATCATTTTAAGCTTTATTCATATCATAGAATCCAAATATGATGTCAAAATGATCAAATAAAATCAAAAATCCCACCTTATGTGAGACATAAGTTTCGGCCATTTGGTGTTTTTGGCATAGGTTTGATTTCAATCGTTTTTCTTGCTCAAAACATGTTTATATATACCCAACAACACATATGTGAAGGCATATCAAGCATATCAACAACATAAGTTCAAGATCTAAGCCTTCATATTTTTGAAAATTTCAAAGAATTCCAAGGAATGAACTCATGCTTGAAAATTCAACATTAAACAACTCATAGGCGATAGATCTATCATAATATCAAGAGATAATTGAACAAAACATGCTCCTTCAAACAAACTCAAAAGGACCGAAACTTGGAGCTCTTAAAAGTTCATGATTTTCAAATTTTTAAACCATAAATATGTTCTAGAGGTGAAGATCTACCTTTATGCGAAGACGGATCGTGAATCCAACAATTAGATCTTCGTAGAATTAAGCTTGAATGGAGGTGTGTGTGTATGTGTGTGTATTTTTCGAACATCATGGGAACGAATGGAGAAGTTGGTGAAAATGGTGTGTTTCGGAAGCTAACACTCTATATATATATATATATATATATATATATATATATATATATATATATATATATATCATTTCTAACTATTTAAATCTTCCTTAGGAAGCTTTAGTTTTCTAGAAAATTCTAAGCTTATTACTTAAGCTTTTTAATAGCTTATCTTAGAAGCTTGCCCTTAGCTTATCTTATAAGCTTGTCTTAGCTTTTCTCATAAGCTTTGATTGTCATTCGGGCTTATTACAACGTATTAGTGCTAGGCCCAATTTATTAGGGACGTTATGTCCTCTTTCGAAAATATATATATACTTTTGAAATTAACAACTCAAAATAAATCAATAGAAATATAGAAATTGCTAGAAAGTTGGAATTTTCATAAATCACTCTTTCTAAAATAAACGTCATTTTCAAAAACCATTTTGAGCAATTTGCTCTTGATCCGGGTTTATTCAATAAACAAGATATCAAAAGGTAAAGACTCTGAAATTCTATGACTTTTGGATCAAGACTTCTATGAACACATATCTTATCATATCAAGACTCTTAAAATCTATATCTTCTCATACTAATAAAGACATAAGAATCTTATCTAAGATTCTATCTCGAATCTAACTCAAATTCTATCTGCTCGACTCAAAGCTTAACATAAAAGCTTTTAATTTAAATGACTTTTTCTTAAGGATGCAATGCCCTTCTTATTAAGCTCTAAATCAAGAGCTAATCTTTGCTACAGGAATGCGGGGTATTACATTCTCACCCCCTTACAAAAATTTTGTCCTCGAAATTTAGTACCTTTGCAAAAAGCTCAGGGTACTTACTTTTCATCTAATCTTCTTGTTCTCATGTCGTTTCTTCCAAACCATGATGCTTCCATAGGATTTTAACTAAAGGAATTGATTTATTCCTTAGTTTTTGTTCTTTTTGATCTAAGGTGCGCTATTGCTTCTCTTCGTAACTTAGATCTTGTTCAGGAACAATATTCTCTTGATATATGATGTGTTTTGGATCAAACACATATCTTCGTAACTGCGACACATGGAACACATTGTGGATATTGCCAAAACTTGGAGGCAATGCTAAACTGTAGGCGACTGACCGAATCTTCTCTAAGATCTCGTACGATCTAATGAATCTTGGTTCGAGCTTTCCTTTGATTCCAAATCGATGTATTCCTTTGGAAGGTGATACTTTCAAAAATACTTTGTCTGCGATCTTGAAGCTTAGCTCCGTATGTCTTTTGTCTGCGTAGGACTTTGACGATCTTGAGCTTCTTGAATTCTTTTCTTTATTTGTTGTACGATTATGACAATTTCTTCAATCGCTTCTGGTCCAAGTCCTTTTCTTTCTCCAACTTCGTCCTAATAAAGCGGCGATCTACACTTTCTGCTATAAAGGGCTTCATAGAGCACCTTATCAATCGTTGTTTGGTAACTATTATTGTATGCAAATTCAATCAATGGTAGAATTCTCTCTCATTGATCTCCTTGATCTAATATCACCATTATGATCATATCTTCTAGCGTCTAAATGGCCCTTTTGGATTGACCATCTTTTTGCGAATGAAACGTTGTATTGAAATTCAATCTTGTACACATCTTTTGTTGAGAACTCGCCCAAAATGAGATGTAAACTTGGAGTCTCTGTCTGAGGTGATTTGGACGGGTACTCTACGCAAACATACTATCTCTCGAACGTATATCTGAGCTAACTTGTTAGCTTCATGCGTAATAGAGATCGAGATAAAATGAGCACACTTCGTGAGTCAATCGATTATCACCCAAATAGTTGTATTACCACGCTTTGATTTGGGTAAACCAGTCACGAAATCCATGGCTATATGATCTCATTTCCACTGAGGAATCTCCAGTGGTTGCAACTTACCATACGTTGCTGGTGCAAAGCTTTAATTTGTTGACATGGTAAACATCGTTCAACAAACGAGGCTATATCTCACTTCATTCCTACCCACACAAATCTTTGCTTTAGATCTTGATACATCCTTGTGCTTCCTGGGTGTGCGGTGTAGGGCGTATTATGAGCTTCACTCATAATCTCGTTCTTTAAATCTTCATCATTGGGTACGCATTTCCTGACTTGAACATGATTGCGTTATCCCCAGCTTCATGATATTCTTCTGGCCTTTCTGTTTTGATCTTAACTCGTAGCTTTTCTATCTGTTGATCTTGTCTTTGAGCTTTCACAATTCTTGTTCTCAAATCGGGGTAACGACAAGAGCGACTATAATCTCTTTCGTAGATTCAGGTGGTAGCACCACTTGCAAACTCATCTCTTCAAACTCTTTGATCAACTCATCTCTTTGAGTAAGGACGAATCCTAGCTAGATTTGGCTTTTTCTACTCAAAGCATCAGCGATAACATTCGCTTTTCCAAGGAGATACTTGATATCACAATCATAATCTTTTACTAACTTAAGCCATCTTCATGGCGCATGTTCAAATCGTTTTGTTCGAAGAAATACTTCAGGCTCTTGTGATCAGTAAAGATCTTACACTTGGATCCATACAAAAGATGTCACCAATTCTTCAGAGCATGAACAACAGCTGCCGACTCTAGATCGTGTGTAGGATATATGAGCTCGTGAAGTTTCAAATGTCATGAAACATAGGCTATCACTCTTGCTTCTTGCATCAGGATAATTCCTAGTCCACTCTTTGATGCATCGGTATACAGAGTATACCCTTTGTCTGATTCTGGTATTGCCAAAACTGGCGCTGTAGATAATCTATTCTTTAACTCTTGAAAACTTTCTTCACATTCTTGGGTCCATTGGAACTTAATTCCTTTTCGAAGGTATTGAGTCCTAGGTCTCGCAATCTTGGAGAATCCTTTTATGAACCTTCAGTAATGTTCTGCTAAACCCAAGAAACTTCGAATCTCTGTCTATGTCATCGGCGATTTCCAATCGCGTACCGCTTGAACTCTAGCGGGGTCGACTCTGATTCCGTCTGTTGTAATGATATGTCCAAGGAAATTCACTTTCCTTAGCCAAAACTCACATTTGCTAAACTTAACAAACAATCGTTCTATTCTCGACGTCTGTAGAACGATTCTCAACTATTCTTCGTGTTTTTACTCGTTCTTCGAGTACACGAGGATATCATCGATAAATACCAAAACAAATTTATCGAGATAATTGTGGAAAACATAATTCATCAAATCCATATACACAATTTGGTGCATTCTGCTGCCAAATGGCATTACTACGAACTCAGATCGCCATACCGCATTCAAAAGCGCTTGGCTATGTCCTTCGATTTAATCATTGATTGATGATATCTTGAATTCAGGTCAATCTTTGTGAAAACACTGGCACCTTTCAGTTGATTGAACAAGTCATCGATCCTGGGTAAAGGATACCTATTCTTCAAGGTTAACTTGTTCAACTCTCTGTAATCAATACAGATCCTCGGAGTTTCATCCTTCTTTTTGATAAATAGAATTGGCTCTCCCCAAGGAGATACACTAGGTCGAGTACAACCAAGGTCCAAAAGCTTTTGCAATTGGATCCTTAACTCCTGCAATTCTTTTGGGGCCATTCTATAAGGTGCTTTCAAACGGTGTTGATCCTGGTTCTAACTCAATGGGAAAACTCTAATTGTCTGTCCGGAGGTAGCCCTGGTAATATTTCAGGAAAAACATCCTGAAATTCTCTAACCACGGGTACATCTTCTACCTTCTTCTCGGACTTGACATGACATTCAGATATACAAGGTAAGCACAATCTTCCTCGTTCTTCATCAGCTTCTCGGCTTGTAAAGTTGAGATCATAGGAACATGGCTTCTTCTCTTCTCAATACAATAAAAATAGGTAGGTTCTCTTTCTGGTGGCTGAAACGCTATTTTTCTTTGCTCGCATCATATCGTTGCATAATGCGCTGTCAACCAATCCATTCCTAATATAAAATCCACGTCCTTCATGTGCAACAGCTGCAGCGATCTCGCTCTGAGCTTAAGGGATCCTAGTTTGAAATCTAGGTTAGAATACTCATGCATGATAACGGTAGCTCCACCCAACGGGGTAAGAACATTTAAATCTTGTGCGGCACGTTCGCTGTTGAGCTTAAGAACATCTACACATGATGCCGAAATAAAAGAATGCGAAGCTCCTGTATCGAAAAGTATTTTGATAGGTACACCTTCCAATGTACCCATACCTGCCAAGTTGCTGGCGTTCTTCACAGGTTGCTTTTTAAGAGAGGGCGTATGCGCTTTGATATAGAGGTTGGTGCGGTCGAGGCGACGATGGTTGCGGCTGCGACGACGATGATGGTTGCGGCGACGACGGTGACGGCGACGACGATGGTTGCGGTTGATGTAGCGGTATCTCGATCTGACAAAACGATGACTTTGGATATCCACTTACGGTTTTCATTGATTACATCTATCTCAGATGATTCTGCTTTCTTCCGTCAGTAGTTGTTCTCTGACGGTTCGGACGTTGACTTGCATAGTGGCCCACTTGTCCACATGCATGACAACTGTTACTTCCCTATCTGCAAACTCCAAATGTACTCTGCTATATTTGGGACTCATTTGCATTCTTGACTGACTTTGGGAAGATTATCTCTGCGTAAACTGACTCGGCTTCTGCCATCGTCTCTTATTTGGGAAGATCTTATTCTCCCAAATTCTTTACTTCTGATCTGTAAGAAGAAACCTGGCGAGGCTTGAATCTAAAAAGGTACTGGATTTGGATCTAGTGTCAGTTTGTTTGGTAGCATTTCCATCTTCATGTCCAATGCATGATTTAACGTTTCTGCATATGATGTTGGAGGTTAACCTGCCAAAATGATTCTGATCTCTTGGCGTCAACCAACACGAAACCATTTTACCATCTTCTCATTTGTCTCAACTTTTAAAAGGAGCATAACGGGCTAGACTACATAATTTATGATCATACCGCCACGCCTTCCCGCCCGCTCCGTGTTCGTAATTTCAATCTCTTTCTGTTTGCGGTAATTTCAAGGTATACTTTTCATACCATTCTTCCTTGAATTGTTCACAAGTGACATTCTCCAATTGTTCGCAAGTGACATTCTCCAATTGCTCAGGAGAAAGAACTTTCTAACGTGATTCCTACCAGGAATCTGCAGACCCTTTTTATCTGGAAGGATATGCATAGGAGACACTCTCGATTAGAGCACTCCAAAAACTTGAAAATTCGCAAAAGGCGAACTCATTCTTCAGCATCAGCTGGACTATCAACTCCTTTGAAAGATGGAGGATTCTAACACAGAAAAAGCTCTGCAATTCTACGATCTATATGAGGAGGAGAAGGTACAGGCGAATCTTGAGGAGAATCTGCACTTTCTCGTTCTTCTTCTTCAGGATATTTACAAAAGCTGGGAAAACATTTGCAAATTAAAGGCTTTCAAGCATATAGATGCTTTGGTATCTCGGGCAAAAACACACTCGGTACGGCTTCTCAAGCACGCTACCGCATCATAAAATATCTATAGGCACCACTAATCTATATATACACATCTATATAATATATACGCATGTATATATATATATATATATATATATATATATGCATCCATACTATCTATACACTGTCAGCTTCTACTCTTGCTGCTACTAGCATCACTTTGCCCACGAAAGGTTGTCATCGCTGTCATCATCATCGTTTCCTTCTTCCATCTCTACTACTCCATTCTTATTGCCATCAACGGCTTCATTGGAGTCTAGCATCTCTACATCTTTCTCAATCTCGGGAGATAGTGGATCACTAGCACGCTCGGGAAATGAGTACAAGGGAACTACTCCAGGATAAAGGATATCAAGATCAGTCACAAAAGGCATTTGATTGATATCTAGGGGTTGTAGCTGTGCTGTGTCAACAACTGAAAAAAACTCAGGTTCATATATGAAAGATCTTGAGACACCTGAAGGTCTCGATGAACTAGCTTGAGTCTCTTCCGGGACCTCAAAAAAAAAGAAGTCTCAGGAACATGAAAGAAAGGAATAGACTCAATCGGTGTAGGATCTCGTGAGATGAAAATGATGACCATACCGCCTAGGTCAATAGAAAACATCTCGCATCGAGATAAGAATAATCAAACCGTGTAGGGTCTAAATTAGACTCTGCATGACAACCGAGTATCCGTAAGGATGACTTTATCTTTAGAGTAGAGACTAGCTTCATACTCGTGAATAGAAGAATCAACATCAATGGGTTCAAGATCCTCATCATAATCATCATCATTATAGGAAAAGAATGGACACCAGCCAACTGGAGCTGATGAACAGCTGAAATAAAATCAGCAATAGGGGGAAATGAACCAGTAGAAAAACTCAAGTATACGAAATACTGAGAACTGATGAAAGCTAGGAGTCTGGGAAGATTAGCTTGTTTAGAAGCTACAAAACCAGACTCAATGAAATCAATGGCAACAGCAATAGCCCAATCTTGCCACTCCTCAGGCAATAAACAAATCAATTGGAGTATTCCATCTAGTCCCGATATACCGTGCTCAGATGCCTCATCTCTCCACAAGCGATGGAGTTGAGCGAGAAATTCACCCAAAATAAACTGCTCATCTGGCATAAACAAATAGAAGCGCTCTCTGATCCTTGCTGATGGTGACAAACGAGCCGTATTTTTCTGAGCTGTTCGGACGGTCCTTACCATCTTAGATAAAAAGAATGCTCAAATACTTGCAGAAAAATATACTTATGTTGCTCTGCCGTCTTTTCTCAGAATCTCTTCTCAACTTTAGCTCAATAAGCAATAACTCATTTCAAGCATACATTCACATGTAGCAATTCATTTAATAAGGCATATACTCAGCATTAACTCAATTCATTCAATGAAGCACATGCTCAATTATATGATAATCATAATCATAGGCTCTTACCTGGTGAGCTAGAGATTATGGAATCGAATTGCTGAGCTTCTCTTAAGAACAACTGACTCTATAACTTAGATTCTCAAAGCAGAGTCAAACAATTAACTCCATAATTTCATATTCTCAAAATAGAGTCAAACAACTAACTCTATAACTTAGATTCTCAAATCATAATCAATTCAAAAGAATTTACAAGCTCAAGGTGCACAAGCTGCACAAGACTCACAAGGATTTACAAGGATTCACATGTTCAGAATTTAAAACTGCTCTGATACCATTCTGTAACACCCCGTCTTACTTAATCAAGTAATTAGGGTGTTACGTGGATTAAGAAAGGAAAGAAAGGAATAAAGACGAACATTAATAGTCTGATACCACAGGTTAACCAAACCTGACAAAGAATATACATATTCAAGCACTACTACAAATATCACTTTTCACACCTTATGTACTACGTTTTTCAGTAAAAATCGTAGTTACATGTATAATTTTTTGAAATATTTTATCAGATACTTAAACATGTAGTCTATATTTAAATATTAACCACGCTTAAAAACGTCGTGAGTACATGCTGCTTTAAAAAAAAAAGTATTTACGCAAGATAAATTTAAAAAAAATAAAATTCAATCCTCAACATTCGAACTCACGACCTGTGAGTTAGTAAGAAATAGCTTAACCATTTTCACCAACACCTAAATATCTATTACGTTGGACATTATTTATTTTTATATGTATAAGTTTGAAGCCTATTTACATTGCAAAGCACTAAGCTATTTCGGACTTAGTTATTTTCGAACCAACTCTCAATCTTCCCGCCGTGCGACTGTCACTCCCGCCGTGCGACTTACCCTCCTTGCCGCTCACTGTTGTTCCATCGACGGCGGTCTCGTCGTCGAGAGCCGCCACCGCCGCTGAAAGAAGATGTCTTCGCAGCCCTAACGAGCACGCCGATGCACAAAGCGGGATCGGTCTTCAACCCCTTGTTGTTCGGGAAATTCTTCGATCCATCAGATGCCTTCCCTCTATGGGAGTTTGAATCAGATGAAGTGCTGCCGAATTCCGCCCATCGCAGCGTCGATTGGAACCAAACGGATATCGATTTTCTTCTCAAAGCAGATCTCTCCGGTAACTTTCTTCTCGTTTTCGCCATCGTGTTATTAATTTTTCCCTAATTTTATGCTTCCAATGACTTAAGAGTTGTTTAATTTGAGGATATACAGTTTAACTTTTAGGTTCGCACAAATCTAGCGATAGATCAATTTTACCCTAATTTTGAGTCCAATTTGGGGGTTTTCTTGAATAAATATACACTTAATCGAAGATCCATGAGTTAATTGCTGTGTAGTTGTATTCTCAAGATTATTACCTGATTAGGTAATATCAGTATTCAAATTTCGGTGGAAAATGGGAAGATTATGGAGATAAGTGGGCAACAAAAAGAGAGTAAGAAAAGGAATTGGAAGAGCAGCCGATGGTGGGAGCATGGCTATGTTAGGAGGATTGAGTTTCCTGAGCATGCAGATTAGAGAAAAGCTGAAGCTTATGTCAAGAATGATTCGCTTTTAGAGATTAAAATCCCTAAAATTCCTACAGATTCTGATGCACCACAAGAAAAATGATTTACATCTTTTATAATTCATCTGCATGAAATTTTCTTCTCTCTTTTATATTCATTAGAATGCATCAAGTATCATTAATTGGATACCATATGTTCTTGTGTTGGTTCCATTTATATTGAAGTATGCATATCACAGTCTTAATATTAATATCCTTTTGTTTCATATGGCATTTCAATGTCATTTTCTTCCCTCGATAGTGAAGTAGGTTTTTTTTTGTCTGCTTTACTACAGACCTGAGATGGTGGTTGGTTGGTACCACTCACATCCTGGATTTGGATGTTGGCTTTCTGGTGTAGACATTAACACCCAGCAGGTCATTACTTTTCCATATTCTACTCTTCTGTTGCTCAAAAATATTGTTGATTAATTTCAAATATGCTATAACTTAGAACTTAGGAGATGCTTATTGTGTATAAATTCGGGTGTTTATGATCTTTATTCTTTGCTTTCTGAAGTATGTAATATTCCATGAAATTTATTTGATCTTGTTATGTACTCAGTCTCCAACCCTTGATGTACCTTATGTTCTATTTCTGAAAAGTGGATCTCGGCCATTAACTTTTAGTCCACGTTACTGTATGATAGAGACGGTCCTGTTAGCAAAAACACTCGGTATCCTACTTCTTATGTATCATGAGTTGTTTCTACTTCTTGGGCAATGGGCATCATGACCCATTTAGTCAAATTTTAAACTAAAACTTTGTGTTTATAAGCTGAATAACTGCTGTTATTATGATGCAGAGTTTTGAAGCTTTGAATCAGAGGGCAGTAGCTGTGGTGGTAGATCCAATTCAGAGTGTTAAAGAAAAGGTGGTAATTAATGCCTTCAGTCTCATTAACCCTCAAACTATGATGCTGGGTCAAGAACCGTGACAAACCACTTCCAATGTGGGGCAACTTAATAAACCATCTATCCAGGTATTGATTGAATTTTGAAGCTTCATGACTTATGTTAAAATTTTCTTACAATACATTTCTAATTTTCTCGTCCCACTCCAGACTTTGATTCATGGGTTGAACAGGCATTATTACTCCATAGCCATAATACCGCCAGAACGAACTTGAGGAGAAAATGCTCCTCAATCTTCATAAAAAGAAATGGACAGATGAATTGACTCTCCAGCGATTTGACTCCCACTCCAAAACAAATGAGCAGAAAGTCCAGGTACTTTGGGGTTTCCCCTATATTTTAAAGTTCTCTTTGTTGGTCTCCAAATAGCCGGTAGCCATGAGTCAAGTAAATATTTGTCATTGTGTGCAGTGCCAAATGTCTTGCAGAAAACTAAAATCAGCTGTAAGCTAAAGCAAATTGAACACAAGTTAAATTTGAAAATTGTGTAGTTTGGTGGTTAGGTAGTGGGAGAAAAAGATTCTGCAGCTAAGTCTCAAACATGATAGTGTGGATGACAAAGTGTTTTTACCCCTTAGTTTGTTATCTTACAATTTTTGTTAAGTTGAATCTCACATTTCAGGTAAGTTGTGTATTTCAAAAAAACTTTGATATCTCAATATAGACTCATCATTCCCATTGTTTGGCAGATTCGCATGTTCCAGCGGGATTCAAAGGATAGGACAGTATTGCAACCCACTCCGGCAGCGGCTATTGATGTATGTACTTCCACACGGAACTAACTTTTTGACAATGTTTACATATTTATATCATTATCAATTATAAGTTGTTCTTTCATTTGTAATGAGATAATCATCTATTCTTCTGCACAATTGGCACTAATTGCTGACGCCGCTCTTTTTTCCCTCTTGTTTTTGCGGTCTTGCAGTTTTTGCCTGCTGTTGCCTACTTAGATAACCCATCTACTAGTTTTGCTGCAAAGTTTGTACATACATCATTAAACAAAAACAGATGTTCTATCAATAGAGTTTTGGTGAGTTTAGGAAACCAATCTTCTTCTCTTACTCTTCTGTATGATTTCCATCTACTGTATATTTCCCACGTACTGTATGTTTATCCCTCTGTCTTTGTGCTTACATGGATATACATTTGGGACTGTGGGTGTTTTATCAAAACCAACTATTTCATTTCTTTTTTACTGCTATTGGAACTCAACTTCTTGGAGGACAGCTGATTCCCACATGCTGAATCTTTGATCTCACTACAAGAAGAGAAGATTACTTTGATGATTTTACTTCCATAAAATGAAATCATACGTGAATATGTGATTTTAAACCTAGGATTAGAAGTTAGAATGAAAATAATGAGTGAATTTACACATCTTGCAGATGCTATTCCATTTAAATCTTGCAATTTGATATGGAATGTATAACTTGGCACAGTCAGCAACTCTAAATGATTAGAGATTTATAGGGCAATGGAATAAAGGAGGAGTCAGGTGCAAAAGAAGAAGTTAAGCATATGAGCCTATGGCAGTCATGAGCCTTGTGGGTTTTTATTCGTGGCAGTGTTAGAATTGGGTGTTTAAATGTTTAATATTATGTTAGTGAGCTGTGACAATAGGATTGTGTGAGAAAAATAGTCATATGAGAAGTTCAGATGCTTGCTTACTTCCAAATATTCTCTTTTGCCATGATTATATTTTTTTTGCTTGGATGTTTTTATGATAATGGTTAATGCTTTTACTCATACATAATTATAATCTATTTTGTCCATGTTATTGCTTCTTTCCTTTTCCTTTCCTTTTCTACTGTGAACCCTTATATAATATCCTACAATTCTAGATGTTGATATAAATTCTTCAATTCTTGTGTAATGAGTTTGAACACATATTTGTTGGCAGTGGACTCCCAGTGGGAGACGTCTTATTACTGGATCTCAAAGTGGGGAGTTCACTTTGTGGAACGGCCAATCTTTAATTTTGAAATGATACTGCAGGTATTATAGATTATATAAGTGCCCCATGATAAAAACTTTAGGTGAAGAGAGATGCATAACGAATTTCGTAAGTTGCAGGCTCATGAGCAAGCAGTCAGATACTGTGTATTGTACTTTGAAATGTGTGTATTTGTGGTAGTATCTAATTACTATTAATTGCTTGAAGGACAATTTTTATGTTTAATGCAAAATTGGAGAAAAGAGGGAAGAAGCAACCAACTGGAAAATTGTAAAGGTATTTTCATTTATCAAATAACATTTTTTTTATGTCGATTTCATATACATCTACATGTTGCTAATATTTGATATTTTAAAAGTGTCCAAGACAACCCGATTCCAAGCAATGCGGGTTCTTTGTACTACGCTCATGAAAAGATATAATTGAAGAAGTTATGAAGAGTGGTTCCATTTCTTTACGCTCACATGTAAGATAAACATTTCATTTCTTTAATATAATCATTTTTTCATATAAGAGTGCTAATATTCTATTTTGAATTGTTAATAGTTTCAAAATTGGTCTTACTCTCAAGAGGACAATGATGAAGTTTGCGTTGAATGGACAAATTTCATGCTTCTTCACATATAGTCTTGTGATGTTTTAGTTGTAAGTTATCGATCTTTCAATTATTTTGTCACAATGATATGGGGATACGGTCTTATTGTTTTGTTATGTGATGTGCATAGTATTTTTGTATAGTGATTTTGTAGTCGTAATGAAAACAGATCAGATATTTTTGTATAGTGATTTTGTAATGTAATGAAAACAGATTGTATATTTTAAATAGTGATTTTGAACGTAGTCGCAAGTATATTTTAATCTCATTTGCTTGTGCGTTATTAATTGTATGTGTTTAAATAAAGAAATTAACTACGGTTGAAATTGAAAATCAGTAGTTGTTATTAAATCGACTACGGTTGTAATAGAAAAGCGTAGTAAATTTGGCATTAAAACCGTAGTAAATAAACTCAAAACCGTAGTCAATACATATAGACTACGCCAAAAGCATAGTGTATGTGCGAAATTTTGTGTAGTTCTGTTTCGGTATAGACTACGCAGAAAAGCGTAGTCTATTTGCGGCGTAGTCTATAGTGGTATAGACTACGCCGAAGTCAGAGTGTATGTGTGAAATTTTGTGTAGTTCTGCCGGTATAGACTACGGCGAAAAGCGTAGTCTATGTGAGAAAAGTGTAGTCTATAGTGGGTATAGACTACGCATAAAAAGCGTAGTATATGTGCGAAATTGCAGTAGTTCTGTCAGATAGACTACGGCGTAAAAAGCGTAGTCTATGTGATAAAAGTGTAGTCTATAGTTGGTATAGACTACGCATAAAAAGCGTAGTGTATGCGCGCCTATTTTTCTCTACACCACTTTTCTCTACACTCTGAAACGCACATAGACTACACATATAACGCGTAGCCTATACTGATTTTTGTAGTAGTGAAGCGTGCTAAAAGAGGTAGAATGGAGTCTGACAAAGGATGATTCTAGGTCCTCAAACCACAAAGAGTAATCGAACAAGGAAAAACAACGGCTGAGGACGAGTAATCAAAATAAGATAATCAAGATCAAGTACGACATTGATCTGAAGTCACATGTTAAACTAATTTTACAATGAAGGTAAGAACTCAAACATGCTTTCACCAAAATAAGATCTTTGGTTAACTAGGGTCGAAAGCATGACTCATCGATAACTTCTAAACATTTTATACAACATTGGATCCAACAAAACAATTCTGGACATTCAAAAGAGATCCTTGTTCATAGAAGCAAGTCGACATCATAACAGAAATGTCGAGATCTCAACAACAAAATGAAACTGTCATCAAGGCAAATATCAAAACACAACCAAGCAAAGGCCAAAGTTCGGCAACAAGAAGTGTGGCTGAGAATCATGTATGATGACATAAGACTCTGGGAAAACGAGACACGACAACAACAAAATAACAATATCATCATGAGACATAACATCTGAGAAGCTCCTCTCAGATAACATTCGATTCCAAAGATCCTCTCGAGCTCATCCCGAACATTTAGAAATATATGCGGGCGTGAGTACTAGATGCACTCGGTGGGTATATGCCGAAAACATTTGAAACATCGCTTTAGAGATATAAGATCGACTTGCCATAACATTTGCAACACACGTGAGTTTTCGTTAAATAACCTGTGCATGTTTCTAAAATAAACTTACTTACTTTCATGCTCATATAATCAAGATGCAACATTAAATATGCGTCTGCAGACATTATCTAATTCATTAACCATATCTACGCACTTTGTGTTGAGAAGTAGCTCCTTCTCAAACACCGTGATCGCCATTTAGCTCACGATCACTCTATGTACACAAACCCTCATCGGCACTCGTCCAAAGATAGGGCCGATATCGTCCATCTCGTAGATAGGCAACATGCATCATGAATTATGCTCAAAAACTTGGCAAGTCACCAACTTTTCATTAAAATGCATATCATATCATTTTGTATGCAAAAGCATATCATTTCTCATTTTAAGAAGGATTTTACCCACCGGCAATAATCACTCGGGTGGATCAGACGCTCGCCTTCACTTCTTTCTTCTCTCGAACTTGGTCCTTCATCAACATAAAGTAGCGTATAAGCATACCAGAGCCAAACGAGAAGATAAATTCTTTATCTTATCTAAGTCGTCAACACGACTATAACTTCTTGATATTCAAGACTCTATAGTCTATGAACACTTGGGTCATTACATCCCCTAACATCTAAACATATAACAAGACTTAACTAAGCCTCGTATAACTAAACAAGCACATAGGACTCAACGGCAAACTTAAGCTATCTATTCTTAATCAAAAACCAACAACTCTTTACGAACATAGCTTATGACCAAAGTGAAAAATCACGTAAGACGTCATCTAACATAAACGAACCTCTATACATGCTCAACTATCATCAATCATCAATCAATCATCAAAATTAAAAGATCAAAGCTCTAGCATTGAAAACCCAATTTGACGTCAAACTAAAATATTTCATTTTTAAAATACGTCGGTCGAAAAATCCGAATAAATCATTTTAATCTTTATTCATATCATATAATCCAAATATGAAGTCAAAATGATCAAATAAAATCAAAAATCCCACCTTATGTGAGACATAAGTTTCGGCCATTTGGGGTTTATGGCATAGGTTTGATTTCAATCGTTTTTCTTGCTCAAAACATGTTTATATCTACCCAACAACACATATGTGAAGGCATATCAAGCATATCAACAACATAAGTTCAAGATCTAAGCCTTCATATTTTCGAAAATTTCAAAGAATTCCAAGGAATGAACTCATGCTTGAAAATTCAACATTAAACAACCCATAGGCGATAGATCTATCATAATATCAAGAGATAATTAAACAAAACATGCTCCTTCAAATAAACTCAAAAGGACCGAAACTTGGAGCTCTTAAAAGTTCATGATTTTCAAATTTTTAAACCATAAATATGTTCTAGATGTGAAGATCTACCTTTATGCTAAGACGGATCGTGAATCCAACAGCTTAGATCTTCGTAGAATTAAGCTTGAATGGAGTGTGTGTGTGTGTGTGTGTATTTTTCAAAATCATGGGAAAGAATGGAGAAGTTGGTGAAAATGGTGTGTTTTGAAGCTAACACTCATATATATATATATGATAGAACTCATATCATTTAAGACGTTAACTAGATAAATATGATAATGAAAACTTTCTAAAATTGGAACAACAAAATAATTTTAGAAAGTTTTCTATGCACAACTTTTACCGCTGCATCATTTTCAACGCCTTAATTCGCAGTAGTTCGCAAAAAGATGTGCTTATTCGATCCACTTATATATATATATATATATATTTCTAACTATGTAAATCTTCCTTAGAAGCTTTAGTTTTCTAGAAAATTCTAAGCTTATTACTTAAGCTTTTAATATCTTATCTTAGAAGCTTGCCTTAGCTTATCTTATAAGCTTGTCTTAGCTTTTCTCATAAGCTTTGATTGTCATTCGGGCTTATTACAACATATTAGTGCTAGGCCCAATTTATTAGGGACGTTATGTCCTCTTTCGAAAATATATATATACTTTTGAAATTAACAACTCAAAATAAATCAATAGAAATATAGAAATTGCTAGAAAGTTGGAATTTTCATAAATCACTCTTTCTAAAATAAACGTCATTTTCAAAATATTTTGGTCTCAAAAACCATTTTGAGCAATTTGCTCTTGATCCGGGTTTATTCAATAAACAAGATATCAAAAGGTAAAAACTCTGAAATTCTATGACTCTTGGATCAAGGCTTCTATGAACACATATCTTATCATATCAAGACTCTTGAAATCTAGATCTTCTCATACTAATAAAGACTTAAGAATCTTATCTAAGATTCTATCTCGAATCTAACTCAAATTCTATCTGCTCGACTCAAAGCTTAACATAAAAGCTTTTAATTTAAATGATTCTTTCTTAAGGATACAATGCCCTTCTTATTAAGCTCTTAATCAAGAGCTAATCTTTGCTACAGGAATGCGGGGTATTACATATATGTACTGTCATTTGTAACTAAGATACTCAGTGCTAATAAATTCAATACTATTAAGTGTAAGAATCGCCTAGAAATCAATAATCAATAATGGAAAATATATTGATGCGATAACTTTTTTTTAAGTAGGCTAGAGAGTAGAGCTTAGTCCTTTGAATGCCTTTAATCATTTGGTCTCCCACTTAACATGGAGTTTAACCCTTGGTAATTGGCTGTGCTTTACTTAATAGAGAGATTAAAAATTTAAGGGATAATTAACAGTTTAGGCATTGCAGCAGTCAAGAGCTAAAAAGAAAAAGGGACTAGACGATAAGATAGAGATGAAGATATATATAGAAGGATTTGAAGTTGAAAGTGGGGAATTGATGGCGATGCGAGTTTGGGCCCTTTTCACTCATTTAATTAATTATTTCCTTATAAAGCTACGATTGTTGTTCCTTTATTTTTAGATATTTAATTTTAGAGAGAATGCTTTATACAAAAATACTAACTACTATTATTATTATGTAACGAAATATTATGATATTATTATAATATCTTCACTTGAAAATAATATGAAGTTGAAAGTGGGGAATTGATGGCGATGCGAGTTTGGGCCCTTTTCACTCATTTAATTAATTATTTCCTTATAAAGCTACGATTGTTGTTCCTTTATTTTTAGATATTTAATTTTAGAGAGAATGCTTTATACAAAAATACTAACTACTATTATATTATTATGTAACGAAATATTATGATATTATTATACTATCTTCACTTGAAAATAATATGAATTATAAATAGTACTATCTCCGTCCCATCAAAGACGACCAATTTCTTTTCGACACGGTTATTTAGTAAAATGGTATAAAGTGATTAAAGTGATAAAAAGTAAGTAAGTCCTATAACTTTTGAAGAGATAATTATTTCCTAAAAAGGAAACATGTCATCTTGGTGGGACAAAAAAAAATAAAAAAAATACAGACCATCTTGGGTGGGACGGGGGAGTTCTATATATCTTCACTAATACAATTTTCAAAATATTATAATAATAACAAAATATAAATGAGTTTACTATGCATGGTTACTGTTATTTATGTTATTATCTTGGATCCTTGATTGCAATCTAACAAAATAATAATCATTCATATATTATGTTAAGTTATGCAAGATTTACAACAAACATTTTTCCTTCAAAATACATGTCACTACACATTATTTTATTGATACTTTCCCACTAACTACTTAAATATTATTATTTTATGTCATATACTCAGATTATACGCAACATTATATACTATTAATAAATCAGAAATGTAACTTTGATATGCTTAATATAGTTATATTCGGAAGTTTTAAATATATAAGTAACTTTGTATACTTCATATATCAATAATTCCGACATATAATATTATATTGTATCAAAAAGTTTAAAAGCAATTTTTTATTGAATTCATAAGAAACCGCAATCGCTATCTTCGATGCACATCAGACAAAACACATCAATATATAATAACCTGCAAACTTTGGATAAACTATAGAGATGTTAGTGAAATTTTAATCTGTGATTTTTTTACCATAGGAAATCCACTAGGCCAACCCTTATGTTTTTAGTACATAACATTTTTTTATATATAAATTATGTTTTATTTTCAAATTATTTTTTCAAATAACTATTATACTACAATCATACTCTACATTAAAATACAGTTTCTGCAACTTTACGTCCCTCGGTACTCCTAATTTTCTCATGATATTTTAAGTACATAACATTTTAATTCTTATATAAAATTATGTAAGATATTTAAATTATTTTTTCAAATAACTATTTTGTGTACAATTCTACTATACATTAAAATAGACTTTCTGCAAAATTTACAACTATACAAGCTATTTTTCTGGGGATATCATAGAGATGGTATTATGATGGACTAGAACCTGAAAGCTTTAATTTCAAATATTAATCACTCTAACATTAAGGCAACACCTACACAATTCTAACGAGTTTCACTAACTACTAATGTATTATTATATTTTCTCAAATATTCATAAAATTATATGCGATATATTAGCAAGGTAATTCTCAGACGCCAACTCAAACATTTGAAAATCGAAGCAAAATATAAGTGACTTTTAGAGCCCAATATGATTTTTTGAAAAGAGAATCATAATATCATCTTTCTCTAATGAGAATTTCAAAATCAAAACACGTATAATATCGATCAAAGCTTAAAAGCAATAGAGGGAGTTTTTTTTATCATCGTCTCCATTTGAAAACAGTCATAAAAGAGGCAAGACAATTTTTAATTTTTTTATCCTTTCATGCTCATATAGTCAAGTAATATTACTAACATATCTCCACGGACTTAATTCAATTGATTAAAAGCTAACGGCTATTACTAACATTTTGCATTAAAAAAAGCAAAAAAAACTCCCATTTGCGAAAAATGGCTGCTCTTTTGCTGTAAACAGCTCTGTTTTTCCTCCCACAAATCTTTATTCTACACTCAACAGGCACTCTCTCTCTCTCTCTCTCTCTCACACACACACACACTTGGCGTTTATAATCAGAGACAGAGAATAAACATGTAACTTTAAGCCTGTGCAGTGTGTGCAGCAAGAAAGCATTTCTCTCTGGGCATTTTCTCAAACACCAACCCTCTTCGCTTGGTTTGTCAAACTTCATTCCTCTTCAAACAATAATTAAAACCATTCATTTATTGAAGGGACGGAAGAGTGAAAGATTGTGTTTTTGGGAGTTGCAAAACAGAGCAACGGAGAGAGATATATATATAGAGAGAGAAAAAGATATCTCCGTCCATTACAGAAGTAAATGAGGAATTGCATTTAAGCTGCTAGGCTTCTCGGAAATCAACACTCTGCCCAATTTCTAACCCTCCCTGCAGCCGAAAAAACTCAGTCTTTACTTTTATAGTGTATCTAAAAATGGGTAGGAGCATAATAGTGTTGCTGTAATTGCTCTGCCGCAAAGTTTGCAATGCCAACGCGTTTTGGGGTTCTGTAAACATTTGGCAAATATATAGCATAGCTTTAGCTTCACACATTTCACGCAGTGCAGTGCCTTGAAGAAAAACACCTCACCTCACTCCCACAAGTTCTACTAACGTGAGTGATGCCTTGTCAAGATATAAAAAGTCATATTTTTCAACAATCACGCCATTATATAAGTATGTGAAAGATTTGATACCTTTTCATCGCTTACTTTGTGTTCCTCAGATTTTGCTGCAAGGAAGAAGAATGGTGCCCCAAAAGCAAGTTGAAGAAGCCATAGTCCCTGCAAACATGAGTGGGAATGATGATGATGATGAGGGTGAGAGAGAAAACTCCATCTTGAGCCTCAAAAGCCTTCTCTGGCATGGAGGGTCCGTCTATGATGCCTGGTTCAGCTGCGCATCCAATCAGGTCATTTTCTTACATAAACAAACAATTTCAGAAATGGAGATTATATATAATTATTAAATATTGCTCTCTCTCTCTCTCTAAAATGCAGGTGGCACAGGTTCTATTGACTCTTCCATACTCATTCTCTCAACTGGGGATGGTGTCTGGGGTGATTTTTCAAGTGTTTTATGGCATACTAGGCAGTTGGACTGCCTATCTCATCAGCACACTCTATGTTGAGTATAGAACTAGAAAAGAGAAACAGAATGTCAGCTTCAAGAACCATGTCATTCAGGTTCACTTTCAATTGCTTTCCATTTGCATCAATTACTTTTAGTTTGTGGTCTTATTTGTTATATATGTAGTGGTTTGAAGTGTTGGATGGCTTACTTGGTCCATCTTGGAAGGCCGTCGGACTAGCCTTCAACTGCACATTCCTTCTCTTCGGCTCTGTCATTCAGCTCATAGCTTGCGCGAGGTGCAAATCTTGTATATTTAGAGTTGCTATGTTTCATGATCGATCTTACACATATATATGAACCATTGCAGCAACATATACTACATCAACGACCGGTTCGACAAGAGGACTTGGACGTACATATTCGGAGCTTGCTGTGCCACCACGGTGTTCATTCCGTCGTATCACAACTACAGAATATGGTCGTTTCTTGGTCTGCTGATGACCTCCTACACTGCCTGGTACTTGACCATTGCAGCAATTGTTCATGGCCAGGTAATATTTTTTTCATCGAGACATACTGTCCCACGCTAGATCCTAGTCAAAGATTTTCATCTGTTTGGACCAATTTTGGACAGATTGAAGGAGTGACTCACTCTGGACCTACGAAGATGGTGCTGTATTTCACTGGCGCCACCAACATACTTTACACTTTCGGCGGCCACGCCGTCACCGTGTGAGTAGCTTTGCCACTTCAATCCAGCAACTTGTGAACTTGGAAAACAAAAGGGTTATTGATGCCTAAATACATGAATATTGGGTATATTTTAGTTTTTCACACGAACTTTAAAATTTGTCAATAAATATACTAACTTAACATTATTGTGATTTTTCAACAAATTGAATAACGGTCAAAATTGATACTGCAGTCGACGTGACATCACTTCATAAAGACGATGTCATTATATATATATATATATATATATATATATAAAACCAAAATAGACCTAAAGTCCATGTATTTAACCATCAATTAATATATGTCGTATAAATAAAATGACGTCGTTTTGATGAAGTGGCACCACGTCGAATGCCATGTCCGTTTCAATTTGACCATCATTCAATTGTGGGAAAAATCACAATGATGTTAAGTTTGTGTATTTATTGATAATTTTTAAAGTTAATGGAAAAAACCAAAATATACCAAAAATTCATATATTTAGATGCAAATAACTCAAAACGAAATATCTACAACACGTTTATGTGAGACTGTTTTTTGCTAGTGTCGAATCAGCGTTGACTTGATTGGACATCATGGTCTGGTTTAGTGTAGTGGTAGTAAACAGTAGTGCCTTGTTCATCTCAAGAGAACAATCCAATTTTTTTTAATGCGACAACAGAATCTTTAGACTTGAATGACTCATCTATCACTATGTGTGTTTGTGTTTGAACTCATTTCATCGTATCGCTTGTTTTGTTTGTTAGCACACTTCAAAATGACAACAATGTAAAAGTTCGATTCCCTTTTATTTGTTTTGTTAGCTCATTAGTGGATTGAAATCACTAAATATTCCATAATTTATCTATCAAATTCACAATAATAGACGTGACAAAATCAAATAGACAAATTTTCTCAATCTTTTACATGTATAATTGATTCAGTGAATATTCAATTTCAGGGAGATCATGCACGCAATGTGGAAGCCACAGAAATTCAAATCGATATATCTGCTAGCAACCGTGTATGTCTTCACGCTCTCGATTCCATCCGCAGCTGCTGTCTACTGGGCCTTCGGGGACAAACTTCTTGACCACTCCAACGCCTTCTCGCTTCTCCCCAAGACCCTTTTTCGCGACGCAGCCGTCGTCCTAATGCTCATTCACCAGGTCCAACTAACACACACCAACACCACCACTCACCACTTACATAACTTAGCTCAAGTAAACAAATTTGTTTTTGTGTTTATATGCAGTTCATCACGTTTGGATTTGCCTGCACGCCTCTGTACTTCGTGTGGGAGAAGGTGGTGGGCGTGCATGACACGAAGAGCATGTGCCTGAGAGCTGTGGCCAGACTACCCGTTGTGATACCGATATGGTTCCTGGCAATCGTGTTCCCCTTTTTCGGGCCTATAAACTCCGCAGTCGGAGCGCTTCTTGTTAGCTTCACGGTCTACATTATTCCCGCTCTCGCCTACATGCTCACATACAGGAAGGCAGAGGCTCGTCAGGTACAATTCGTGTTGCATGATGCTCTCGTCGCTTTGAATGTGGATATGAACTTTTTTGAGATCAAGTTTGTGTATTGAAATGGTGCAGAATGCAGCAGAGAAGCCTCCCAAGTTCCTGGCGAGCTGGACGGGGATGTACGTTGTGAATATGTTTGTAGTGTTGTGGGTGTTCGTATTCGGGTTCGGGTTCGGAGGGTGGGCTAGCATGACCAATTTCATTAGGCAAGTCGACACGTTTGGTCTTTTCGCCAAATGCTATCAGTGCCCACCCCCAAAACATGTCTAAATGAACGTATTTAGACGTGAATGTAGTGTGTTTTTTCTTCTTTTATTTGACAAGTAGTTCTGTACGATCAGCCAAAGCCTGATGAATTTTCAAAGATAGCTCCGATTTCTCCAAATTTCCAGTTACCAATTGCATAAACATTTAAGATCTGTTTTTAACTTTTACCGTATAAATTCCCCTGCCTGCCTAAGATTATACAACCATCTCAACCGTAATCTATTTTTGGCTCTAAAATGGACAGTCAATTCTAAATACTACTTCAAATTGGGTACTCTCGAGTATCACTTTACTATTCTTGTCTCCTCTAAGTGAACCTTAAAATCTTAAAGTATAAAAAACCTTAAAATTATATACTATATCATACTTTATATATGATTGTTTTACCCATATATAAATTTTCATATTTGTATTCTATCAGGGGCGGATCCAGAAGTTGATGATGGGGTGGGTTGAAAATAAATACTTCGGAGTATTAAATATCATAAATGCTAAAATATTTCTATGTTTTCATAAGTTGTCTTGCGAGATTTCAATATACAAAATCCATCAATAATTGAGTTTATATTTATATTTTTAATAAAATTTCTTTCAATATAAACTCTTCTTTAACGTAAACTTTAGGAAATTCATCAACCAAACCACTGGCAAAATTTGGCTGCGATTGAACTTGAACTTTGACAGCTTCGAATAGGCAGAGAGCAATATCAGCAATTACTTGAGCAGATGCAGCGCTGAGGAAGAATATGACACATTTGTTTGGCTAATTTTCCCGACTCGTATGAACATTTGAGGATTCAGACAAATAGGGTATTCCAAAAGCATCAATATACGCGTTCAAAATAGTAGGCACACAACAATAAGGAGACACAAAATTTTAGCGTGGAAAACCTCTTAAAAAGAAAGAGAGGAAAAAAACCACGGGATTACTAGAGTCGTTTAAATCCACTATAATCAACAATGAAACATTACACAATCTTCTCTAAATTATATTAGAGGCATACAAAATATCATACACTCGAAAATAAGCACATCAAGATGTATGGAATCAAAATCGAGCAAAGATCAAAAAAAATATTACCAGAAATTCTCCTCTATTCAGATCGACAAAACCCGACCTTCGAATCTTAAAATTCGATCTCCACCGTCCAAAACGTTGGCCCAGATGCTGTGAAGCTTATGTCCAAAAATCACAGTGATCTAACGGTTCAATCCCCAGAAAACGAAATTTTTTTGAAGCTACTCACTGAAAATTTGAGAGGGAAAAAAAAAGGTTACGAATTTTTCTGTTTTGGCTACTTCAATTTCTCCCTTCAAAAATGGTGGTTGACCTTTTTCATTCTTATAACCTTCTTATGAGCTTTTCTCATGTGTCAAAAATATAAGAAAATCCAACAATAACAATTTTGTTTTAATTTTTTAATTATTTTGGACTGGGCTAATTTTGAATTGGGTTTAATATAATACATAAACGGAAGAAAAAGTTTGGGGCTTGCACCGAGCTGGAGCCCGGTGCAGCCACCCCCTGGATCCGCCTATGTATTCTATATATATAATTTGTGAACTGTATATAGGGATGACAATAGATCAGGTACACACCTATTAAGTATATCACAAATCTGAACATGTTTAAAATTTATCTATCCCAAATTTGTTTTAAAAATGACTTTA
The DNA here is from genome assembly GCA_036937905.1 of Salvia rosmarinus. Taxonomy (NCBI): domain Eukaryota; kingdom Viridiplantae; phylum Streptophyta; class Magnoliopsida; order Lamiales; family Lamiaceae; genus Salvia; species Salvia rosmarinus. The sequence continues at coordinate 35,691,777 of CM072820.1, read as the reverse complement.
ATACTCATATTCTTCCCAACCCGTAAGATAATATCCGTTAATGATCCACCCAAACCCATATAAATAATAAAATAGAGTTGTTATAATATTGAATATACATCTCAATAAAAATTCGAATACTACTATGTAAATATTAATAATAAGTAGAAACAATGATGGATTAAAAACTAATTTCAAGTATAAAAATAAAAATCTATAAATTTTACTTTAATATGTCTACTAAAATAATATTATATACCATCATTCACACATACACACACGTATGCGCGCACACACGCTATATATATATATATATATATATATATAGAGAGAGAGAGAGGGTTCAAATAATAATTATTTTTAATATGAGAACTAAGAACCACAAAATTTCGTTATGAAAAAAATAAATTTGCTATGAAAATTGATGCACCCGTTGGAAAAATTGCTGAATCCAAAAATTAGACATTTTCACCTGAGTTCGAATCTGAGAGATGAAAATTTTATTTTTTTGGATTCAGTGACTTTCCCGATGGATTCATTAATTTTCACAACGAATTCATTATTTCTTGGTTCTCACGTTCTCACGATAATAATAGTTCACACGTTAACCCTCCCTATATATATATATATATATATATATATATATAAGGGTTGAATTTAGTGAGAACTCATTTTTTAGAACTTGAGAACTATACATAGACGTATAAAGTTTGATGAACAAAATCTATAAAATTGTGCACAACGAAAACATTCCAAAGTTGTTACAAAACAAAACAATTTTAGAAAGTTTTCACTGTGCACAACTTTATACCGTTATATACATCATCTTTACACGTCTTATACATAGTTCTAAGAGTTCTCAGAAAAGATGTAGTTCTCATTTGATTCACTCTTTATATATATATATATATATATATATATATATATAGAGAGAGAGAGAGAGAGAAAAAGAAGGTTCAAATAAAAATCATTATAACGTGTGAAAATTGAAACCAAATGAATTCGTTGTGAAAGTTGATGAATCCGCAATATTGAGAATTTTCCTCTGGATTCAAATTCCATGTGGGGAAAAAATTCACTTTTTTTGGATTCAGTAACTATCATGGCGAATTCATCAACTTTCATAGCAAATTCATCATCTTTTGGTTCTCACGTTCAAACTTTAAAATAGTTATCAGATTAATCCTCTCTATATATTGATAGGTCCCTCGGGTATGTAACTGATGTATGTGAGGAGGATGAGGAGGGGGGGAGGGGACAAATACACCAGTTAGGTAAATTTGAAACTTTATCTTTTCACAAGACTGACTACTTATGTAGCAGTAGTTGGTCGGGTAACTGACAATTCAGTATTGGTGCTAGTATTGCTAGTCAGTTCAGATAAGAGGAGTCTTGTACTGAGTGATATTAGTTAGCAAATATACTGACTGCTGAGATAGCTGATTAGTTGGATCGATAACTAATGTGTTTACGAAATATGGTGGTTATTGTATTTGCCTTACTAAAAACTTAAACTGACTTAAAAACACTTAGTCGAATATGACTTAGTCAGTTTTTAGTTTATTTCACTAGTATCAAACTGATATTGATATAATGTTTTAGAACGATGTTGTGTTGTTGTGTGTTGATGATGAAAGTTCAATAATATGCAAATTTAAAGCGATACAAAATGTAAAGAACTGAAAGTAAATAATACTTTGAGTTTTACGTGGTTCAGAGAGATCAACTTCTACGTCCACGGACTGATTTCCTAGTCAATCCACTAGCTTACGATTTGGTCTTATTTACGTGTATATGATATAAACCTAGATACAGAGTTAACCTTTATGTATCCCGCCTAACTTGGCATTCTTCCTACGCTTGCTGGCACCGTGCAGTTGACCTAAATCTCTTGCTTATAGATTCAAGATTACCAAGCATTTAACAACTAACACTTCGTTGCCTACTCGTCCAAATTTTTACATAAATTGGAGGGGGGGTTTGTAGAGGGGTTGTTTAACTAAAAATATTAGATGTCACTAGCGACAAACTCAATGTGTCTAAGCTTAAGATATACAAAGAGTAGTATCCTAGACTTAAAGGAAGTGTATACTGAAGCTTTGAACTAATAAGTATATTTGAGCTCTGAAGGTTTATTCATAGCACTGTAGACTTCCTTCTTCGAAATCACTGTTTTATAGTTCCTGAGCTTTGAGCTTTGAGCTTTGAGCTTTGAATGCTTTACACAATAAGAATGTGTAGTGTTTTGGTAACCTTTAAATATTGAATTATGCATGTACTTATAGAGAAGAAGATGAACAGTGCCGTTGGAGGGAGCACCAATTACATTCTTCTATTTGTTATTTGAAATCTGCCTGTTTGAATCCTCGTGTGTCGCTGTTAGGGTCTGCATCACTGTACACTGTAGCTCTGCAACTCTAAAAATTTCATCCAGCATGTCGGGATCTTCTATAGATATGCTACTACACATGGCAAGTCAAACACTCAAGACTTAAATAATTTCGTATTTTTTCAGCTGAGTTAACTTCGTGTTTTTCAAGACGTTGATTTCGTGTCGACCACTGAGACCGCCTGTTTTATCGCCAGTCGACCTCCGCCTCTTGTCGCTTGAGAACCTGAGTCAGTTTGATGCTTTTAACTTGACATAGAAATAAACAGCTTTGACTTTTCATCAGCCATCTTTGACATGATATCGCCAACTTTGACTATTGATTAGTAGCTTTGACTTCTAGTTGCTAGCTTTGACTTTCACTGGCCAACTTTGACTTCTGGTAGCCATCTTTGACTTCTCCAACATAGGCAGTTAGGAGCTGGTATGACACTTAGTCATATCCTGACTTTGCTTCCAACAGCTTCGAGTCTTCAACCTCCGATCTTTAGTCTTCAGTCTTCCGATCATAGTCTTCAATCTTCGACTTTACTCCAGTAGATCTATTCATCAGTATCGCTATACTTCAGTTTTCATACTTCAGTTGGTCTGGCTTCAGTCTTCAGTACATGATCTTTCAGTTGATCTTCTATCAGTTGCACTAGTACTGATACTCCTATTAATATGACTGGTTTTAGTACTGCTTGAACTCCTTTAGTCTTGGGCCTGTCCAAACTGGTAGTTCTTCTGTTGAAACATGTAACAAAAACGCCTAACTCCAGAACAAGTGACCAACATTAGTTACATCGGCAGGGCAATCATCAGAGGTTTTGAGATATAATCAAAACACATAGTTAAGATAAAATTATTCCCAATAGTTTAGGAATTTTACCAACATATATATATATATATATATATATATATATATATATATATATATATAGAGAGAGAGAGAGAGAGAGAGAGAGAGAGAGAGAGAGAGAGAGAGAGAGAGAGAGAAGGTTATTGTAAAAATCATCCTTAACGTATAAACTACGAACTCATAAAATCGTCTGAATTTACCGTGAAAGTGTCTGAATTCAAAAAAAATAAAAGCTCGCCCCTCATGGGATTCGAACTCGGGTATTTGAATTCATCAAGTAAGGTGATGAATTCACCGAGATCTTCACAAATTAAGGATTAAAAATGGTTCATATTTTATATTTTAAGATTGGTTTATATTTGATTCAATTCATATATATATATATATATATATTATCGAAGTTCTCAAATCTTCTGGTCAACCTTCTCATCATATAATGTTTCTTAACTACAATAAAGAAAAATATTATAATTAAAATACAAAATTATAAAGTTCAATAGAAAATATTATTAAAGATCGCAAAATAAATACTTACTGGTAGAATCTATCATAAAATTATTTAGCTATTATAAAGTACTTATCTATATTTAACATAATTTAATTATTTAGTTAATTTTATAATTATAATATTAATACTATTATATATAAATAGGTTTGGATAATAGATATTCATAACTAATTTCTCAAACCCAACTCAAATCTGTCCCAACAAAGTTTTTGGTGTTGCTGAAAAATTGAAGTTTTAGAAGATACTAAAAGACAAATAGTGTCTATAAAATTTCCTCTCTCTTTTTTTTTTTTTTTTACTTTTTTTTTGTTCTTCCATAATCCATTAGTTCTTATTTATCACCATAACTTCTATCTGACTTTTATGTACGTGTGAAAATAAAAACACATGTGAGGAGAAAGGCCTAACATGTTGAAGAAAAACTGTGTAACCGTGTATTTAATTGCTAAATATTTTTCTTGAATCGGTATTCTGCGGTGCCTTTCATTGAGGGATTCTCAGATCTTAAAGAAATGGATGATGAAGAGCAAGTCGCGCAAAATGGAATGCAATATCTATATATGTATATCTATATATTATTGCATACACACGTATTCGTACTATGTATAATTAACCACATTGACTAGCATAGTTAATTATTAAGAAATTATAAGAGATAATTACTAGAAATTGACATAAATTGTGATATTTAGAAAAATAAGAATAAAATTCTAACACACTTATTATAATTAAAAATCCAATAATCCACCACTAATATCTATACACAAATAAATACACTCACCAAATATAAAAGCTACACATAAGCTTGAGAAGTATGGTAGTCAAAGGAGGTGACCTCTATTTAATAGAAAGTATAGCTGAAAATGACTAGTAACCTATTAAGAGTCATTCAAATTACATGACTCATTCCTAGATTATCTGATTAGTCACGTATCTCATTTTATTGGTTGTTATGTATTTCTAAGAAACTTGTCCTAAAATAAAGTTAAAAACATGCAGTCAAAATACCAACCTGAATAAGAAGCTACATCGAACCATCTCACTGATGTAACAACATTGCCATTTCTTGCTCATCAATTCTTGCGTTAATTCACTATAAATACTCATTCCAACCAGCACCCTCTCATCATTCCAAATAGAGAAAAAGCATTGAGAAATAAACTAAAAGAAAAAGAGTCTTCTATACATTGAAGAATGGCTTTCTTGTCAAGTATTTTACGGTGTTTTGTGTCTCCGTCTCCGCGCGTATCTGATACGAGCGCGCAAATCTCCGATAATAAGCCCAAGAGTGAGAAGAAGTCACCACGCGCTCCGATTCCAGTTTCTTACTTCCCACTCAACTCCAGGCTCTCCTATTTATAGGATACAATACAAGTCATGCTCGATCATTGCGGATTGAAGTTTATTTATTTATTTAGTAATCAGTTCATGCATGTATTCTTCCTATAATAAGGTGATATCTTAGAAAGCCAACGATTTTGATTATTGTTCTGTGATGAGGTTGTAATATCCAGTTCGATTTGTTTTTTGATTAGTTGTTGTAATATTTTAGGGAAGAGCGACAAAATTGATCCTTATGAATTATTGAAAATTAAATTTGACACTTGGTTTTCATATTCGCTGTGTTTTTGTTGGAATCATGTGAAGAGAGAGAAGTCTGATTTGATTTTTCGTTTCTATTTTTGAGCTAAGAAGTCTATAATATGAATTGATTAAGGAAGAATGGGTGAAAATGATACATATCTGTTTCACTCTGTCAAGTTTAAAGTAATTTATTTTATTAGTACTGCAATAACTAATTAGCATATTTCAAAACCATGATTTTCTCATAATTTGGCTATAAATAGAAGAAAGAAACAAATTGTACCTTGGAATCCTCTCCCAATGTGGTCAATACAAAGAATCTTGGATAGAAAATTGTCATGCAGCAATTGAGTTTGTAAAATAGCATCCACAGAGTTGAACTTTTACCAGTCTATGCTTATTAATTACAGTTAGTTTCATGAAGATTCATTTTTTCAACCTTTTGTTTTGCCTCTTACTTCGCAATCTGCAATAGGTCCATTTTCATTTGGTGCCAGTGAAAAGTCAAAACTAGACTATTTGGATCTTTTCACTAACATTGGGCTCATAAAACTTTTGATTGGGAGTCAGCAAGTCTGATTATTACGTTAAGCAGGGGTGACTCCAGGAATTGCCAACAGGGGATTGCACTATTTCGTTAACTTTCATATAATCAAATAAATTTGTTTAAGAACGATATATCATAATTAAAAAAAATCACAATCATAATAATAATGAAAAAATACATTTTTTTCATACATTAAAATTATTCCAATATATTACAAATGACCTAAGAATAGATAATTGATGAACTAGTTGTGTCTGTTTGAAAAAGAAATGATAAATGATTTCGACGTATACTCAAGAATTGAAAACATTGCAAAAAATAAATAAAAAGTCGGTAATATAATCATGAATATACAAATCATATTAACTATTTTATATTTTCTAAATCTCATAATGACTTTTTCTTCCATGTATAGAAATGGGATATAAAATGTAACTCAACTTTTCGGTAATATATAATACTAATTTTTTTGAAGTGTGATTAAGAGTACATGTAAAGTATCATATATATATATATATATATATAAAAGAATAGATCAAATGAAAACTATATTTTTTTTTCGAACTCTACGAACTATACACAAGACATGTAAAGATAATACACATAACAGTATAAAGTTGCGCACATGATGTAATATCCCGAAAAATTAAAGACCTAATTACGATATTTAAAATTCGTAAATTAGGGTTTCTCCGTGATAATTAAATTAGAAATTTATCAAATAATGATTTCGACTTATTATGATATAATTAATTCCTATATCATATTCACTAATGATTGTGAATTAAGGGATATAGTTTATATAAATTCTTTCGGCAGTAATATTTTAACGTCGATTGAATATCGATAGTTAATATTACATTAATTTTTCTAAGTGACGAAGCTTAGAATTAAATTCCTTATTAATGAAATGATTTAATAAAGTAATTACGACGCTATTACGACCATTTTGAGATGGGTCGATTATGAATGGTTTGAGACGTTTCGAACGTCAACGTTTAGAGACGATTAGAAAAATAAGTCGAATGATCAAGGAATTATAATATTTAAATTCCTATGATTATTTTATGTAATAAGAGCATTATTTATCATTAAAATAATGCTAGAGGATTATGGAATAATTATGGAATAAAATGTATAATTTTCGAAAACCCTAATTTCGAAAATTAGGGTTTTGACACATGAATCATTTTAATAATTTTTCCTTTGATTTAATTTATCATCTAAGACATATTATGTTACATAACAATAAATTGCAAGAAAAATAAAATGTTGGACACTTATGCATGAAAGTGCCGTGAACAATGGTCACAATAGTTTTAATGAATGAATCTTGTTATCTTCCAACATATTATTGTAATATTCTGCAGAATTAAAGGCCTAATTACGATAATTAAATTTCATAAATTAGGGTTTCGCTGTGATAATTGAATTGATAAATTATCGAATAATGATTTCGATTAATTATGAGATAATGAATTCCTATATCATATTCACTAATGATTGTGAATTAAGGAATATAATTATATAAAGTATTTCGGCAGTAATATTTTAACGTCGATTGAATATCGATAGTTAAAATTTCGTAAAATTTTCTAAGTGTCGAAGCTTAGAATTAAATTCCCTTATTAATGGAATGATTTAATAAAGTGATTACGACTTTATTACGACCATTTTGAGATGGGTCGATTATGAACGTTTTGAGACGTTTTGAGACGATTTGAAAATCGAGTTTAATGATCAAGGAATTATAATATTTAAATTCCTATGATTATTTTATGTAATTAGAGTATTATTTAGCATTAAAACAATGCTAGAGAATTAAGGAATAATTATGGGATAAAAGTTGTAATTTTCGAAAACCCTAAAATCAAAAATTAGGGTTTTCACCCATGAATCTTTCTAATTATTTTTCCTATGATATAATTTATCATCTAAGACATATATTATGATATATAGCTATTTATAGCATGAAAATTAAATGTTGGGCAATAAAATTTCAAAAGTGCCGTGAACATGGAGTAATATGTACTAACATGAACAAATTTTGCTATCTTTACATGCTAAGCAATTATGTGAACCAAGTGGGATATAATTTACACACTTACCAAGTAAATTAAATGAGTGAATCAAGTGAAGGATTTGTGATGTGTAATAGCCGTGATCATGGCTAAGTAAGGTGAGAAGGAATTATGAAACTCTTCTTTGACTTTGACTATTTGCTTTAATTAATGCTTAGGATCTTTAGGTTGTGTTAGACAAAATTAAAACCCATCCTTTGCACTTGAGAGAGAGCCATGGCTCCTAGTAGATATTAGGATTTTATTGTTTTGTTTCTTTCAAAACTTTTGTGTAAGTTCATTAACTTTGTGTAAGAAGGTGACATATTACCTTGATGAGTCACAAATTAATTTGTCTTGCTTGTGTTATGAGAGGACGCTAGTTTCGTGAGAGAGAGAGAGAGTTTGGAGTGCTATATTGATTCATTTACTCGAAAGCAAGAACCGCCAACTAACTCCATTGCGGTTCATCGCGGTATATTTTCACCCTTCCATTTTACCCCTCTCGCTCCTCATATTCCCCATTCTACCACAATGATCGGGTCAATTTTATATATCATTTGTAGTAATTTTTCGACAAGTCAAAATTTCGCTCGCCACGTGATCGCCTCGAGTGATCGAATTAGGGTTCCCAATTTGATATTTGGTGATTTCAATTCTAGTTTCGTGAAGAAGATGGGAAGTCAGGAGAAGAATCGAGCTCGGGAGGGTTCTTCGTGACCATGTCGTCGGGTTGTGGGTCTTGAAGAACGCCATGCATAGATCCGTCAACGGTATATACGTTTAGAATTTTAAACCGATCATGTTAATTCTATTGGATGCAAGATACTTAAATCTTACGGATTGTGAATTGTTGTTTTGATTTTGTCTTTTGGTGAGTATTCTAAGCGTGGCGTGTCAACTTTGATGTACTTTTGATGTTGTGCCGTGAATTTGGAATTATGGTGCTAAATATCCGATGATGCGGGTTTTGTTTATTGATTCATCTATTTGTGGCCGAGGAATAAGGGTGTTCAATTTATTGTCTACAACTGTTTTGCCTCCCATCTCTATAATTTGAGCTAGGTACTTAACTACACGTGAATAAAGTTTAATAAGATGCACTGCATGTTTACATAGATGAATGAGCCTGACTTCATCTTTTTTTTGGTATCGTCAAGATATGATGGGTGCAAAAGAAAGGCTCTATTTTGGATTTCTTAATAAAAATTTTGAGGGGGAAATACATGTACATTTAGTACACTCCTCTCATATTATAATATTTTATTAATTTTTAATTTAGTTTATTAAATTAATAAAATTTTATTACGGGAGAGTTGGGTGTAGACTGTTTAGTACATGAACATGTTCTATAGAATTTCTATTTTTGAGGATATATTGCCTTCTTGTTCTTTCATTAATGCAATATCCATTGATGGTGACTGATGGATATTCAGATTTAACAGTGAGTTATATAAGATGAGTTCTTGATTATGCTTAGCATTTAAATTCGTGCCTAGCACGGTGATTCACATTTGCATAGGATTTACTCTATTTCTTCTTTTCCTGTTAGATTGAGCAGTTGACATGGCTTAGCCTTTCCAAATTACCTATCTTAGACCGTAGTAGCACAACATTTTCCTTTAATTTAAACATAATGAGCGGTATAAATGCAAAACAATGATATGCTACTCCAAATGTGTGAACGCCGAATGGGACATGCTCTTATTTATTGTTAAAATATATTAAAATTTCCATAAAGCTCATTTACCTATAGAAAGAGTCGATGCAATATTCTTATCGCTTAGATGTTTATGGGCTGCAAAATATTTTTGCAAAGTGAAAATTTGAGTGATATTGTAAAAAGCCCAATCTGTAGGCATTAGGTGAAGTTTTACCCAATTAATTACGGAACCTCTGTCATAATTCTTTAGTTTAATTTTGAAACCGCTTTATTTACATGTCTCGGCTTTCGGAACATTTTCCGGTTTCTAGTAGTAGTACTAATTTTTTTACGGGAAGCTTAATATTTTGACCATCAAAGCGTATATTTCAAGTTTCCTTTTTCATTTCCCATCTTTGGCTCCTTCATTGGTGCTTTAACTCAATTTTAGAGATGCTACATATGCATGATTCTATCGATAGAAATCTTGAGTCTGTATCTTTACTCGTAACTTGGGAAATTTAATAATTAATATGTACAAAATGATGAAAGCAATCATGTTGTATAAATCGAGGTCACTTTGTTTATGTAGTTCTCTGTTATTATTTATTCTTTTCCTTAATGGGATCCATGAGTTATGATCTAAATTTTGAGTATATACTTTATATGTTGCTTTAGATTGCTTGGTCGGGAAGGCATGGAGGTTATAAATCTCAAGGAGGAAAGAAGATGCGGAAGAGGAAGCTCGGAGAGGAAGATGGAAGGATGAGGTTGGTTGTTTTGCGATTATGTGGGTTTCTTTACAAGGAATTTGATGCCATTCTCGGTGTCTTATATCGAGATCCGCTTGTATAATCCATTACCGGCTCTCGGTATACAATAGCTCTCAACAATATAGTGCTACTGAGAGTATCGCACATTGATGCACTCTCTCTGACTTAATTAAAAAAGCGGGCTTCGTGGTTTGGAAAAATAATGAATGGTTTTAGGTTTAAGACAAATAATGGTAAATTGATAATGACTAAGCTTATTCATGGATTTGTTGTAAATCTATTTTTGCTATATTTGGTAAAAAATATCACGAATCGATTTTACCATCATGTTTTTTTTGCCGTTTGTCTCTGATTTAATCGAAAGAACCACCCATTCAACTTCGGATGTTAATATCACTTATAGTGGAAGATTTTGTTAAATTCGGATAATTGATGGCTATTACAACAGTTATTTACTTTCTTCCATCATCATGATTTTGATTTATTTCACTAGAATACTATAGAATCTATAGAGAATTCTTCGTAATGGTGCACTCGGGTGACATGGGGCTTTTTGGTATGTCTTTGTAGTTAAGTAGAAGCGTAATTTTAGGTAACGATTTCTTGTATAGCTATGTGGATTTTCCCATTCCTTGGTGGTACAAGCATCTTTCTCCACTATGTAGATGCCTAAATAATTCGAGATATGCATATGCATTGTCATTGTTAAATAAAATGCATTGCTTATGTTTAGACATCTTGAAGAAGGTGTATCAATTTTTCCGTAGCCATTTGCTTGTTTTCCTAATATATATTGATCTCTGTATTGAAAGTAATTTTATGCATCGAGTGTTGAATAAATCGAAAGAAAATTTGAGCTATTATAATTCATTTTGTATTTTTGCACATTGGATTACATGCCAGGTTATCATATGATGCTAGTGTTTTGTGGTGGAATCAATTGTAAAATATATCCTCCGCAAGAAATCGTTATTTGTTTGGAGGATTCCTGCTTGTTACATAGGTGTTAAATAGGATTATCTGCTTTTTTTTCTGTGTATAATCGACGTTAGTTGAGCAAATCTCGGTGCACCTAAATGTGTTGCATTTTTTTTAAAAGTGCTCTAAGTTTTGTAAGATCACCACATGTAGAATGTGCTATTGAGTTTAAATGGGGTAATATTCATGAATACTCATTAAGTTCTGCAGTGTTCCAAAATTATGTTATTGTTGCATTGTGCAGGACCTGCTTGAGTGCCACCGCTGAACCGAACTAGGATTATTTAGTAATCTACTATGTTGCTCTGCTTGAGTGCTTTAGGTTTGTTATCCTTGTGACTATTGAGAGGTAGAGCCCAGTCTTCTAGAGGATTTCTTTTGGAGGGTCTAAGATTATGTTAGTGACTGAAAACCCAACTTCAGGAGAAGTGAAAAGCAAAACAATAAATGAAGTGCACCGTAAAGGAAATGAGATAGAGGCGCTAGTGGAACTAGAACTGAAAATTCTCACCATCAATCTAGGATGGGAGCAGACATTTAGCACTAAGTGATCGACATGCATTGATTCAAGAAGACTTGATTTAAGCACAAGATAGTCTATCCAAAATATTTATAAAATCCTCGACCGCTTCGCATCACCTAGTACACTTTAGGATAACAATGTCCTTCAAAGATTAATTCTATAAGGTAGTGTTGAATGAATGAATACTGGTCGTTAGAGGTATCATTTAACATTTAATTTGGCATTGCCCGCACCCTCTAATTCTTCGGTTACTAAGATCAAAGCCTTGCACATATTTTTTTATAAATGGGTGGCAGCAAGATTCGAGCACAGGCATCGACTAGCTTGGCTCTATTAAGTATTAACATGGCCACCTCATCACGAAACATAAGTCGCTGACTCGATGTCATTCGAATATTTAGTCTAATCTCCAACAAGTACCATACATGAATGAGAACAGAAAACATGGTCAAGAAAAGAGAAACTTATATTCTCCACTTTTTCACACTTGTGATGCTTGAGACCTTGATTCTCATTTTGTTTTATATTAAAACCTGTATCTATAGTTTCTCTTTGTTGTATTGTACTTTGAAATGTGTGTATTTGTGGTAGTATCTAATTACTATTAATTGCTTGAAGGGCAATTTTATGTTTAATGCATAATTGGAGAAAAGAGGAAGAAGAACCAACTTGGGAAATTGTAAAGGTATTTTCATTTATCAAATCACATTTGTTTTATGTCGATTTCATATACATCTACATGTTGCTAATATTTGATATTTTAAAGTGTCCAAGACAACCCGATTTCAAGCAATGCGGGTTCTTTGTACTACGCTTCATGAAAGATATAATTGAAGAAGTTATGAAGAGTGGTTCCATTTCTTTACGCTCACATGTAAGATAAATATTTCAATTCTTTAATATAATCATTTTTTCATACAAGAGTGCTAATATTCTATTTTGAATTGTTAATAGTTTCAAAATCGGTCTTACTCTCAAGAGGACATTGATGAAGTTCGCGTTGAATGGGCAAATTTCATGCTTCTTCACATATAGTCTTGTGATGTTTTAGTTGTAAGTTATCGATATTTTGAATTATTTTGTCCGTGATATGGGGATCTGATCTTATTGTTTTGTTATGTGATGTGCATAGTATTTTTGTATAGTGATTTTGTAGAATGTAATGAAAGCAGTTGTATATTTTTGTATAGTGATTTTGTAGCTGTAATGAAAACAGATTGTATATTTTTGAATAGTGATTTTGAACGTAGTCGCAAGTATATTTTAATCTCATTTGCTTGTGCGTTATTAATTGTATAGGTTTAAATAAAGAAATTAATTACGGTTGAAATTGAAAAACCGTAGTTGTTATTAAATTGACTACGAGTTGTAATAGAAAAAGCGTAGTAAATTTGGCATTAAAACCGTAGTAAATAAACTCAAAAACCGTAGTTAATACATATAGACTACGCATAAAAAGCGTAGTGTATGTGCGAAATTTTGTGTAGTCTGTCGGTATAGACTACGCGTAAAAAGCGTAGTCTATGTGAGAAAAGCGTAGTCTATAGTGGGTATAGACTACGCATAAAAAGCGTAGTGTATGTGCGAAATTTTGTGTAGTCTGTGGGTATAGACTACGCGTAAAAAGCGTAGTCTATGTGAGAAAAGCGTAGTCTATAGTGGGTATAGACTACGCATAAAACCGTAGTGTATGTGCGAACTTTTGTGTGTCGTGTGTATAAACTACGGCGAAAAGCGAGACTATGTGCTAAAAGCGTAGTCTATGGTGGGTATAGACTACGACAAAAAGCGTAGTGTATGTGCAAACTTTGTGTAGTCTGTGGGTATAGACTACGCGTAAAAACGTAGTCTATGTGCGAAAAGCGTAGTCTATAGTGGGTATAGACTACGCATAAAAAGCGTAGTGTATGCGCGCCTATTTTTCTCTACACCACTTTTCTCTACACTACGAGACGCACATACACTACACATTAAACGCGTAGTCTATACTGATTTTTGTAGTAGTGCTAGTAGATATTAGGATTTTATTGTTTTGTTTCTTTCAAAAACTTTTGTGTAAGTTCATTAACTTTGTGTAAGAAGGTGACATATTACCTTGATGAGTCACAAATTAATTTGTCTTGCTTGTGTTATGAGAGGACCGAGAGAGAGAGAGAGTTTGGAGTGCTATATTGATTCATTTACTTAAGTGAGGAAATTACACAAAAACAACACACTATTCTCTTTCCTAAACCAAGAACCACCGTGAGCTTTTCCTTAAGAAAAGCTTGAGAGTTCATCTTGTTCTTCCCAAATCCTCGACACTAAATCCTTTCACAACAAATCGACACCGTTAAAGAGGTTAGAAATCGAACAAGCTTCGATTATCGTTAGAATTTTAATCATCCAACCGCTCGATTTTAATTTATAAGTTTATGATCTTAATGAGAAATTATGCTAGCATGTGTAGTTGTTCATTAATAATGTTTAGTATAGTGTATATGCTTCATATATGATGAATTATTGCAAAGTTAAGCATGCTATGATTTTATAGGTTATGATCGAAAATTGTTAGATTTAATTTGATGGTGGATTTATGTTATATGATAGTAGAGGAGCTCATAGTGATTATTTGAGAATTTTTAGAAATTGTATGCTATTGTTTTGAAAATGACCGAAAATCCTTAGAAATTATATTTTGGTGTCCAAATTTTATTTAAGTGATATTATAGCATAATGTTGATCTAGAGCATTGATTTAGTGATATGTGGATTTATTAGAATTTTAAAAAAAATTATATGTTCATGTTTTTAAAATTTTCGAGAATGCTAATGTGTTAGTATGTTGATGAATATGTTATAGATGTTAAATATTATGATGTATTAGTGTTACATGATGATGTTTAGGCCTTGTGTAATTTTATAAGATTTTTACAAAAATGTTTGGTATTTATTGAAGAAGAAACCGTGAGCTATGGGGTTGATATATTGATGTGTAAATTGATTTTGTTGGATATTATGCTAGATTAATAATATAGAATGATGTAATATCCCGAAGAATTAAAGGCCTAATTACGTTAATTAAATTCCGTAAATTAGGGTTTCGCCGAAATAATTGAATTAGTAAATTGTCGAATAATGTTTTCGATTATTTACGAGACAATGAATTTCTATATCATATTCACTAATGATTGTGAATTAAGGAATATACCTATATAAAGTATTTCGATAGTAATATTTTAACGTCGATTGAATATCGATAGTTAAAATTTCGTAAGATTTTCTAAGTGGCGAAGCTTAGAATTAAATTCCTTTAATGATGGAATAATTTAATAAAGTAATTACGACCTTATTACGACCTTTTTGAGATGAGTCGATAATGAACGTTTTGAGACGTTTCGAACGTCAACGTTTAGAGATGATTAGAAAAATGAGTCTAATGATCAAGGAATTATAATATTTAAATTCCTATAATTATTTTATGTAATTAGAATATTATTTAGCATTAAATCAATGCTAGAGAATTAATGATTAATTATTGAACAATGTTGTAATTTTCGAAAACCCTAAATTCAAAAATTAGGGTTTTCACACATGAAATAATTCTAATTATTTTCCTATGATATAAATTATCATCTAAGATATATATTATGATATATAACTACTTATGGCATGAAAAAATTAAAATGTTGGGCATTAAATCACAAAAGTGTCGTGAACTACTATGCATGTATTAACATGAATGAATTTTGTTGTGAGCTTCCAATTTGTGATGATCAAGTGGGAATAATACACACTAACCAAGATAATAAATGCAAGAATCAAGTGAATGCTTGTGTATTTGTGTTAGCCGTGTGTTTTGGTTCCAATTGGGGTTGGAAGATTTAACACAACTCTTAATTGATGATGTAATTATGCATTTGGGAATGTGTATGACTATAAGCTTAGTGTAAGACAAAAAAAATTAAAATGCTCCCCTTAAAATGAGAGGTAGCCGACGGCACCTTGAGTTCCATAGTCAATGAATTGCTTTGTTCAAGAAAATTAGAGTTAATACATTTGCTTTGTGTAAGTAAAGTTACTATGTGTAAGAACCTTTTCTTTGATAACATAATTACAAGGTGAGTCACATACTAATTTGTCTTGCTTGTGTGTGTTGGAACCAAGAGAGAGACGTGAGAATTGTAGGAAATTGCTAAGTCTTAAATTCATTTCACTTTAGTACTTAATCCTTTTGATAAAGCATAACAAAACACTCATCTCTTTCCAAACCCTAAACTACCGTAGCATTCTTAAGAAAAACCTTGAGAGATTTCTTCATTTCTCTTCACCAAATCTTGGACATTTAATCCTTGCGCACATAATCGACACCGTTAAAGAGGTTAGGAATCGAACGAGCTTCGATTATACGTTAGAATTTTCAATATCTAACGGTTTGATTTTATTTTACAAGCATGTGTTCTTGAGGATAAATTATGCTAGCATGCTAAATTGTTTCTTAAGTATGTATAGTATGATGTATAAGCTTTACATATCATGTTTTAAATTAAAGCTAAGCATGTTAAAATTATTTCTATGATGACCGAAAATTTCATGATAAATGTAATGATGGATTAATGTTATATGATAGTAGAGGAGCTCATAGTGATTAATTGGAAATTTTTAAAAATCATATGCTATGTTTTTGGAAATTATTTGTTCATGTTTTAAAATTTTCGAGAATGCTAATGTATTAGCATGTTGATTTGTAAGTTGATATTGATAAATATTATGATGTTATATTGTTATATTATAATGTTTAAGCATAGTGTAATTTTGTAGAAATTTTATAAAAATGTTTGGTATATGTTTGCTAAGAACCGTGAACCTTAGATTTTGATACCTTGATGTAGAAATTGTAATTGTTGGATATTATGCTAGATTAATGATCTAGGATGATGTTTAGGTCTTGTGGAATTTAATTAGAATTTTAGGAATTTGTTTGGTAATTTTTAGAAAACAATTCGAGAGCTATAAGGCTTGGATAGGTGATGTCCAAATTTTCTATAGTTAATATTAATACATATTAATGATCCTATGATAAAATAGTATACTATATGAATTTAGAGTAATTTTTGGATAAGTTTAAAAATTTTAAGCTCAAAACCGTGAGTTTTGAAATGTTTATTAAGGGTTTTAATTCCTTAATATTAAGATAAATAATACATTATATGTCTAGAAATTATTTTAGACATATTAGAATTTATGGAATTTTATAAACATAGTATACTATGTTTATTTATTTAAACGTTATATTAAATAACGTTAGAAATGAAAAATAATGAATAATGAATAAGTTAATTCATATTAAAGTAAAATATTAATAAAGTTTATCGATTAACGTGAAAAATCGAGAATTAGGGTTTTATGAAAAGAAATCGATTGAAAATCGATTTATATTGAAATTGGTTATAAAATGTGTTAAGCAAAGTCAAAATGTTGACTTAAGTTTAAACGTATTAAATACGCTGAGTAAATACGCTAATACGTGTAAACGATTAATTTTATAAGAATATCTCAATTGTGAGAAAAGATTTCATAATTGAAATCATTTTATCAAAAGACGTTAGTATACGTTGAACGTTTAACCTAAATGGTTAAAATGTGATCGTAGATCATATTACGTCTCTATTGAAGTACGAAATATTTAATTGATACGCGTTGAAATGATGTATTAAATTTAACCAAGAGATTCGAGTTATTACTTTATAAGTTATCAAAGTTTATTTAAACTTTGAAAATCTCAAAAAACGTGACCAACGTACTGAACATGGTTTTTACGTAAAGGTGGGACGTGAACGTGAGCAAGCAACGTGAAAGGGAAATGTATTTTGATAATCGACGATCGACAGTCCAGGTGGGCTTTACTCTACTCAAAAAGATCAAATGTTTTATTTACGATGCTTTATTCGCAAGAAATGATAATGAAATGATTAATTTAATTACCTGCCCAAAATGTTTATGTTTTATGTATGTATCCTATCCATACTCGATTTATGAATACTGTTGGGTAGCCCCCACATGTGAAATGTTTGAATTCGTATCCTTGTAAGTACCCACAAGGATGATTGAGAATTCGTATCCCTGTCTTAGAGGCGAGGATTTTGTGCACTATTTTATGACTTGTGTCTTTGAAAGGGTGCTCGTCGGTCACGGCGTCCGTGAAGACGAGGCCTCCTCTACGGCGCAAGATGAAATTAATGAGATGTGATTAATGGAAAAGGATATGGATTATACATACAAGGAAAATATGTCCGGCGCATTTAATATTTATGGAAAATGATAGAAAATGTTTAGTAAACACGAGTATTTCAATTAAAACCTCGTGTGTTACTGTGATGGAGCAGTGTAATTTAAATTTGATAAATTGTTTTGGCATGAGTTCACTGAGTGCATTCTTGTACTCAGCCCTGCATGTTTGTTTTTAAATGTGCAGGTTTAGCAGATGGTGGATGGAGGCGTGTTGAGTAGTCAAGCCCTTTTTGATAATGTTTGTTAGAAACCTTGAATGTATATCGTCATATATGCATTCACATGCTTCTCCGCTGCGATTGAATATTATGTTAATGTATTGATGTTGACAGTTAAATCCATCCGAATCAGTGAACCCTTTTATTAAGAACTTGTAGGCCCCTTTCTATATGTAAATTATGCGTGCCTAGTAAATAAGGGTTAAACTTCGTAGTTCGCTTGATGTTTGTTCTATAATCCTTTGATTAATTCTGTTTAAATGTTACGTAATTCTTCGCCCAAGTTCGGTCCTCGTTAATCCGTTCTTAGGGTTAGAGGCTGTTTAAAGTGGTATCGAGCGCTTGCTCTTTGAATCCCAAAACCTCCTTTTAAAAAGTCAAGTCTAGATTGAGTCACTAGACTTCTAGAAATCAGCTGACTATGCTCAACACTCCATCACATCATGCTCAACCGGGATGAGGTAAGTGATTCTTCTCAAGTTTTAATGAAAGTTCGAGAAATGATTGAATGAAAATTCCAAAACTATTTTGAAATCATGCCTTGAAAATTAATGAAAGTTATGTTATATATTTTGATGTCAACGGAAGTTTATGAGAAAGGATGTGAATTGAAGGTCTATGTTTGAAATGGGCATGAAGTGCCAATGATGAAATGTTGAAATTGTAAAATTCAAAGTAATGCATGCTTTCAATATGTTATACTATGAACTTGGATAAAACTATCAAGTTTTCATAACCAACCTATACGGGATTCAAAATTTTGTAAAATAAATGAATATGTCAGAAATGACCATGAATGGCCATTGTTGAAATGATGAATCCTTCGAAATTCAAGAAATTGTACTTGTACAAATGAACTATGTATCCAATATTTGAAACTGTAGTTTCAAATATCAAGATTGATTATGACAAATGAATATGTCATCTCAAAAAGAACATAGACGATATAAGAAGCATGCTCATTTATTGCGAAAGAACATAGAAGTACGAACTTCCTCCCATTACGAGAACAAAAGAAAAAGGAACGACATGGAAAACAAAATTAAAGTTCTACTCGAGATCGAAAGTAGTAGTTTAATACGAAATGAATGACAACGGTGTGGGCATCTTCATGTACAACCTTAGTTTCGGCACCGACCTTGGCATCTGAGTATATGATCTCGACTTCGTTACCTGCGAATTCGATCTCGACATCATCGATTTCAGCATCGAGCTCGGCGTCGACATCTTCTACTTCGATTACGACTTCGGCATGTCCGACCTCGACTATGACTTCGACTTCGTCATTTACATCCTTGATCTCAGCATCATGTTTCGACTTCGACTTTGGCTTTGACGTCGGCATTTTTATCTACGACTTCGGCATCAACATGTACGCCCTCGACTACAGCGTCGGCAATTCAACTTCAATTTCGGCATTGTTTTCGACTTTGACTTCGATGTCGACCTTTTCGACTTCGACTTCGGTGTCGACCTTGTCACCTTTAACTTCGGCCTCTATGAATTCAACCTCGGCGACCGACCTCGACACGACGACCTTGGCGACCGACCTCGGCACCTCGGCACGTCCACCTCGGCACTTCGACCTCGGCTTTGGGCGAACTGCACTGCGCAGTGATTTTGTTTTGGCCCGTTCTCCTTCGTTTGAACTCCGATTTACGCACGGTTTTTGTCTACGTACTCCTAACACACTGTACTTCATTTGTTATGAAGGACAGAACCCCTGTTTCCTTCTTCAGAATTCACGAGAATCAGTAGAAGTTTAGTTCGTGGGTTACTTAGGACAAGAACCTTATAGTACGATAAGAATATTAGAACGCTACTAGATAGTAAGCCTCCCAGTAGATTAAGAAAGTTACGACGTGTGTTGTATATGAAAACATTTCCTGATAACATTTATCTGTTTACCAGATGTGTTTGGATTGTTTATCTGCTTTATGGATTGTCCAGTTTATCCTAGCCGCTTAACAGATGCGTTTAAGTTTATCATATCTGTTTATCGGATATATTTAGTTTGACTTATGCTAGTTTTATCTGTGGCAGATGGCGAGGACGCGTCACACAGCTAGGAGGAGATTAGGACCAAGTGCTACGCCAGAAGATGTGATTCGTGCTGGGGCGATGATTTGGGGGAATTTTTGATGCACTACCTCCGACACTAGAGGGATGCCCGAGTGTATGGCGTGACGGACTTCGACGGTGTTAAGCGCCTGTTGACCCGATTACCGTGTGATTGGGAGGATTATGCCAGAGAGGTGTCAGGCGACTACATATACCATGTTAACGGTAATTATGATCTGATCGGAGACTTACCGAGGTTCATCAGCCACCTGACTTATGTTTACAACGTGTATGGGGTCGCACTGAGAGGACCTTACCTTCCCCCGAGAGAGTATACGTGGCGCGACGACTCACCCGAGTGGCTGTATACAGAGGTCCCGAGATATGTTGACCCTGTGATACCCAGGTATCTGGAGGACGAGGGTAGACTTGCACAGGTAGAGAGGGCAGCACGACCGAGAGCACTGGGTATGCCGGTGTTTCTCCCGCTGTCGGTTGGACATCCATCACGACCACCACTCCCTACCCTACCACCGATGACGGTGCCACCGCCTCCAGTAGAGCCCTACCGTCAGACAGCGCGGGATGAGGGTGTCGGATACGCGTGATGATTACAGTCCGATACGCGACATACACGCTATTGGAGATGACGGAGCAGGACCATCTAAGGTACGCGCACGTGAGGACGATTCAGAGGAGGACTCTGATGATGATGAGGAGGATCCTGAAGAGGATGAGGACCCAGACGAGGACAAGTAGATTTCATACGATGATGATGGATGTAGATATGTAGATATGTATAGTATAGTGTGTAGCATGCTTAGTTATGTCCGGTAGTAGAAAAGAGGAACATGGTATTTTGTAATATTATGTAAGCCAGTATGTACATGACTTCCTTTTGTGTTGGATGCTTGTTTTTAACCGTCCTCTTGGAGGCAAAATTTTCTGATATATATATATGACCCTGAAATGGGCTTTTGCGGCAAAAATGTGTATGACAAATATAAATGGTTTATTAAAGCTGTTTTATGATAAGACTATATGATGATATTATATATGTTTAAATTGTGATCATGATATACGATGTTAATTATATGTTTTATATAACAGAATGCCGCCTAGACGAGACCCTGAACAGAGAGGTAGAGGAAGAGGAAGGGGTAGAGGAAGAGGCAGAATTCCAGTACATGATAATGAGGATATACCACAACCACCCCCACCTCCACCTGATCGTAGGATAGAGGAACTGTTTCTTAGGTAGAACCCTCCTACCTTTAATGGGAAAGGAAGCTCGGATGATGCAGAACAGTGGTTGAGAACCATGGAAAGGATTTTTGATTTCCTCTGATGTACAACGCAAGAAAGACTGTCATGTATTACTTTTCAACTAGCAGGACCTGCTGATTTTTGGTGGGAAGCTAGGAGGAAAATCTTAGCGCCAGAACGGATGGACGAATTTACTCGTCTTACCTATAGGAGGACTTTAAGAGAGAGATGTATGAAAATTACATCCCAAAGAGTTATAGTATCCTATATTTTACACACATGCCGTTGTGAGGTTGAATTAAATGAGTTTTGCCTTCAATTGTTGTTTGTGATGAGTTGACTAATGGAGGCTAAATCTTTTGGCGTTGAGAAGCTTATAATGGTTAGACGCTGTGATGAAAATTTTTTGTTTACAATGCCCATTTTAAGAAAGGAAAAGTATCGTTTCTTAATGTTTTATCTATTTCTAGAGCAAGAATTCTTTAATTTGAAGCATGTGAAAAGATGTTAAAGAGCATCTCGATGATCGACTATGATCGCACGAAATTTTTATGCCTAATCTATAAATAGTCGGAATTTTGCCGTTTTCCTCGGTTTTCATGCGTTCCCGATACGCAATTGTTCTCGCATTGTTAGTGAGCACGGATATGAAGATGCCACCCTCGGGAAAAGTTCGTACTTTATGTTAATTATCTCTAGATTAAAGGGTTTGCATGAATCTATCCGAGATAAGGATGGTCTCGCCACCATGGAGATGATTGACTTACATCAAGCTCCTGTTGACGAGCTTTAGATATGTGGCGGATTAAAATGGTTAGTAATAGCGGGATAAACATCATTGTGGATAGGATTAATGCATCCCTAGGGTTAGTCTTTCTTGAGGAAAACCAAGACAAACATGTTTTGGATTCAATCCACGTCGCTTGCCTTCTATACGTGTGAAAAGGGGGGAAAAGAAGAAAAGCGGAAATACAGGAGGACTTTAAGAGAGGAAAGTTCCCGAAGAGTTATAACAATAAAGCGGGAAAAGATGTATGTGATGACTATGATCGCACTTTGCGACATGTCAGGTAGTTTCGGTGATATGAAGATGTCGGAAAAGTTAGGACGAGAGATAAGGATGTCTCGCTTGATCGTGGAGATTTGACTTACTGAAGCTCTTGGATGAGCTTTAGATAAGCGACTATCTTTGGAGGGCACAAACTCGACCCACGAATCACGATGGAAAAGGAAAAAGGAAATGGGAAGGAATTGGTAACAATAGCAGGAAGTTTTGAAAATCACGGACCGTGGCGAGAAATGTGGCGCCTCGAGGCGAGGATGGAAAAAGCCGGTCTTTTCCTCCGACGGAGGACCAAAGAAGCAGACAAGGGCTCTTCCTTTCCCAAAATGCCAAAAGTTTCACAAGGGAGTTTGCTTTATGGTGAATTGTTTTAAGTGTGGTGTGAATGGGCATTATGCAAATAATTGCCTGTGGATACGCCGGGAGCGGTGGGAAGGCCGAACCACTGGCAATGCCCAACCACTCGTGGCTATTCAATTTCAGCCCCAACCTCAAGAACAACCCCAAGAATAATGGCGACAACAACCACAACAAACAATAATAAAGAACGACAAGAATAAAGACCATAACAACAACAACAAAATCAGAGCAAGCACCCGTCGGCCTCAAATGCCTCAGCTAGAGCGTATGCTCTACACCGGAGCAAAATGAACAAAACCAGGAAACACCGCGGTATGGGAAAACTTCTCAACATACCATTATACTTTTGTTCGACACGGGTGCTTCGCATTCTTTCATAGCAAGATCATGTGTTGATATGATGGAACTTAGTTCTGAAAAGCTAATCAGACATGAGAATGTCTTCACCCATAGGAGGGATTATGATCACACGATATTTGCTCGAACCTAGAGTTGAACCTAGGATCACTTAAGGTTCTGGCGAATAACTTGAACATAATACCCATGGGAGATGTAGATATAATTTTAGGGATGGATTGGTTAGCTAAAAACCACTCTACGATTCTATGCAAGGAGAGGAAAATTTCGTTCCATTTTCCTGGATAAAAAGCTACGAGCTTCCATGGAATCAACATGGGGAAGAAGATCCCGACTATATCAGCACTGAAGGCAAGGAGTATGATAAACAAGAAAGGATGTCGTGCATTTCTTGTTTACTTGAATGGAGAAGATAAAACAGAGATGAAAGTTGAAGATGTGGAGATTGTTCGAGAATTTCCAGATGTTTTTCCTGAAAATCTACCAGGATTACCCCCTGATAGACAATTGGAATTCACCATCGACCTGGAACCCGGATCAGCTCCAGTGTCGAAGGCACCTTACAGGATGGCTCCGATGGAACTGCTAGAATTGAAAATCCAAATTCAAGAACTATTGGACCTAGGTTTTATCAGACCTAGTGTATCCCCTTGGGGAGCACCAGTATTATTTGTCAAGAAGAAGGATGGTTCCTTGAGGATGTGCATAGATTACCGAGAACTGAATAAAATGACGCTCAAAAACAAGTATCCCTTGCCAAGGATAGATGACTTGTTTGATCAGTTACGAGGAGCAAGTGTGTTCTCGAAGATCGACCTCAAGTCAGGTTATCACCAACTCAAGGTACGACCGAAGACGATCTAAAAGCGCATTCGAAGCGAGATATGGCCACTATGAATTTATAGTTGTGCCGTTCGGATTAACCAAGGCACCAGCCTTATTCATGGATCTCATGAATAGAGTGTTCCATCCATAATTAGACAAATTTGTCTTAGTCTTCATAGATGATATTCTCATCTATTCGAAGAATGAAGAAGAACATAAGGAACACTTGAGTACGGTTTTGCAATCCTTGAGATCTGAACAACTTTTTGCTAAGTTTAGCAAATGTGAATTTTGGCTGAAGGAAGTAATGTTCCTTGGACACATTGTGTCAGCCGATGGGATTAAAGTGGATCCAGCCAAGGTAGAAGCGGTACAAGAATGGAAATCGCCAAGAACCCAAAACGAAATCAAGTTTCGATTAATGGTTACTATCGAGATTCATTGAGGATTCTCAAAGATAGCAAGGCCAATAACACACTACTCGAAGGGGATTAAATTTACATGGATCAAGAATGTGATGTGAATTTCCAAAAGCTTAAGGAAAAAATAACAAGTCTTGGTACTAAGATTAGCAGCCCAGATGCAGACAAAGAGTATGTGGTCTACACTGATGCTTCTAAGAACGGACTGGGTTGTGTGTTGATGCAGGAAGGAAAAGTGATAGCTTATGCATCCCGACAACTTAGACCACATGAACTGAACTATCCAACTCATGACCTGGAATTAGTAGCAGTAGTACATGCAGTAAAGATATGAAGACATCATCTCTACGGAGTGAGATGTGAGATCTTTACAGATCATAAAAGTTTGAAATACTTTTTCGAGCAAAGAGATCTAAATATGAGGCAGAGAAGATGGCTCGAATTGGTAAAAGATTACAACTGTGGTATAAATTACCACCCGGGCAAGGCAAATGTGGTAGCTGATGCATTGAGTCGTAAAAGTCAAACCAATCTGGGATGTCTCTTTACGAAGGAATAAAAACTCGTTGAAGAGTTTGAGAATATGAAGATAGAAATGGTTGAACAACCAGAGACGATCATGAGTCGTATTGCTACACTCACTTTGACGTCTGACTTGAGAAAGAGGATTATAGACGAACATAGGAAGGATGAAAAGTTGGAAAAGACAAGGGTCAAGGTGAGGCGAAGAGCGTAAGAATTTTCGAGCGTCACGACAATGCTTTATTGTTTGAGGAAAGATTGTGTATTCGAACATTGACGAGCTTCGGAAAGAAATCATGAGTGAAGCTCATGACACTCCTTATACCGCCCATCCAGGCAGTACTAAGATGTACCAAGACTTATGAGAAAAGTTCTGGTGGGAAGGCATGAAACGAGACGTAGCCTCTTTTGTAGAGTGTTGTCTTGCTTGTCAGCAAGTAAAAGCATTGCACCAAAGACCCTATGGAAAGTTACAGCCTTTGGGAATACCCGAATGGAAATGGGAGGATATAGCGATGGATTTTGTTACGGGTTTACCAAAGTCGAAAAGAGGGAACACTGCTATATGGGTAGTAGTGGATAGACTCACAAAGTTTGCATTTTTACGATTCAAATTACACATGGATCGATAAGTTAGCCGGTTATGCGTAAAAGAAATTGTACGTCTGCACGGGGTACCAAAATCTATCACGTCTGATAGAGATTTGAAATTTACGTCAAGATTTTGGATCAGCTTACAAAAGAATTGGGCACAAAGTTAAATTTTAGCACGGCGTTTCGCCCATAGATCGATGGACAATCGGAAAGGACGATTCAAACACTCGAGGATATGCTAAGAACAGTATTGTTGGATCGGGGTGCAAAGTGAGAAGATGTTTTACCCTCATTGAGTTTGCCTACAATAATAGTTATCAAGCAACGATTGATATGGCCCCGTACGAAGCCTTATATAGAAAGAAATGTCGATCACCGCTTTATTGGGATGAAGTGGGTGAGAGAAGAATTTTAGGGCCTGACGCAATAAGTGAAATGATTGAGATCGTCCGCCGATTAGGGCAAAGAATAAAAGAAGCTCAAGATGAGCGAAGTCTTACGCGGATACGCGTAGATCTGAGCTACATTTTGAAGGTGGAGATAAAGTTTTTCTTAAAATCTCTCCATCGAAGGGAATTATAAGGTTTGGAGTGAAAGGAAAATTGAGACCCCGTTTTATAGGACTTTATGAGATCCTAGTAAGAATAGGCCCAGTTGCCTATAGATTGACTTTTCCGCCAAGTTTGGGGAATGTACACAATGTTTTTCACGTGTCACAACTCAGAAAGTACGTGTACGATGCGAAACATGTGATCCATCAAGACGACGTGATCCTCAACCCAGATATGAGTTATGAAGAAGAACCTACGGCTATTCTAGACCGCAAGGTTCAACAATTAAGGAACAAGTCCATTCCGCTAGTCAAAGTGCTGTGGAAACATCATGGACAAGAGGAGGCCACGTGGAAGCTTGAAGATGCCATGAAAGAAAGATACCCCGAATTTTTCTATGGTATGCAAATTTCGGGATGAAATTTCTTTAAGGGGTGGAATGTAATATCCCGAAGAATTAAAGGCCTAATTACGTTAATTAAATTCCGTAAATTAGGGTTTCGCCGAAATAATTGAATTAGTAAATTGTCGAATAATGTTTTCGATTATTTACGAGACAATGAATTCCTATATCATATTCACTAATGATTGTGAATTAAGGAATATACCTATATAAAGTATTTCGACAGTAATATTTTAACGTTGATTGAATATCGATAGTTAAAATTTCGTAAGATTTTCTAAGTGGCGAAGCTTAAAATTAAATTCCTTTAATGATGGAATAATTTAATAAAGTGATTACGACCTTATTACGACCTTTTTGAGATGAATCGATAATGAACGTTTTGAGACGTTTCGAACGTCAACGTTTAGAGATGATTAGAAAAATGAGTCTAATGATCAAGGAATTATAATATTTAAATTCCTATAATTATTTTATGTAATTAGAATATTATTTAGCATTAAATCAATGCTAGAGAATTAAGGATTAATTATTGAACAATGTTGTAATTTTCGAAAACCCTAAAATCGAAAATTAGGGTTTTCACACATGAAATAATTCTAATTATTTTCCTATGATATAAATTATCATCTATGATATATATTATGATATATAACTACTTATGGCATGAAAAATTAAAATGTTGGGTATTAAATCACAAAAGTGCCGTGAACTACTATGCATGTATTAACATAATGAATTTTGCTGGAACCCGGAATTCACATTAAATCACAAGTGCCGTGAACTACTATGCATGTATTAACATTAAATCACAAATCCTGATAGACAGTTGGAATTCACCATCGACCTGGAACCCGGATCAGCTCCAATGTCGAAGGCACCTTACAGAATGGCTCCGAAGGTGTAATAACCCGAAAAATTTAAAACTTTTATTAGTGATGTTTAAATCACTTATTTGTGGTTCTTAGACCTTAATTATGTTTAAGGTAACCAACGAAATGAATTAGAATCGATTTGGAGATCGAAAACTAGAAAAAAAAAATTAGTGACTAGTCCCCTGGATTAGGGTTTTTCAATAACCCGAACATAGAATGAAAGATCTAGAATGAATCTTGACAAAAGGATTTCATTTCTAGAATCCTCGGGAAAACATGTGAGAAGCCAAAGAATGAGAATTTTCGGGCATACTTGCCCGGTCAGTCTTAAAAGCACTATTCACGAGCCGGAATAATTTCCAGTCCGTGCTAATCATGATAATTTGTGATAACAATCAAAATCATGAAGGAATATATTATTATGAATTTAGAAATTATAAGAATCAATTTCTGAAAGAAATTCCTGAAGAACTTAACCGAATGCAGGGAAAATATATCGGGAAAATCCTAAATTGATCCGAACGACCCGAAACTCGAACCAATGGTCTAAATCAATAAGAAATAATTTATAAGACTCAAATAAATTATGAAAGCTCAAGAATTCAATAGAATTTCGAATGAGCATAATTTAATCGCCGAACGCTGTTTTTCTGCGATAACTCGGAATTGAATTATCGGTCGTCGTCCGAACTTCATGAAATTATTATAAACATTGAAATAAGTCTTTTAAAGGCTATTTAAGAAAATAAAACCTTAAGCTTCCTAGAAATCAATCGAAAGCGCGTTAAAACTTAAAGAGTCGGTATTAACATGCCAAAATGGGTAATTTGACCATTCCTTCTCCCAACTACCACCAAGACCACCCCAAATGGGTAATGACAGCCCTTTAGGCTGCCAATACAGTAGGGGAGACGTTCATTACAGCCCACACACTTGGAACTCATTTCTATCTTTTTCAAACTTTTCCTCAGGTTCGTAGGAAAATCGATTTTAACCCTCTCCCGAGGATCTATCTTGGATGTTTAATTCACCATACATTGATTATATACCTAGCATGCTCCTATATAATTAATTGCAACACGTAGGGTTTTCTCGTGTTTACCTTTGAATCTGTCGAGGTGGATCGGGATGAACGGATCGAGACTCGTGCTTTGATCTTCTGGACTGTATCCCGGTTGCCCAATCTCCAATATCGAGTGAGGATAATCTATGGAGAATGCTACAGAAAATCACCCTATTTCTCTCTAGGTTTTTCGAAAATTCCTCTCCCAAGAACTATGGGATTCTCGAAAATTAGGTTAGGATAATTAAGGATTAGCCATGATCTTATCTCTTACCTTATATTTATAATGCATTACCATAATCCCATTAGGAAAGGATCCATGCATATCCCATAAATATAATAATATCCTTATAGGATAAAGAGAATCAAATCCTATCCATAGAGAGAGAGGAGGCGCCGATTTTCACTAAGCAACGGGCCTGGATGGGCCACCTGTGGATCAAATGCAAGGAATAGAGAAGGGCCTCAAATAAATTAATTATCTTATGTTCAATTTAACATAAATTAATTTATAAACATTCATTCATGTCACTAGAGAATAAATGCTGACTTACCCCTTTATTACCGAAGGTGAGTCGGGCTTGCACTTAGACATTACGAATCCCCGTATTTAAGATATCGCACGTCCATTAATTATTTAGAGCATTCTGACTGCTTAAAATAATTAATATCTTTAATTCCTTAAGTAGTACCACTCAACCTTATTATTGTACTTGAGCTAACTCAACCTGCAGGGTTTAGTACAATAAACCTTTTGAGCTCCTTAAGGGGACGTCATCATCCTTAACGGATACGGTGACTCGATACAGATAACTAGCATGACATACAAGCACTGCCACCACCCAAGATGCGGAGAATATTGGGTTAGAACATATAACCCTCACCCATAACAAGTCAAAGTGATGGTCAGCAACTCATACTCACCTAATACCTTATCGAGGTTTAGATCATCGTAAGTCATCGAGATCTTGGTTCTTCACGACGGTCAGATAGAAGAACTCATCTCACTGTGGTCCATCAATATGTCGAGACGTACCAAGACAGACAAGCAACCAAGTCAAGTCACTTATCTATATCAGCACTTATACCGACAACTCGTCCTCAAGTTGTCTCGGTGTGAAACTTTTATATCTCATTAAGCTTCGACCAATCATATGCACTTACGTGATTTCTACACACCGTATGATCTAACTTATATATGAGATAAGGGGACACAGATATATGCAATCAAGTATTCAATTCAGATAGGAGATTGTAATAGTGGTAACATGAAACATTGTATACAAGCTCAACCAAAACTGCTTTCAGTATACAAATCCAACATGTTCTTCAAGCTTTTGAGCTTCAATCCCCCATTTCAAACCTTTCCCACTCTCAAATAATTATTATAAGACCATATAAAGGTAGTATTCATCATCCTCTTCCATCCTAATGGAGTGAAATTTTTATTTGAATGTTTTTTAGTTTGAAACCCTAGTTTTGCTCCTTAATTTTTTCGTGACTTTTGAGCCATCAAATGCTCTCAAGACATGAATGAAAAATGCTTAGAATGATGTTCTAAGGCTGTAGTTAAAATTTTAGAATTTTTAGAGCATGTTTGATATTTTTCGATTTATGCTTTATTTCTTTTTATATGTGATAAAGCATGATTTTGTGAATATTATTTGATATTGTTGCTTATTAATGTATTAGAAGCATGTAGAATAAATATGGTAATTTTCAGAATATTTTTGGAATTTTCTTGTATTTTGATTTTATTTGTTGGAAAATAGTTGAGGTACAGTGTTTAATATAATGATATGAACATCATATATTAATCTTGAAATTTTTGAAACACTACTACTATTTTTCAAAAATGGGCAGAATTTATTTAAGTATTTTTAAGCCATTGTTTGATTTTATTTGTTGAGAAATAGTTGAGATATAGTGTTTAATATATGATATGAACATCATATATTAATCTTTAAATTTCGAGACACTACTCCTATTTTCCCTTTGAATACCGAAAACTATATGTATATATCTAAGGATTTATTTGATTTCATTTGTTGAAAATAATAGGATATGTTATGTGTAGAAATAATATGAACTTAATATGCATTGTTGGGAATTATTGAACACATATGTAAATTATGTGTGAGGACAAAAAGAATTCCAAGCATTTGATTCATATTATAAATATTAATTAATGTTTAATATTAATATTACATGTTATTGCATAATATAAACATATTGTGAAGGAATGAAATTTATTGAATATGTATATATATATATATATATAGTGAGTACCGTAAACATATAACGGTGAAAAGCATGGGTATAAATTTTAATGCATGATATGAAATGATATTTCATGTTTAGTATATGGTATAAGCATGATATAATTTTGTTGAATTTATTGAACACCAAAGCTCATTAAATGGTGATTGCCGAAAACTATATGTTTTAACCTATGATTTGAAATTTTATATGATGATATTGAGTTGGTAATTAAACGCTATAGTATGATAGAGTTTAACATGATTTTTTGAATTTATTGAGTACATATGCTAATTATTGCTAATTATCGAAAACATAGCAAAATGGTTAAGTATGCGTCTTATTTTAATGGTAGTGATGCTATGATAGTGAAATTATAAGCTTAGAATAAATGGTTGTGATTATGGTGAATGAATGGAACACTTATGCACACATACACAATGATTGTGTATTATGTTAGAAATTAGGGTTTTCTAATGCTTTAGTATAGTTTATGTTGTGTATGGTATTGTTTGGTGTTGAATGTTTATGTTTATGTTAAAATCGACAAACCAAAACCCCAAACGTAAACAACATAATACTATATGTACGAGAATCCAAAAGAAATCGACCAATTTCGATAACTTAAGAAGGAATCAACGAGAATCGAAGTTAGACATAAATTGTGGTTTGCTACTATTAAAAGGATAATCAAACGTGAGTTCCTAAGTTAGAAAACCAAAAGCCGAAGTTACAACGTTGATACTCAATAACGACAACCCAATACGATATTAGATTGAGCGTTAAAACAACTCGATAACGAATAACGATTATACGACTTATATAATCTCCGACGAGTTAAGAGAAAAAAACAATGTCGTAATGCGTAAGCAAAGATTCGAACATAAGATGTTGATCCTTATGTCTCAAAAGTCGAGTTAATATTCCCGAAGCACTTCATTTATTCTTAAGTACTTACTTACATGATAGCATGTGCTCACTTGAATCATAAGTCAATACTCCTCTTTTAATAGTCGTTCTAACATGACAAGTCGTCAAGCATAACCTACTAGGACGTAACTATAATTGTTAAGTCTAGTTAGTGGCTTGAGAATATCCTAATATACCAATCACAACTTGAATACTAATAATCTATAACGTAATAACGTTTAGGAGAGCACTAAGATTAAGAGTCGAGACTAGACTCGGAGTATGTGATTCATAATTGAAGTTCACCTATGAACGATGAAGTAATATAGTTTGGGAATTGAGAATGTAAGATAATAGAAATTTTCTTAAAACAATCACATGAAATCATAAATAAACCCTAAGTGGGAACTTTAAGTCGTAATTTGTAAACGACCTTCGATCGATAGAAAGAATCTAAGAAACGCTATTTTCTTATGAAGGGTTTGATCGTATGTAGTCGGCGAGGAAGAACAACCACACCCTGCTCTTTTAGACTAACTAGCTTTGGATTAGCAGGTGGGCTTTCTTAAAGCAAAAATGTTATGCATAACTCAAAGCATGATTTACAAAGCTTTATGAAATGTTATTGACTGCCAAATATTTATGTTTTGTTATTATCCTATCTGAGATTGGTATATCCAATGTGGTATGTGAATGTGTTGGTCCACCAACGTTAAAAAAGGGTAACGATCGGATCCGACTTAGTTAATGACTAACTCAGATTGTTTACACGTGTGACTGTGTGTTAAGGTTAGCTACCTCGACCGGTCACGGCTACTATGTGTAGGTGGCCACCTCCATAGTGCGCGAATGGAATGAATGAATGAATGATCAGATATGGAACAACGTATGAAATAGTCAGGCCTGACGCTTTTGGAAAATGATAAAATGTTTGATAGGCATGAGTCTTTCAACTAAAATCCTCATGTGCTATTGTGGGCGCTCAATAACTTTTGACAAAGAAAATGTTGTCAAGAATGAGTCCACCGAGTACTTTTGTACTTAGCCCCGCATCTCGTTTTTGATGTGCGAGGTTGAGCAAGGATCGATGATGGGTGCGAGGTGGTGCATAGTAGCGATTGTTTTGATGCTTTATTAGAAAGTTTTTAGAACCTTGGGCATGCATCGTCATATGCATGTCCACACGCTTATTTGCCGCCTAACTCGATATTATTTTGATGTTTTGATTATAACCGCTTTCATACCGTATTGAACTTGAGGTCGCACTGCTCCTCGAATTGTGCCCCGATTAGGTTATATTTGAACCTCGAACCTTTGACGAGTCCTTCTATGACTCGAGTTGGTATGAATAGCCTATCCCTTTTTAGTCTATGCTATTGAATAGTTAAATGGTTAATTGCATTGATTAGTTGTGTTTATATCCGCCGCTTTATCATACCGGTGATTTATCCATATGATCCGCACTTCCTTGGGAAGTCGGTCGTCACAAAGTGGTATCGAGCTCTTGTTCGCCTCCGAACCCTAGAAACCCATTCCTTGAATTCTAAGTTGAAAGTCGAGTCTAGAAATTGTTTGTGTTTGATCTCATCGCATCGCACTCCATCGTCGTCCCCGCTCAACGAGGAAGAAGGTAACTATCTCAACTAAAAGTTGTTTTGAAATGATGGAAGTATATGAAATGTGAATTGGAATTTCAATATTGCCTTGTTGGGAAGTTGAAAAATATTTTTGAAATTGGAAATTTTTGAAATTGAAAAGTTGTTTCAATTGATTGGTCATTAGTTTGAAAGAAAGTTACAAGGTTTAGGAGCTTGGTAAATGAGTAAATGAGAATGCTTGATTATCGCACAATGTGTCGCGATCTCGTGTTTCTCGTTGTATGCGAAGCATGATAGAAGCATGATGTAAATGAGTATGTTTCCCATGAGAACATGGACTCTTAAGACGATGATCCCTTTTGCGCCAAACTTAGTATGAGAACATAAGCATCCCCAATCGAACGAAATACTAAGAAGGAACGAGAACATAGAAATCTTAGGAATCACAATCCGAACGGATTCGATGATGAGAACGTGACTAGTCACGATGATGAAGCGATTGCTTAACCGGAGGTTCGCACCGTTATGGGTCCCAACCTCTACGTGAAGGAATTCAACATCGCAGCGTGTTGCCTCTATCGTGGCATAAGTGAAAAGAATAAAAGTATAACGTTATGAAGGTATAAAAGAAATGATGAATCGTAAGTGCATAATAAGAACGGATATGATGTGATACTATAACGTGAGTAGAAGTAAGGAATCCAGACCCGATAAGATGGGGTGATCACTTAGCCTTTACCCGAATGCTAGGCATCGAACGTTTGTTCTGGCCCTAAGGAACCATGCGCCTCTTCCCAAAGACCAAACCATGAAAGTAGTTCATAAGAACTTAGGAATATAAGATGGTTCGGACGATTTTTACGACTAGGCTCCCTTTATCTTCTAGAGTCACACCCGATGAGGTGGTACGCTCTTACCGTTCCGACCAGATGTACCGAGTAAAAGACATCGGCGAGTTCCTTGCTCATTTTGTACATCATTGGGCTACTGCACATGCCCGTGGTACGTCATATTATGACGGTGGGCTTCGATCGATCGAAGATCGTCATCCGACCGCGAGGATATGCCCGAGATATCGACATATTACATCTATCGTCGCCGAGAGAGCTTCGATCTTGAGGCGTACTTGCCCCGTTTTGTCAGTCCCCTTAGCTACATATTCATGATATACGGAGCTACACCCCGTGGACCATATCTCCCCGAGCGGGTGTACACCTAGCGTGATGAGATTCCCGAGTGGCTTCACCCGAGGTGTCTCGCTTGCATCTCGATGGAATCGAATTCTTGCTCGGTGTGGCGTAAGAACATGTTCGAGGTCTGGACTTTCCCATCCCCGATAGTTCACCTTTACGGTCCTACATCCAATAGGATTCGAGCCCGTCATTGCCCGCCTGACCATCGCCGCAAATCCATACCAACTTATCTCACCGCCGCCGCTTTCCCGGCTCAGCCGCCGCCCCCCACACGGACCCTCGTACACGATAATGTAGAGATTGACGATTCATGTGGCCTAACCGCATGCGACGCGAGAGAAACATGTGCCTGCCTTATCGCTTTCTCCATTTCCACCACCGCCATGAGGAGATCATGGTTGAGATCCGCCGAGACCTAGCTGGGAAGAAGCTAGAGTCATTAGAATCTGAGAGACCGTGACTCCCACACTCGATGCAGAGGTTGAGGAGGAGGATCCAGAAGAAAATTCGGAGGAGGACCCAGAGGAGGATCCTGAGGAGGACCTGTCCTGACGATGATATGGAGGAAGTTGATAGTACCCATACTTCCGCTCAATCCAACACACGAGCCCTATTTTACACTCCGGCGATTATGGATCTAGTTCTTAGACTAGATAGTGTTTTGTCTATATACTTTTGTATATGTTTCGATGCGTGCGGAAACGATAGGTCATCCCGATATGAACCCTTATTTTGATGACCACGGTAGCGTTTAGATTTTTGTATGCACCGTGACTAGGTACACTAAGTGATGTCGATATTAATTTTGAGTATCATACCGCACCGCCTTTGTGGATCGTAAAAGTGATGATGAAAGTCCTCGATAGACATTTGATTTGATATGATGATAGCTCCCAGAGCTTTGGTTTTTGAGGTTGCGATATATGGTGTTCGATGACGTGCTAGATTTATGTTTATGATTATATATACATACCGTGCTAAGATATCTATGATCCTGACGGATGGTATAAGAAGATATATGATTACGTATATTTATGAAACATAGAATGCCACCGAGAAGAAGAAACCGTGAGGTAACACCCGAAAGAGATGACACCCCTCCACCACCACCACCGACAAGACGGATTGATGAACTATTCCTCATACAGAACCCGCCCACTTTCAACGGGACTGGGAATCCCGTGGATGCTGAACTGATTTTGGATTCGCACACTTGAGCGAATCTTTAACTTCCTTCACTGCACCTCTCAAGAACGCTTGTCATGCGTTGCTTTCCAGATGACTGGTGCCGCCGACTTCTGGTGGGAGGCGAGGAGGAAGACTCTATCTGAGGAGGAGCTGGAAAATTTCTCCTGTGAGGAATTTAAGGAGGAGGTTTACGAGAAGTACATTCCTAAGAGTTACCGGAAGAGGAAGGAGCATGAGTTTTACAACCTACGCCAAGGAAAGACCACGGTCACATTACATGACCGCAGATTCTCGAAATTTCACGGATGCGCCTCGGTTGGTCAACACCGACGAAAAGAGGATCGAGAAGTTTCAAGGGACTCCGCCATGAAATCAGGGTGTCGCTAGCTGGTCATGGAAATCTGACTTACCGTGAGGCCCTCAGTCGGGCATTGGACATCGAGGCGGCTATGTCTGAGGACAGGATTGTTGCTGTGCACCCCCCGAATCACCAAGGAGATCGTGGAAAGAGAAAGTGGGAAGGACCCCACCACAGTCAAAGATCCAACACTTTCCAGGCCGACAGGAGGCCATGGCAAGGGAACAACGTGCCATTTGGGCACGGACAAGGAAATGGACGCCCCATGGTACCCGCTGACCAAGGAGAAACCCAAATTTGTGAGGTTCCCAAGATGCCCTGTGCCATAGGAGTCACAAGGGGCATGCATATTTACAAATGACGGATGCTTCAAGTGTAGCGGTGGCGGCCACTACCCGTAGATCGCCCTATGATACGCCATGGGGAAATGGTCACCTAATGTGCCCAACCAAGTCCAGCCAATCCAGTTATCCAAGCTCAACTGCTCCAAAGAATAAACCGATTCAAGATTGAGCCAATCCAACGACAAGATCAACCACGACGGCAACGACAACAACAATGACGGTAGCAGCAAGAAGAATACCGACAGCCCCAACAACAACAAAGAACAACAACCGCAACAACAACAACAACATCACCAACAACAAGAACCACCACCGCAAGCTGTGGCCTATGCCTCAACCAAGAAAGAGAATTTCGCAGAACCGCCAAGGAACCAAGGAAACTTGGCGTGTATGGGAACACCTCCAATCGCTCGTTATCCCATGCTTGATACTAGCACCTGCATTCTTTTATTGTCAAGCATGCAGAGAACTTAGGATTAGATCCTAAACGCCGAACAAATCATGAGAATTTCTTCTCCAAGAGAAGGCATAAGAACGATAACCCACATATGCTCGAACCCAGAACTGGACTAGGCTCACTTAAGGTCATGACAGATAACCTTCACGCCATACCTATGATGATGTGG
Source organism: Salvia rosmarinus (assembly GCA_036937905.1). Classification (NCBI taxonomy): domain Eukaryota; kingdom Viridiplantae; phylum Streptophyta; class Magnoliopsida; order Lamiales; family Lamiaceae; genus Salvia; species Salvia rosmarinus. The sequence goes on along the minus strand of CM072820.1, from coordinate 35,654,629 downwards.
ACATAATCCTAGTAATGGATTGGTTAACCGAACATAATGCGATCATCCTATGTAATGAAAGGAAAATTTTTTTCCAACATCCCGAGAGAAACCTACGGACTTTCACGGATCAAGCATGGGAGGAGAGTCCCATTCATATCCGCGCTACAAGCAAGGACGCTCTTCGAAAAAGACAGAGAACCACGCCACTCGCCTATCTCCAAGAGGAAGAGCAGAATGAGAGAAGGATAGAAGATGTCCCGATTGTGAAGGAGTATCCCGACGTATTTCCAGACGAACTATCGGGATTATCGCCAAACCGATAGATCGAGTTCACGATCGACCTCGAACCAGGTTTTGCCCCCGTGTCGAAAGCTCCATACCGAATGGCACCAAAGGAACTTGAGGAATTGAAAATCCAGATGCAAGAACTCTTGGAGTTAGGTTTTATTAGACCGAGTGTGTCTCCATGGGAGACCGTCCTTTTCAGTAAAGAAGAAGGATGGCACTTTGAGAATGTGCATAGACTATCGAGAGTTAAACAAGATAACTCTTAAGAATAAGTATCCTTGCCTCGAATCGATGATCCGCTTGATCAACTTAAGGGAGCAGGAGTCTTTTCAAAGATAGATCTAAAGTCGGGATACCACCAACTAAGAATTAGACCGAGAATGTACCTAAACGGCTTTCCGCACAAGGTACGGTCATTTCAATTCATCGTTATGCCCTTTGGACTTACAAATGCCCCAAAGAAGATTTATGGATATCATGAATAGGGTATTTCACCCATCCTAGACAAATTTGTCTTAGTATTCATAGACTATATCCTAATATACTCCAAGAATTACCAAGAACACAAAGAGCACTTCGTAACTTTGTCGCAAACATTGAGGCAAAATCAACTCTTTCGCCAAGTTTAGCAAGTGCGACTCGTTGTTAAGTGACATTCTTAGGTCACATCGTGTCCGCCGAGGAATCAAAGTAGACCTCAAGATCGACAAAGTTCGTGAATGGGAGTCGTCAAGAACCCGAATGAAATTGAGTTTTTAGGACTTGCCGCTACTATCAAAGATTTATCAAGGATTTTCAATGATAGCCGACCTATGACCCAATTGTTGAGAAAAGGAATCAAGTACACTTGGACCGTCGAGTGTGAGGCTAGTTTCCAGAGATTGAATGAGTTGCTGACGACTGCAAATGTACTCGCAGTACCCGAAGCAGATAAGGAATACATAATCTACACGGACGCTTCGAAGAAAGGACTAGGATGTGTTTTGATGCAAGAAGGCAAGGTTATTGCTTATGCTTCAAGGCAATTACGCCTACATGAGTTGAACTATCCTACGCACGACCTGGAATTAGCAGCGGTCGTACATGCCTTAAAGATTTGGAGACACCATCTCTATGGAGTTAAATATGAGATCTATACTGACCATAAAAGCCTTAAGTATTTCTTTGAGCAGAAAGATCTTAACATGACAACGGAGATGGTTAGAGCTAGTGAAAGATTACGACCGTGGTATCAATTACCACCTGTGCAAGGCTAATGTCGTAGCCGATGCCTCGAGTCGCAAATCCCACCCTAGTTTGGGATGTCTCCTCACCATGAGGAAATACTTATAAAGGAATTTCAGAGGATGAACATCAAGTCATAGACCCATCTCTCGATAATAGAGGGTCAGATTGCAACATTGATTGCAATCCTGCACTTAAGAGTCCGAATCTTAGAAGCTCAGAGGAAGAACAAGAAGCTAGAGGAAATACAAGCTAAGATCAAGGACAACAACCACAAGAATTTCAAAGAAGCGACAGATAACGTTTTGTTGTATGACGGGAGAGTGTGTGTTCCAGAAGACGAAGGGCTTAGGAGCAAGATCTTGAAAGAAGCCCATGAGACTTCTTACACCGCACACCCCGGAAGTACCAAAATGTACCAAGATCTCAAGAAGAAATTTTGGTGGGATGGAATGAAGCAAGACGTAGCTTCATTCGTAGAACGTTGTTTGACGTGCCAACAAGTGAAAGCACTCCACCAACGATCGTATAAACCTTACAACCGCTAGACATTCCAGAATGGAAATGGGATGATATAGCCATGGACTTTGTTATCGGGCTACCTAAATCACAAAGAGGAAATACCGCTATTTGGGTCATCATCGATCGTTTGACCAAGAGCGCATTTTCACCCATTCCGATAACGCATGGATCGCTGCACTAGCACGCTTGTATGCGCTCGAGAGGTCATACGCCTACATGGAGTTCAAGACTATCACGTCGATAGAGATTCAAATTTACATCCAAATTCGGATGAGTTTATAAAAGGAATTGGGGACTCGACTACATTTCAAGATCAGCGCTCCATCCATGCACGGACGGACGGCCCGAGAGGACCATTCAAATGTCGGAAGACATGTTGAGAACCGTTGTCCCGATAGAGGAAAGTTGGGAACAAGTGTTACCACTTGTGGAATTCGCCACAATAACAACTACCAGCAACCATTGGAATGGCCCGTGCATTTAAACTCTTTATGGAAAGAAATGTCGATTACCCTCTATCGGGATGAAGTGTGAGAAATGAGAGTGTTAGGACCGACTGTGGGTGAAATGATCGAGATTGTGAGACGGATCCGTGATCGCCCTTTTCACACGTAAAAGGTGTAAGTATAGGGTAAGCAAGCATCGTATCCACGAGATTGATCATCAAAACATAGAAGCTAGCTCAACGACAATTCTTCATTATTCAAGCCACGTATAAAGGATGAGAGGTTTTGGGGCTCGGAATTTAATCCAAAGCAAAGATAACCAAGTAAATATAAAATAAAGCAATAAACTCACGGAAGATAACTATGAAGAAAGACTAAACCTAGGGATGCACCAATCCTATCCACAACGATGTTATCCTCGCTTATTATTAACCGCTTTAATCCGCATAAGACGGAAGATCACATATATAACCAACAACTTCGGGCCATTACGATAATTGCGGCGTAGCTGATTTCTAATTTTCCCTATCACGCTTACGCTCTAGAGGAAAATAAGCAACCCAAATGGATCACTAAGAATATGCTTCCTACGAATGTCCTATCTCGCCACGACTCAAGGCTCATTCAGATCATGCATTCAAGATCGATTGACAATTAATACAATTACGCCATTAATCGGCAACTAGATATGCATCAAGATTGATCGTAAATCAACACATATAAATAAGCACCATGAATCATGAATCAATGCACGAAGGTAAATAACAATAGCAGGAATCACAACATATAGGATCGAATCATGCAAACCCTAGATTAGAACGGAAAACTAGCTAGACATAATTAACGACATAAAGTACGTAAATAATCATAAAACAGAAATTAAATTGATAAAACCCGAGGGTGGCGTCGAAGAACAATCGCTGGTTTCGTATCCAAATCCAACGGAAAACGGAGAAAGATGGAATTCCTTGACATTTAAATCGTACTAAATCGCTACCAATGCGAAGAACTAATGTAAACGATGGATAACTATTGCTATAACTAATCTAAATCAAAGCTAAGCGAAAATAAATGAAAAGCAGATAAAACCGAGGAAAACGTGCAAAATCACTACTGGGGTCCCTTCGAGGTGCGGTGAAGCCCTATTTATAGATTAGGATTGAAAACCCTAATTTTGGGGTCTGCCGCCTCGCCGCGGCCGGGCTCATGGTCGCGAGCAGCGGTCGCGAGGTTCAGGCGTTCAGGCGATTTCGCGGTCAAGCCTCGCGGTCATGAGCTCGCTCGCTCAGCCCTCGCGACTTCACTGTTTAGCCCGTTCTCTCGCGTCCGAACTCCGAATTGCGATCCGCTTGCGCCTATGGACCCTATCGAGATGCTCTTTAACATTGTAAACTTTTCACATCCATATTTTCATATCCATTTAATCATCTTTGGTTACATCTTTGCCTTATGCATCGATTATCACCGAAAAGCCTACAAAACACCAAAGAGAAACCCCAAGAGCAAGATCTTCTAGAAAAGATAAAACATTAAGAATCGATACATAAACACACATTAAACGAGCTAAACTCATCTTCAAATATCAACTATAAACGTAAAAGCGCGCTTATCAAACCCCCAAACTTAAAGCATTGTTTGTCCTCAAACAAAAATGTAATGTAAAGACACAACGAAAGATCAACGAGGCGTAGCAAAGATGATAACCATTCTAGGTCTCCAAACATATCAACGCCAAAAACATTAGTGCACATGACGACGTTAGTCCACTCAACACAAACAACAATTTACGGCAAAAACTCATTTAATTCAACGCACAAGGCATGTGTGTAGAGTATAGAGGATACACTCAAACTCATAAAGAAATTAAGGATGTGTATACACTCAACGAACAATGCAATGCAACATCTTACCATAGGCTTGCTGCTTTCTAATATCTCCACCGCCATTGTGTTCAAATTAGATCAAAGAGGTCTTTCATAGGTCAGAATGTAGCACATTGGTTAAGGTAGGATAAAATATGGCTAAGTGACTCAAGAATATTCCAAGCACCACCATTTATACATTTGACACATATGGACTTTGTCCATTTTCCTTTTCCCCAACGTGCTAAATCAACGCTTAATGCCACGTAAGGTACCTATACTTTGATTAAAGACCCTTTATGCTCAACACTCATAGTGAACTTAAAATTTTTCTTTTTGGTTTCTTTTCTAGAGCTTATAGGTTTAATTTTCACGAACAAGGTACTATTCTTTACCACGTATGTATTTTTCTAAAAGAAACTTTTCTCGTCATAACTACATCAAAATTTCAACCCTTTGATTCTATATCCATCCTCACCTCCTATCATCCGGTTAATCGAAAGAAAAGTCTAATAAAGGCTCAAAGAAGGCGACAAATGGTATATATCATCGGGTTAGTGTTTGGGTGAATATGTGGTTAACAAAGATGGCCTTTATCCTTTCCAAATTCAAACACATATCATAGCCTCGACACGTAAAAACGGCAAGTTCTAGAAGATAATCACATGCATGATATCACACACCAATGTAAATCAGATCAAGATATGTATACAATGAAGCTCAAGTCTCACAGATAAGCAAATGGTGAAAACAACAAGCCTAAGCCATCTCACGTCATTCATGCGTCATTTTTAACATATCATGCGACTATCATTAAATTTCACAAAAATTTCTATCGTCATCGCCACATGGATTAACACACTTCACTTAACTCGTTGATCGGCTGCACACGAAAACGAAAAGAAAAATGTAAACAAGACAAAAAGCAACACAAACGAAAAACAAAAACAAAACACAAAAACAAAACTAGAAACCGCTGGGTTACCTCCCAACAAGTGCTTAATTTAACGCCTTTAGCTAGACCATTACTAACCTTTTTCAATCCGGCGTTTTGGCAACAGAATCCTTCTCAACTCGTGGATCCTCCTAAACTTAGCATTCACGGATCTCCACCATCGACTATGGAAGTGGCCCCCAAACTTGAATGATACACTGGGTTCCATGCCGAGTCCACTTCTTCCTTCTCGCAAAGATCCTCGATTGGTCGAGTACCTCTAAGCGTGAGACGTGCGCGCGGCAGCAGCCATGATCGAGCAAAGAATCTTCCAGCTTTTAACGCCGTGTTGCTTGATGGCGTCAGATATGGAAATCTTGAGCTCCTCATCATTAACACGAAACGTGAGATCGCCTTCCGCACATCAATCAATGCACCGACCAGTTGCTAGAAAAGGTCTACCTAAGATTAGCGGTTGTTGTTTCAATTCGGAATATCTAAAATAACAAAATCGGTAGGAAAACAAAACCGAATCTTACCAACACGCCTTCGACGATACCTTTTGGATATGTGACCGACGGTCACCATCATCGATGAAATCTTCGTCGGCTTCATCTTTCCTAGGTGTAGCCGGTTGAAGACGCTCAATGGCATCGATTGATGCTCGCCCAAATCGCACAAAACATTTGGAAAAATCGCTCGGTGATCTCGCACTCTAACATAAACCGCCGATCCTTCGCTTCGTAGGAGCTTCCTTTGCAAGACGGCATCGATTCTTCTGACAGGTAATTTCTCAAATTTCCCGCTTTCTTCTTGCTTGCAAGCGCCTTTAAGAATTTCATGTATCCCAAGATGTTTCGCAGCTCAAAGAGGGCACATTTATCTCAACTTTGAAAACCCTTTGAAACGAGCAAACTCCTCATCATATTTCGACTGACAAGTCGACTCGAAACGGGCCGAGGAGTGTACGTGCGAGGATTTGCTTCGGGTTGCTCGCGGTTGACCTCGCGACCACCGGAAGGTCGCGAGAACTGTTGCCGATCTCCGTCTTCGCGCGGCGAAGCTATGCGCGCATGAGTCACAACGATTTCGGTCGCACGCCGACTTGATTGCTCATGGGCTGGCTTATGAGCAGCGGGTCGCTCATGAACAATCTGGCGTCAGATACTCGATGGCTCGCGGTCGGGTGTGCGGACGCTGCTCGGTTGCGGCTTCAGGACAAACGGACTCGCGATCGAGCTCACGGTCGCTGCTCGTCGCGAGTTTCGCCTCCAAGGTGCTTTCATGCTCTTCTTCCTCGGTAGGGCTGCAAGCTCGCCCACCTCGTCCGGATAGCAAAGCACGATTCTTCGGTTTACCTCAGACACTTCGGAAATTGGCCCATCTTTTGTAGCGCATTCACTTGTACGGCTATTTGACCAATTTGATTTTCCAACATCTTCATATGCTTCCCATAGCCGCCACAGTGGACTCCAAATGATTTATCTTTCGCCCGGTGTTGCCGATGAACCATTCGATTCGTTGCCAATTGTTGGTTGCTTACAACCAACCGCTGCATCATGTCTTCGAGACTTGGCTTCTTCGGCTCTTGAAACGAATTTCAACATTGAAGCTTCTTTCGAGGTTGTTGGAAATTCAATGATTCCTCCGATTGATGTGGTCGACGTTTCGTCTCAATCGACTCTTCAAAAGAGTGAACTTCTTCATGAGATCGCCATATTTTGAATCACTCTCAACAAGAAATGCTTTGAACGATGGCGTTCTCTCGCTGGCCATTGATAGCGTTGGCAGCCATCTCTTCTACAATACGGCTTGCCTCGCTCATCGGTCGGTTCAATAAGCAGCCCCGCCGACGCACATCCACCATGCTCCTTGCTCGCCATGTTAGTCCACCGTAGAACTGTGTGATTTGTTGCTCGAGAACCCATGTTGTGGACATCGCCTCAATAGACCTCTCAATCTCCCATGCCTCGAATAATGATTCGTCGTGGTTTTGGCAAAATGAGAGATTTCGCGATGATCTTCTGCGCTTTCACGGCGGAAAGTATTTCGAAGAAACTTCTCACAAAGTTTCAGTGTCGATGCCACCGGTCCAAACTTGAACCAATCTTTTCACCGTCACAGCGAGAAACCAAACATGCGCATCCGGATCGTGTCTTGTGGCACCCCATTCGCTTGATGGTGTCACAAATATCGAGAAACGTTCGAGATGCGCATTCGGTCTTCTCCGTGACTCCTCCCCAAACCGCTCTCCTTGGACCATACCGATCGGTACGGTTTGAGCTCAAAATTGTTTGCATCTACGCAAGGGCCCCAACCGCCTCCTTGGAACTGCTCGTGGGATGTCGGACATGTGATTCGAGGTCTTTCCTCCGAGCAGGACAATGATTCCATATTCGCCATCCGACAGCATCTCTCGCAAAGTCACTAGCATGCGTGCAACTTGCTCGAGGAATGCCCTGCTTCATGGATTGGCCGCCATTGCGGCCTGCTCTTCTCTCGCCCTCTTCTCCTTGAGAGCCTTCGATCTCGGGATCTAATAATACTTTAGGAGGTCCCCGAGATCTGACGATAAACCACCGCGAGAAGAGAGAAATTAGCACTAACAAAATAAAAAATAAAAATAAAAAATAATATAATATATAACTTGAATTAATAAATCCAAATCGTCAAATTATTCCTATGTGATCTTAACAATCCAAGAACGGCGCCAAATTTGATCGCCCTTTTCACACGTAAAAGGTGTAAGTATAGGTGTCAAGTATCGATCCACAGTGATTGCAACCGAAACACGAAGCTAATTCAACAATAATTCATCATTATCCAAGCACGTAATAAAGGATGAGAGGTTTTGGGGCTTGAATTTAATCCAAAGCAAAGATAACCAAGCGTAAATATAAAATAAAGCAATAAACTCACGGAAGATAACTATGAAGAAAGACTAACCCTATGGATGCACCAATCCTATCCACAACGATGTTTATCCCGCTTATTATTAACCGCTTTAATCCGCATAAGACGGAAGATCACATATATAACCAACAACTTGCCACGACAATTATGGCAGTTGATTTCTAATTTTCCTATCACGCTACGCCTCTAGAGGAAAATAAGCAACCCAAATGGATCACTAAGAATATGCTTCCTACGAATGTCCTATCTCGCCATTTACTCAAGGCTCATTCAGATCATGCATTCAAGATCGATTGACAATTAATACAATTACGCCATTAATCGGCAACTAGATATGCATCAAGATTGATCATAAATCAACACATATAAATAAGCACCATGAATCATGAATCAATGCCTGGAAGGTAAATAACAATAGCAGGAATCACAACATATAGGATCGAATCATGCAAACCCTAGGATTAGAACGGAAAACTAGCTAGACATAATTAACGACATAAAGTACGAAATAATCATAAAAACAGAAATTAAATTGATAAAACCCGTAGGGTGGCGTCTGAAGAACAATCGTTGGTTTCGTATCCAAATCCAACGGAAAACGGGAGAAAGATTGAATTCCTTCGAACGAAATCGTGCTAAATCGTTACCAATGCGAAGAACTAATGTAAAACGATGGATAACTATTGCTATAACTAATCTAAATCAAAGCTAAAGCGAAAATAAATGAAAACAGATAAAACCGAGGAAAACGCAAAATCACACTGGGTCCCTTCGGGCGAGGGGTGAAGTTCTATTTATAGATTAGGCTGAAACCCTAATTTTGGGGTCTGCCGCGTCGCGAGGTTCTCGGGCGTTTTGGGCGCTCGGCGATTTCGCGGCATGAGCTCGCTCGGCTGCCTCGCTGCGACTTCACTGTTCGCTCCGTTCTCTCGCGTCAACTCCGAATTGCGATCCGCTTGCGCCTATGGACTTCTATCGAGATGCTCTTTAACATTGTAAATTTTCACATCCATATTTTTCATATCCATTTAATCATCTTTGGTTACATCTTTGCCTTATGCATCGATTATCACCTGAAAAGCCTACAAAACACCAAAGAGAAACCCCAAGAGCAGTATCTTCTAGAAAAAGTTAAACATTAAGAATCGATACATAAACACACATTAAACGAGCTAAACTCATCTTCAAATATCAACTATAAACGTGTAAAAAGAGCGTTTATCAATCCGCCAACGGATCAAGGAAGCCCAAGACCGACAAAAGTCGATGCACGACAAACGTCAAGATGTAACTACATTTTGACGAGGAGACAAAGTCTTCTTGAAGATTTCTCCACAAAAGGAATCGTGAGATTTGGAATAAAGGGAAACTACGACCACGCTTCATAGACCCTATGAAATTGGAAAGAATAGACCAAATGGTTTACCGACTTGCATTGCCGCCAAGTTTTGGGAACGCACAATGTGTTCCATGTTTCACAACTAAGAAAGTACATACACGACCCCAGCCATGTGATACCACCGGCGGATATTGTCCTCGATGACAATATGAGTTACGAGAACTACTTACTAAATTTTTAATCGACGTATCCAAAGGTTAAGGAACAAATAGATCTTTGCAGAAAGGTCTATGGCGACACCATGGTCAAGAAGAAGCAACAGGGAACCGGAATCAGCTATGAAAGAGAAATACCTAGATCTATTCCAAGGATTAGCAAATTTCGGGACGAATTTTTTTTTAAGGGGTATGGTATGTAATAACCCGAAAAATTTAAAACTTTTATTAGTGATGTTTAAATAACTTATTTTTGGTTCTTAGACCTTAATTATGTTTAAGGTAACCAACGAAACGAATTAGAATCGATTCGGAGATCGAAAACTAGAGAAATCAAAAACTAGTGACTAGTCCTACCGGATTAGGGTTTTCTGAATAACCTGAACATAGAAGGAAAGATCTAGAATGAATCTTGACAAAAGGATTTCATTTCTAGAATCCCCTCGCGAAAACATGTGAGAAGCCAAGGAATGAGAATTTTCGGCATACTTGCCCTACGGCCTTAAAAGACTATTCACGAGCCGAACAATTTTCAGTCCGTGCTAATCATGATAATTTGTGATAACAATCAAAATCATGAAGGAATATATTATTATGAAGTTAGAAATTATAAGAATCAATTTCTGAAAGAAATTCCTGAAGAACTTAACCGAACGCCGGGAAAATATACCGGGAAAACCCTAAACTGATCCGAACGACCCGAAACTCGAACCAATGGTCTAAATCAGTAAGAAATGATTTATAAGACTCAAATAAATTATGAAAGCTCAAGAATTCAATAGAATTTCGAATGAGCATAATTTAATCGCCGAACGCTGTTTTTCCGCGATAACTCGGAATTGACTTATCGGACATCGTCCGAACTTCATGAAATTATTATAAACATTTAAATAAGTCTTTTAAAGGCTATTTAAGAAAATAAAACCATAAGCTTCCTAGAAATCAATCGAAAGCGCGTTAAAACTTAAAGAGTCAGATTAACATGCCAAACGGGTAATTTGACCAATCCTTCTCCCAACTACCACCAAGACCACCACAAATGGGTAATGAAAGCCCTTTAGGCTGCCAATACAGTAGGGGAGACGTTCATTACAGCCCACACACTTGGAACTCATTTCTCTCTCTTTTTTTCAAACTTTTCCCTTGTGTTCTTCAAGCTTTTGAGCTTCAATCCCCCATTTCAATCCTTTCCCACTCTCAAATAATTATTATAAGACCATATAAAGGTAGTATTCATCATCCTCTTCCATCCTAATGGAGTGGAATTTTTATTTGAATTTTTTTTAGTTTGAAACCCTATTTTTTGCTCCTTAATTTTTTTGTGACTTTTGAGCCATCAAATGCTCTCAATACAAGAATGAAAAATTCTTAGAATGATGTTCTAAGGCTGTAGTTAAAATTTTAGAATTTTTGGAGCATGTTTGATATTTTTCGATTTATGCTTTATTTCTTTTTATATGTGATAAAGCATGCCTTTGTGAATATTATTTGATATTGTTGCTTATTAATGTATTAGAAGCATGTAGAATAAATATGGAAATTTTCAGAATATTTTTGGAATTTTCTTGTATTTTGATTTTATTTGTTGGAAAATAGTTGAGGTATAGTGTTTAATATATGATATGATCATATATTAATCTTGAAATTTTTGAAACACTACACCTATTTTTCAAAAATGGGCAGAATTTATTTAAGTATTTTTAAGCCATTGTTTGATTTTATTTGTTGAGAAATAGTTGAGATATAGTGTTTAATATATGATATGAACATCATATATTAATCTTGAAATTTTTGAGACACTACTCCTATTTTCCCTTTGAATACCGAAAACTTTATGTATATATCTAAGGATTTATTTGATTTCATTTGTTGAAAATAATAGGATATGTTATGTGTAGAAATAATATGAACTTAATATGCATTGTTGGGAATTATTGAACCCATATGTAAAATATGTGTGAGGACAAAAATAATTCCAAGCATTTGGTTCATATTATAAATATTAATTAATGTTTAATGTTAATATTACATGTTATTGCATAATATAAACGTGAATGAATGAAATTTATCAGATATGTATATATATATATATATAGTAGTACCGTAAACATATAAGGGTGAAAAGCATGGGTTTAAATTTTAATGCATGATATGAAATGATATTTCATGTTTAGTATATGGTATAAGTATGATATAATTTTGTTGAATTTATTGAACACCAAAGCTCATTAAATGGTGATTGCCGAAAACTATATGTTTTAACCTATGATTTGAAATTTTATATGATGATATTGAGTTGGTAATTAAACTCTATAGTATGATAAGAGTATAACATGATTTTATTGGAATTTATTGAGTACATATGCTAATTATTGCTAATTATCGAAAACATAGCAAAATGGTTAAGTATGCGTCTTATTTTAATGGTAGTATTGCTATGATAGTGAAATTATAAGCTTAGAATAAATGGTTGTGATTATGGTGAATGAATGGAACACTTATGCACACATACACAATGATTGTGTATTATGTTAGAAATTGGGGCTTTCTAATGCTTTAGTATAGTTTATGTTGTGTATGGTATTGTTTGGTGTTGAATGTTTATGTTTATGTTGTACCGACAAACCAAAACCCCAAACGTAAACAACATAATACTATATGTACGAGAATCCAAAAGAAATCGACCAATTTCGATAACTTAAGAAGGAATCAACGAGAATCAAGTTAGACATAAATTGTGGTTTACATTATTAAAAGGATACTCAAACGTGAGTTCCTAAGTTAGAAAAACCAAAAGTCGAGTTTCAACGTTGATACTCAATAACGACAACCCAATACGATATTAGATTGAGCGTTAAAACAACTCGATAACGAATAACGATTATACGACTTATATAATCTCCGACGAGTTAAGAGAAACAAACAATGTCGTAATGCATAAGCAAAGATTCGAACATAAGATGTCGATCCTTATGTCTCAAAAGTCGAGTTAATATTCCCGAAGCACTTCATTTATTCTTAAGTACTTACTTACATGATAGCATGTGCTCACTTGAATCATAAGTCAATACTCCTCTTTTAATTGTCGTTCTAACATGACAAGTCGTCAAGCATAACCTACTAGGACGTAACTATAATTGTTGAGTCTAGTTAGTAGCTTGAGAATATCCTAATATACCAATCACAACTTAAATACTAATAATCTATAACGTAATAACGTTTAGAAGAGACTAAGATTAAGAGTCGAGAATAGACTCGGAGTATGTGATTCATAATTGAAGTTCACCCATGAACGATGAAGTAATATAGCTTCGAATTGGGAATGTAAGATAATAGAAATTATCTTAAAACAATCACATGAAATCATAAAGAAACCCTAAGTGGGAACTTTAAGTCGTAATTTATAAACGACCTTCGATCGATAGAAAGAATCTAAGAAACGCTATTTTCTTATGAAGGGTTTGATCGTATGTAGTCGGCGAGGAAGAACAACCACACCCTGCTCTTTTAGACTAACTAGCTTTGGATTAGCAGGTGGGCTTTCTTAAAGCAAAAATGTTATGCATAACTCAAAGCATGATTTACAAAGCTTTATGAAATATTATCACATGAAATGTTATCGATCGCCAAATATTTATGTTTTGTTATTATCCTATCCGAGATTGGTATATCCAATGTGGTATGTGAATGTGTCGTCCACCAACGCGTTAAAAAAGGTATCGATCGGATCCGACTTAGTTAAGGACTAACTCGGATTGTGTACACGATGTGACCGTGTGTTAAGGTTAGCTACCCTCGACCGTCACGCGACTATGTGTAGGTGGTGTAACACCCCATAATCCTAAAGACGGATTAAAGAGGCCTAATACTAGGAATGAATTGGGGTTCATGAAAGCCTATTTCAAAGACATAAAACCCTCACAATAAGATAATTCAACCATAATATACATTAATAACACAATGTACAAGGAAAGCTAGCCATCGATCCAAAAGAATACCAACGATCCAAGGACTTAAACTATTAACATTCGTATAAGCATAATATTCAAAGTAGACATTGTTCAAAACACGTAGGAAGGCATGTGAATACACGTATGACGCACGCGTGTACCCAAGGTTTCTAACTTAACATTCAAAAAAGCGCTCGGACTTCTCAAAGACCTCCATCATCACCATCATCACTCAAACTCGCACATTTAAAACAAACATGCGGTCGAGTACAAGAATGCACTCCTCTCGAAATGCCTTATGCTTACTAAATCATTTTCATCGCTCATAAACATCATCATCGCACAAGCATTTTACTTGCATGTATGATCCATATCCTTATCCTTTATCATATCTTTATAATTTAGCGTCAGAAGGAGGCTCCCTCACGTCACGCGACCGCCGCGTGCATTGTCCTTACAGCCCCATAATACTATTTTCTTGTGTACACGCTAATCCTAGCTGTATAAGCCTTCCGGCAAGATAGATCCAATTCGATTCCATTCATAAGTCGAAACGACCCAACAACATTCATTCATTCATGGATAGGATACATACATAAAACATAAATATTTTTGGTAGGTAATTTCATCAACATTTTATCATCATTCTTTGATATAAGCATCGTAAATAAAATCATTTGTTCAAAGATTTTATCATTTAAGAGTATAGTAAAGCCCACCGGACTTCTTGATCGTCAAATTTTCGATTCTTCTTACGTGTCAAGTCGTCACGCCTTCTACACCTTTACTTAAAACGATACGCTGGTCAATTTTGAGATTTTCAAAGTTTAGAATAAACTTTGATAACTTATTCTAATATAATTTGAATTCCTTAATCTAATTCAATACTGCTCAATCACAGATTTTGAACTAAACATTTCTCGTTTCGAGATATGTTTAACTATTTCCTTTAAACTTTTAGGTTAAACGCTTAACGATTTAGACGCCGATGCAAGGATTTCAATTATGAAATCTTTTCTCACTAATATGATTTCCTTATATAAATAATACGTTTTACACGTATTAAGATTTTCTAACGATTTCATACGTTGATTTCAAAAGTCAACATTTTGACTTTTCTTTATTAAATTCTTTAAAAAATTCATATTTTAATATCTAATTAATATAAATCGATTTTCAATCGATTTCTTTCATAAAGTCCTAATTTCGATTTTTCACGCAAATCGATAAACTTCATTAATATTTTCTTAAATATTAATTTACTTATTCTTTAAACATTATTTTTCATTTCTAACGTTATTTAATATAATCGTCATTCATAAACATAGTATTCTATGTTTATAAAATTTCATAAATTCTTAATATGTCTAAATTAATTTCTAGACATATAATATATTATTTTTCTTGATATTAAGGATTTAAAATCCTTAATACATATATAAGCTACTGCTTTAAGTTTATATTTTCATTCTTCTTCCAAAATTCTTCTAAATTCATATAGTGTACTATTTTATCATAGTATCACTAATATGTATTAATATTAACTATAGAAAAATTTGAGCATCACTTATTCTATACCTATAGGTCTCGACTATTTTCAAAAATTAGCCAAACAATTTTCTAAAATTCGATAAAATTATACAAGGCTCCAACATTAATTTATAGTATACTTATAACCTATAGTCCATCATATGAAATTTCTTCATCAAAGATTAATATGTTCAAGGTCACGGTTTTACCCAACATATATACTAACATTTTTATAAAATTCTAATTAAATTACACTATACTTATACTCTATAGTATATTAACAATTCATTATAACATTAACTAAAAACAACATAATCATGCTTAAAATCCACCATGAAGCTCACGGTTTCTATAGAATAAAATGTGCATTTTCAAAAATTCTAGTTAATTCATATAATGCATAATCAATACTCTAGATCATCATTATGCTATTACATTTCTCAAACAAAAATTGTTCACTAACTTAGCATTTTTCTCATTATTTTCGTAATATTGAATCAATTAGCATATGATTTTAAAAATTATCATATAATCACTATGTACCTTTGCTAATATATATCATGATTCCAACATTAAAATAAGTCTTGCAATTTTCGATCATCATAAGATAATTAATATAACATGCTTAGCTTTATTTAAATCATCAATATAGGTCTATTTCATCATACTTAACATAATTTGTAAACAACTAACATGCTAACATAATTTCTCTTCAAAACACATGCTTGAAAAATAAAAATCGAACCATTGGATAATTAAAATTTTAATGTACAATCGAAGCTCGTTCGATATCTAACCTTTTTAACGGCTTTGATTTTGTATGATCAAGCTTTAGGTATCAAACTTTGGTGATTGAAAGACAAGAGCACTCAAGGTTTTTCTTTACTAAAGCTCACGGTATTCTTTGGAATAAGAGAGAATGGAATGTGTTTGTGTTTAAGAAGTATAACACTTAAGTAAATGAAATGAAACACTATATCTATCTCACTCTCTCTCTCGATTCTCACTCACAAATCAAAACAATTTGAAAGCCTTTTCAAGAAGCTTTATGACTCATCAATTAAATACATCATCATAGTTACTTGCATAAAGTTTTGATTAAAACAAAATCAATACTTTGCCTTTGGGAGCAAAACCCACGACCTCCCTCGCAAGATACAAAGATTACACAAGCTCTCCTATGACTCACCATGTATATGTCATGGAAGTTAGTATACTCTTACACAACTATTTCTTGAACAATTCAATTCCCTTGAATTGGAGAGGTGGAGCCGTCGGCTACCTCTTGTTCAAATAGAAGTATATTAATTCATTTTATCTTAATACATACATATATCCTACACTCTATCCCATATATATATAATACATCATCCAAGAGTTATAGAAGTCAAAGAAATCGGCTCTCTCTCACTATTTTGCTCCAACTTGTTCATTACTTGGTTATTGTGTACAATTAATCCCACTTGCATCATGAAAACACAACATAGAAAGACATACTCCAAATTTACGTAAATAATGTTGTACACATTCAATAGGCACGGCTATTTCACTTATGAATTGATATATAATTAATTTTCATGCTAAATATACATATATATCATAATATATGTCTTAGATAATAAATTATATCATAGGAAAAATTATTGGTATCATTTCATGCAAGAAAACCCTAATTTTCAATTAGGGTTTTCAAAATTAGGCATTGTTCAATAATTAATCCTTAAATTTCTAGCATTGTTTTAATGCTAAATAATACTCTAATTACATAAAATAATCATAGGAATTTAAATACTAGAATTCCTTGATCATTAAACTCATTTTCTATTCATCTCTAAACGTTAACGCTTGAAACGCCTCAAACGTTAACTATCGACTCATCTCAAAATGGTCGTAATAAATTCGTAATCACTTTATTAATTTATAGCATTTAATATGGAATTTAATTCTAAGCTTCGTTGTTAGAAAATTTCTCAAAATTTTAACTATCGATACTCAATCGACGTTAAAATTATATTCACAAACACTTTATAAGGTTTTATTCCTTAATTCACAATTCTTTGTGAATATAAAATAGAATTATTATCTCATAATTAATCGAAATCATTATTCGATAAATTACTAATTCAATTATTTGTGAAACCCTAATTTACTTAATTTAAATATCGTAATTAGGCATTTAATTCTTCTGGATATTACATTCTACCCCTTAAAAGAAATTTCATCCCAAATTTGCATACCTTAGAAAAATCCGGTATCGTTCTTTCATAGCTTCCTCAAGTTCCCACGTGGCCTCTTCGTCCATGATGTTCCACAACACTTTGACTAGCGGAATGGACTTGTTTCGTAATTGCCGAACTTTACGGTCCTCAATCGCCGTAGGTTCTTCTTCATAGCTCATATCCGATTGAGGATCACGCCGCCTTGATGGATTACGATTTTGGATCGTACGCTTTTTCTTAATTGTGACACGTGAAACACGTTGTGTACATTCCCGCACTTGGTGGAAGAGCCAACCTATAAAGCCATCGGGCCTATCCTTTCTAGATTTCATAAGGTCCTATAAAACGGGTCTTAGTTTTCCTTTACTCCAAACCTTATAATCCCTTTGATGGAGAGACTTTGAGAAAGACTTTATCTCCGCCTCAAAATATAGCTCGATTCACGCGTGTCGGTATTTACTCGCTTCTATCTTGAGCTTTTTATTCTTTGCCTAATTTGTCCGACGATTTCAATCATTTCACTTATCGCTTCAGCCCCACGATTCTTCTTTCACCCACTTCATCCCAATAAAGCGTGATCTACATTTCTTTCCATACAAGGCTCAGATGGGGCCATATTAATCGTCGCTGGTAACTATTATTGTAGGCAAATTCAATAAGGGGTAAAATATCTTCCCACTTTGCACCTCGATCCAACACTCTCGTTTTAGCATATCTTCTAGTGTCTCGAATCGTCGCTTTCGATTGACCATCACCGCGTGGGTGAAATGTCAGGTCAAATTCAACTGTGCCTAATTCTTTTGCAAGCTAACCCGTAATCTTCAAGTGAACTCGAGTCTCTATCGACGTGATAGATTTTGGCACCCATGAAGTCGATAATTTCTTTTACATACAATGGGCTAACCTATCGATCCATGAGTGATCCGATTGGCGTAAAATGCGCACATTTTGTGAGCCTATCAATAACTACCCAGATGGCAAGAGTTTCTTTTAGATTTTGGTAGACCCGAACGAAGTCCATCGCTATCTCATCCCACTTCCATTCGGTATCCCCAAAGGTTGTAACTTTCCGTAGGGGCGTTGGTGCAATGCTTTCACTGTTGGCAAACAAGACAACGCCTACAAAAGAGGCTACGCCTCGCTTCATACCTTCCCACCGTAACCTTTTTCTTAAGTCTTGATACATTTTCGTGTCGCTGGGTGGGTCAGTATAGGTGTGTCATGAGCTTCACTCATGATTTCATTTCAAGATCATTGTTGATCGGAACACATAATCTTCCTTCAAATAATAAAGCATTATCTGGTGCTTTTGAAAATTCTTTAGTCCTTCCGTCCTTACTTTGCTCTTGCTTTTCTAACTTTTCCTCCATCCTTTGTCCTTCTATGATTCTTTTTCTTAAGTCGACGTGGTGAGTGTAGCAATACACTCATGATCGCCTCGGACTTTCAACCATTTCTATCTTCATTTTCTCAAACTCTTCAACGAGTTTCTTTTCCTTTGTAAGGAGACATCCCAATTTAGTTTGATTTTTACGACTTAGGCATCGCCTACTACATTCGCTTTACCCGGTGATAGTTAATACCACGGTCGAATCCTTCACTAGTTCGAGCCATCTTCTCTCGCCTCATGTTTAGATCTCTCCGTCGAAAAAGTATTCCAAACTCTTATGGTCAGAAGATCTCACATCTCACCCATAGAGATGGTGTTCCAAATTTTCAGCCGATGAACCATGCGGCTAGTTCCGTGTCATGTGTTGGGTAGTTCACCATGTGGTCTCGAGTTGTCGGGATGCATAAGCTATCACTTTTCCTTCCTCGCATCAAGACACAACCCATCCGTTCTTAGAAGCATCAAGATAAACTACATATTCTTTATCCGCTTCCGAATCGCTAAGATCAAGACTTGTCGCTTTTTCCTTAAGCTTCAAAATTACCACATTCTTGACCATTTGAACTTGATTTCCTTCGGAGTAGTCTGGGTTATCGGCCTTGTAATTTTGGAGAATCCTCGATAAATCTCCTATAATAACCAGCTAGTCCCGTGAAACTTCGATCTCGTTCTAGGTCCTCGCGATTTCCATTCTGATGCCTTCTACTTTGGTGGATCTACTTTAATTCCTTCAACAGACACAATGTGTCCAAGGAACATTACTTCCTTCAATTAAAACTCGATTTGCTAAACTTAGCAAAAGTCGCTCATTTCTCAAGGATTGCAACACCGTTTTAGATGATTCTTATGGTCTTCTTCATTCTTTGAATAGATGAGAATATCATCTATAAAGACCAAAACGAATTTATCTAAGTATGGATGAAACACTGCTCATAAGATCCATAAATACGGCTGGTGCATTTGTCAATCCGAACGGCATAACTATGAATTCATAATGGCCATACCCGTCCGAATGCGCCTCGATACATCTTCCGGCAGACCTTGAGTTGGTGATAACCCGACTTGAGGTCAATCTTCGAGAATACACTCGCCATCGTAATTGATCAAACAGTCATCTATCCTCGCAAAGGATATTTATTCTTCAGCCATCTTATTCGGGCCCCGATAATCTATACACATCCTCAAGGAACCGCTTTTCTTTTCGACAAATAGAACAGGCGCCCCAAGACGTAAACGCTAGGTCTCGATAAAACCTAGGTCCAAGCTCTCGATTTGGATCTTCAATTCTTCTAGTTCCTTCTGAGCCATTCTATAAGGGCCTTCACATCGAGCCGATCCGGTTCCAAGTCGATGGTGAATTCCAATTGTCTATCGTGAGGTAATCCTGGTAGATTTTCGTGAAAACATCCGGGAATTCGCAAACAATTTCTACATCTTCACCTTCATTTCCGCTTTTATCTTCCCTGCTCATGTAAATAAGATACGATGGCATCCTTTCCCGGTTATCATCCTTCTCGCCTTCAAGGTCGATATAATCGGGACTTTCTTCCCATGCCGATTCCATGGAAATGAGTAGCTTCTTGTCCGTGAAAATGAAATGAGATTTTCTCTCTTTGCAAAGAATTGTGGAATGGTTTGTAGCCAACCAATCCATTCCTAAAATTATATCTACGCCACCCATGGGTATTATGTTCAAATTGTTCGCCGTAACCTTAAGTGATCCTAAATTCAACTCTAGTCCGAGCAAAATGCGTGTAATACCATAATCCCACCTATAGGTGAAGAGATTCTCATGTCCCGATTGGCCTTCTCGATCTAAGTTCAAACATATCAACACATGTTCTTGATATAAAGGAATGTGAAGCACCGTGATCGAACAACAATATAACAGCGTGTTGAGAAGAATTCCCATACCGCCGTGTTTTCGGTTCTCGCTCGCTCGCCTCCGATGTAGAGCATACGCCTAGCCCGGCCGGGCCGAGGTCGACGGGCACTTGTCCTTGATGATTTTGTTGTCGTTGTTGCGGCCGCCGTTGTCGACGTTCTTCGCCGACGCCGCCGCCGTGGTTGCCGCCTGCTTGGGGTTGCCGCCACCGCTGTTGCTTTTTCGCCGAGGTTGGGCGGGAATTGAATAGCCCCGAGTGGCCGGGCATTGCCGGGCTGATTTGGCCTTACCATCGCTTCCGGGCGTGTCCTGTGGTAATTGTTAGCGAATGCCCTTTCACACCGCACTTAAAACAGCCTCGCCGCCCGCCATGCACATTCCTTGTGCATTTTCCGCACTTTGACAAGGTAGAGCCCTAACTCGCTCTTGTGGACCTCTCACGGAGGGAAAAGACCGCCTCTTCCATCCTCGTCCCGGAGGCGCCACATTCCTCGCCATTGCCGCTTGTTCACATTATCAGCATTTCCTGTTATTGCCACCAAAGTTTGGTTCCTACTCCTTTACCTCTATCTCATGCATTCGGTCCGAAATGATGTGGACTTATCATCCGCATCGCCGCTTCAATATCTAAGGCTCGCCCAAGAGCCTCAGATAGGTCAAGTCTCCATGGTGGCAGAGACATCCCGATCTCGCCTTAGACCCGACCTAAACTTCTCTCGACATCTTCAGTGTCAGTGTTCACCGATCAGTGCATACCTCGACATGTCGCAAAAGATGCGATCATAGCTCACATCGACATCTTCTTCGCTTTAAAACGAAGAATTCGCTCTTCCTTTTCTATAATTTTCGGATGTATTTTCATACATCTCCTCTCAAGTCTTCCCAAGTAAATTCGCCCATTTGCTCGGTGTAAAATCTTTCTTCCGCTTCCCACCGTAAGTCGGCAGTCCGAAAGTTGAAAAGTAATGCACGATACGCCTCCGCGCGGCATCGAAAAGTCAAAAATCCGCTCCATTGCCCTTATCCATTGTTCTCGCCTCATCCGGATTTCTTTCCCATTAAAGATGGAGGGTTCTCGCTTAGAAAGAGTTCCTCAATCCTACGATCAAAGGGGGTGGGGTGGTTGAGGTATAATTTCGGTTCTCGAACCGATTCTACCTCTTCCCTTCCTCTTCCCCTTCCTCTTCCTCTACCTCTAATCCCTTGTTCGATCTCTTCTAGGAGGCATTCGCTATATAAGACATTCAATTAAAACCCATTATTTTCACAATTTAAACATACATAATATCATCATACAATCTTATTGTAAAACAAATTTTAATAAAACATTTCATCTTTGTCATACATCTTTTGCCGCAAAGCCCGCTCAGTGGTCATATATATACATCGAAAATTTTGCCATAAGAAAGGCTGCTCTGCATAAGCAGCTATCAAAAGGAAGTTACATACATACAAGCTACATGTCATTACAAAACACTAAGTTTTCACTTCCACTATATACATAAGCAACCACACTATATACATACTACACTATACACGCCTTCAAAAATCTACGCTCCACTCTTCGTCTCGAACCTCTCACTCTTCCTCATCCTCATCGTGATCTTCTTCCTCATCGTAGTCGCCCTTGTGCACGAACGCTGGATGGTCCCGCCCATCCTCTCCGATCGCATGGATGTCACGATCGGGCCGTAATCCTCGCGCCCGGATCGTAACTAACACGCATCGACTGTAGGCATCCCGAGTGTCCGACACTCTCATCCTCGCCAGACGGCGATAGGGCTCACTGGAGGTGGTGGAGCCGCCATCGGCGGTAGGGGCGGGAGTGGTGGACGAGGATGTCCAAAGACAACGGTGGAAAACAGCGCCCGAGTGCAGTCGGTCGCGCCGCCCTATCCACTGGGCAAGTCTACCTCATCAAATAGATACAGGGCACCACAGATTAACTCGCCGAACCTCCGTAAAGCCACTCCGCGTGTCGTCACGCCATGTATACTCCTGGAGGAGATAAGGTCCTCTCGGGCGGCTCCGTAGATGCGTAAGACATAACTAAGATGATCGATGAATCGCGGTAGTCCGCGATCAAGTCATAGTCTCCGCCCACTCGGTAGATGTAATCACCTGACACTTCCCGCCATAATCTTCCCAACCGACGGAAGTCGGGTCAAGAGGCGCTGACGCCATCGAAACGTCACACCATACACTGCATCCCTCCAATGTCCGAGGTATTGCATCAAGAACTCTCCCAAGTCGTCGCCAGAACACATCCAATACTCCCGATAAGCACGAACTACTTCCCAAGGCAGCGTGGTGGTCCTAGCCTCTCCTAGCAAAGATACCGCATCTCCTCCATCCGCCATGCATAAAACTAGTGTAAGTCAACTAAACATTATCCGATAAATAGATAAGATAAACTTAGACGATCTCATAAGCTACTAGATAAACCGACAATCTATAAAGCGAGATAAACAATCCAAACACATCCGATGAATGATAAATGTTATCAGGAAATGTTTTCATGTACATCACACGTCGTAGCTCTCTTATTCTACTAGGAAACTTATTATCTAGCAGCGTTCTAAAGTCTATGTTATACTATAAGGTCTTTGTACTAAGTAAAACTCGAACTAAAATTCTATAGACTCTCGTGAATTCTGGAGATAGAAACAGGGGTTCAGTCCTTCATAACAAATGAAGTTCAGTGTGTTACGAGTACGCAGGCGAAAATCGTGCGTAATTCGGAGTTCAGACGAAAGAGAACGAACTAAAACAAAATCACTGCGCAATGCAGAAAAATTTCACGCGCTCGCGCCGAGATTGTTGGCGATGCCGACACCGAGGTCGTGCATGCCGTTGCCGATACCGAGGTAGTACAAGCTACCACGGTCGATATATCAAAGTCGATGTTATGGACTTTCCGAAGTCAAAGTCGACGATCGCACATGCCGAAGTGAAATTCGAAGTCGCACATGCCGAGGTCGAAGTCGAGGTCGAACATGCCGAGGTCAAGTCGAGGTCGCACATGCCAAGGTCGAAGTCAAGTTCGCACATGCCGAGATTGAAGATGAGTCGCACGCCAAGTCGTAGACGAGTCGCATATGCCAAGTCGAAGATGGCGCCGACGCCGCTCGCTTCAAAAGTTGAGGTCCCAATCGCCTTCACATTCGCCTTTTGCCTTCAAGCTCGAGGCTATCGTTACTTCGTTGTTCGCGCCATTCTTTTTGTTCTTGTAAGGAAAGAAGTTCGTATTTCTATGTTCTTTACAATATGTGATCATGCTCCTTATGTCATCTATGTTCTTCTTGTGATGACATATCATTTGTCATAATCAATCTTGAAAATTGAAACTAAAGTTTCAAAGAATGAGAACACAGCTCATTCATACATGCATATTTTTTCAATTCCAAAGAATCTATCATTTCAACATCGCCATTTACGCTCGCTTCAAGCGTAATTATTCATTATACGAAATCTTGAAATTTGAACAAATTGGATTTTGAAAACTTGAAAGTTTTATCCAATTTCATAATATAACTTATTAAAGCATGTATTAATTGAATTTCAAAATCAACATTTCATTTGTGGCACATAATGTCCATTATCGAACATAGGTATTCATTTCAAACATGATCACCTTGCATGAACTTCGCCTCATTTCCAACATTAATCATATAGTCTTCCCAATCATTTGACGACTTTAATTGATTTCAATGAAAATAAGTTTTGACAATTTCTTTCTCGAACTTATTTTTCAATCGAACATCATAACATTTCTTTCCTTTTTCCTTCAAAATGATTCCAACTGTTCATCATTAAACTTTTCATTTCAAGAATTTGAGAAGGAAATCATTTACCTCGTCCGGTTGAAATGGATGTGATGGAGTGTTGAGTATAGTCACCGATTTCTAGAAGTCTAGTGACTCAATCTAGACTCAACTTGAAAGAAGGTTTTGGATCAAAGAGCGAATCGCCCGATACCACTCAATGACCCCATAATCCTAAAGACGGATTAAAGAGGACTAATACTAGGAACGAGAATTGGGGTTCATGAAAGCCTATTTCAAAGACATAAAACCCTCACAATAAGACAATTCAACCATAATATACATTAATAACACAATGTACAAGGAAAGCTAGGCCATCAGATCCAAAAGAATACCAACGATCTCAAGGACTTAAACTATTAACATTCAGACATAAGCATAATATTCAAAGTAGACATTGTTCAAAACACAGCGGAAGGCATGTGAATACACGTATGACGACGTGTACCCAAGGTTTCTAACTTAACATTCAAAAAGCGGTCAGACTTCTCAACACCCTCCATCATCACCATCATCACCAACCCGCACATTTAAAACAAACATGCGGTCGAGTACAAGAATGCACTCTGGACTCATGCCAAAACATTTTATCGTATTTAAATTACACTTCCACATCATGGTAAGACATATGGTTTTACTTGAAATGCCTTATGCTTACTAAATCATTTTCATCGGTTCCTAAACATCATCGTCACAAGCATTTTACTTGCATGTATGATCCATATCCTTATCCTTTTATCATATCTTTATAATTTAGCGTCGTAGAAGGAGGCCTCCTCTACGTCGTTGTGACCGCCGCATTGTCCTTACACTCCCCCACAAATACTATTTTTGTGTACACGTTAATCCTAGCTGTATAAGCCTTCCCAAGATAGGATCCGAATTGATTCCATTCATAAGTTGGGAATGACCCAACAACATTCATTCATTCATGGATATGATACATACATAAAACATAAACATTTTTGGCGTGTAATTTCATCAACATTTTATCATCATTCTTTCGATATAAGCATCGAATAAAATCATTTGTTCAAGATTTTATCATTTAAGAGTATAGTAAAGCCCACCGACTTCTTCGATCGTCAAATTTTCGATTCTTCTTCAGGCACAAGTCGTCACACGCCTTTCACACCTTTACGTAAAAACGATACGTTGGTCACGCCGAGATTTTCAAAGTTTAGAATAAACTTTGATAACTTATTCTAATATAATTTGAATTCCTTAATCTAATTCAATACTGCTCAATCACAGATTTTGAACTAAACATTTCTCGCATTTCGAGATATGTTTAACTATTTCCTTTAACCTTTAGTTAAACGCTTAACGATTATACGTTTTTCGATGCAAGGATTTCAATTATGAAATCTTTTCTCACTAATGAGATTTCTTATATAAATAATACGCTTTACACGTATTAGCGTATTTTTCAACGATTTCATACGTTGATTTCAAAAGTCAACATTTTGACTTTTCTTTATTAAATTTTTAAAAAATTCATATTTTAATATCTAATTAATATAAATCGATTTTCAATCGATTTCTTTTCATAAAGTCCTAATTCTCGATTTTCACGCAAATCGATAAACTTCATTAATATTTTCTTAAATATTAATTTACTTATTCTTTAAACATTATTTTTCATTTCTAACGTTATTTAATATAACGTCATTATAAACATAGTATTCCATGTTTATAAAATTTCATAAATTTTAATATGTCTAAATTAATTTCTAGACATATAATATATCATTTTTCTTGATATTAAGGATTTAAAATCCTTAATACATATATAAGCTTACGGTTTTAAGCTTATATTTTCCTTCTTCTTCCAAAAATTCTTCTAAATTCATATAGTGTACTATTTTATCATAGTATCACTAATATGTATTAATATTAACTATAGAAAATTTGAGCATCACTTATTCTATACCTATAGGTCTCGACTATTTTCAAAAATTAGCCAAACAATTTTCTAAAATTCTAATAAAATTATACAAGGCTCCAACATTAATTTATAGTATACTTATAACCTATAGTCCATCATATGAAATTTCTTCATCAAAGATTAATATGTTCAAGGTCACGGTTTTACCCAACATATATACTAACATTTTTATAAAATTCTAATTAAATTACACTATACTTATACTCTATAGTATATTAACAATTCATTATAACATTAACTAAAAACAACATAATCATGCTTAAAATCCACCATGAAGCTCACGGTTTCTATAGAATAAATGTGCATTTTATCTTCAAAATTCTAGTTAATTCATATAATGCATAATCAATACTCTAGATCATCATTATGCTATTACATTTCTCAAACAAAAATTGTTCACTAACTTAGCATTTTTCTCATTATTTTCGGTAATATTGAATCAATTAGCATATGATTTTTAAAAATTATCATATAATCACTATGTACTCCTTTGCTAATATATATCATGATTCCAACATTAAAATAAGTCTTGCAATTTTCGATCATCATAAGATAATTAATATAACATGCTTAGCTTTATTTAAATCATCAATATAGGTCTATTTCATCATATTTAACATAATTTGTAAACAACTAACATGCTAACATAATTTCTCTTCAAAACACATGCTTGAAAAATAAAATCGAACCATTGATAATTAAAATTTTAATGTACAATCAAGCTCGCTCGATATCTAACCTTTTAACGGCTTTGATTTTGTATGATCAAGCTTTAGGTATCAAACTTTGGTGATTGAAAGACAAGAGCACTCAAGGTTTTTCTTTACTAAAGCTCACGGTATTCTTTCGAATAAGAGAGAATGGAATGTGTTTGTGTTTAAGAAGTATAACACTTAAGTAAATGAAATGAAACACTATATCTATCTCACTCTCTCTCTCGGTTCTCACTCACAAATAAAAACAATTTGAGAGCCTTTTTCAAGAAGCTTTATGACTCATCAATTAAATACATCATCATAGTTACTTGCATAAAGTTTTGATTAAAACAAAATCAATACTTTGCCTTTGGGAGCAAAACCGACGACTCCCTTGCAAGACACAAAGATTACACAAGCTCTCCTATGACTCACCATGTATATGTCATGGAAGTTAGTATACTCTTACACAACTATTTCTTGAACAATTCAATTCCTTGAATTGAGAGGTGGAGCCGTCGGCTACCTCTTGTTCAAAGAGAAGTATATTAATTCATTTTGTCTTAATACATGCATATATCCTACACTCTATCCCATATATATATAATACATCAACCAAGAGTTATAGAAGTCAAAGAAATCGGCTCTCTCTCACTATTTTGCTCCAACTTGTTCATTACTTGGTTATTGTGTACAATTAATCCCACTTGCATCATGAAAACACAACATAGAAAGATATACTCCAAATTTACGTAAATAATGTTGTACACATTCAATAGGCACGGCTATTTCACTTATGAATTGATATATAATTAATTTTCATGCTAAATATACATATATATCATAATATATGTCTTAGATGATAAATTATATCATAGGAAAAATTATTGGTATCATTTCATGCAAGAAAACCCTAATTTTCGAATTAGGGTTTTCGAAAATTAGTGCATTGTTCAATAATTAATCCTTAAATTTCTAGCATTGTTTTAATGCTAAATAATACTCTAATTACATAAAATAATCATAGGAATTTAAATACTAGAATTCCTTGATCATTAAACTCATTTTTCTATTCATCTCTAAACGTTAACGTTTGAAACGTCTCAAAACGTTAACTATCGACTCATCTCAAAATGGTAGTAATAAAGTCGTAATCACTTTATTAATTTATTCCATTTAATATGGAATTTAATTCTAAGCTTCGTTGCTTAGAAAATTTCTCAAAATTTTAACTATCGATACGTTAAAATTATATTACCGAAACACTTTATAAGGTTTTATAACTTAATTCACAATTCTTTGTGAATATAAAATAGGAATTATTATCTCATAATTAATCGAAATCATTATTCGATAAATTACTAATTCAATTATTTAGTACGAAACCCTAATTTACTAATTTAAATATCGAATTAGCATTTAATTCTTCGGGATATTACGGTGGCCACCTCCATAGTGAGCGAATGGAATGAATGAATGAATGATCTAATATGGAACAACGATGAAATAGTCGCCCGACGCTTTTGGAAAATGATATAATGTTTGATAGGCATGAGTCTTTCAACTAAAATCCTCATGTGCTATTGTGGGCGGTTTAATAACTTTTGACAAAGAAAATGTTTTCGCAATGAGTCCATCGAGTACTTTTGTACTCACCCGCATCTCGCTTTTGATGTGCGGGTTGAGCAAGGATCGATGATGGGTGCGAGGTGGTGCGAGTAGCGATTGTTTTGATGCTTTATTAGAAAGTTTTCTAGAACCTTGGGCATGCATCGTCATATGCATGTCCACACGCTTATTTGTTGCCTAACTCGATATTATTTTGATGTTTTGATTATAACCGCTTTCATACCGTATTGAACTTGAGGTCGCACTCCTCGAATTGTGCCCCTGATTAGGTTATATTTCAACTCGAACCTTTTGACGAGTCCTACGTGACTCGAGTTGGTATGAATAGCCTATCCCTTTTAGTCTATCGTTATTGAATAGTTAAATGGTTAATCGCATTGATTAGTTGTGTTTATATCCACGCTTATCATACCGGTGACGATCCATATGATCCGTACTTCTCGGGAAGTCGGGTGCGTGTATGAACTGGAAGAATTGAAGATCCAAATTAAGAACTATCGACCTAGGTTTTATCAAACCTAGTGTATCGCCTTGGAGCACCGTATTATTTGTCAAGAAGATGGATGGTTCCTTGAGAATGCATAGATTACCGAGAACTGAATAAAATGACGCTTAAAAACAAGTATCCATTGCCAAGGATAGATGGCATGTTTGATCAGTTACGAGGAGCAAGTGTGTTCTCGAAGATCGATCTCAAGTCAGGTTATCACCAACTCAAGGTACGGCCAGAAGATGTATCTAAAACTACATTCCGAACGAGATATGGCCACTATGAGTTTATAGTTGTGCCATTCGGATTAACCAATGCACCAGCCGTATTCATGGATCTCATGAATAGAGTGTTCCATCCATACTTAGTCAAGTTTGTCTTAGTCTTCATAGATGATATTCTCATCTATTCAAAGAATGAAGAAGAACATAAGGAACACTGGAGAACGGTTTTGCAATCCCTGAGATCTGAACAACTTTTTGCTAAGTTTAGCAAATGTGAATTTTGGTTGAAAGAAGTAATGTTCCTTGGACACATTGTGTCGGCCGAAGGAATTAAAGTGGATCCAGCCAAGGTAGAAGCGGTACAAGAATGGAAATCGCCAAGAACCCAAAATGAAATCAGAAGTTTCTTGGGATTAGCTGGTTACAATCGGAGATTCATTGAAGGATTCTCAAAGATAGCAAGGCCAATAACGCAGCTACTCCGGAAGGGGATTAAATTTACTTGGATCAAGAATGAGGCGAAATTCCAAAAGCTTAAGGAAAAGTTAACAAGTGCGCCAAGACTAGCAGCCCGAGGAGCATAAAGAATATGTAGTCTATACCGATGCTTCTAAGAACAATTTGGGTTGTGTGTTGATGCAGAAGGAAAAGTGATAGCTTATGCATCCCGACAACTTAGACCACATGAATCGAACTATCCAACTCATGACCGAACTAGCAGCAGAGTACATGCACAAAAGATATGGAGACATCATCTCTATGGAGTGAGATGTGAGATCTTCTGCATCATAAGAGTTTGAAATACTTTTTCGAGCAAAGAGATCTAAACATGAGGCGTAGAAGATGGCTCGAATTGGTAAAGGATTACGATCGTGGTATAAATTATCACCGGGCATGGCAAATGAGGTAGCCGATGCCTCGAGTTGTAAGAATCAAACCAAACTGGGATGTCTCTTTACAAAGGAAGAAAAACTCGTTGAAGAGTTTGAAAGAATGAAGATAGAAATGGTTGAACAACTAGAGACGATCATGAGTCGTATTGCTACACTCACTTTGACGTTTGACTTAAGAAAAAGAATAATAGACGAGCAAAGGAAGGATGAGAAGTTGGACAAAACAAGAGTCAAGGTAAGAATTGAAGGACTGAAGAATTTTCAAGAAGCGTTAGACAATGCCTTATTGTTTGAAGGAAGATTGTGTATTCCAAATAATGACGAGCTTCAAAATGAAATCATGAGTGAAGCTCATGAGACTCCTTATACCGCCCATCCAGGCAGTACTAAGATGTACCAAGATTTAAAAGAAAAGTTCTGGTGGGAAGGTATGAAACGAGACATAGCTTCTTTTGTAGAGCGTTGTCTTGCTTCTCAGCAAGTAAAAGCATTACACCAATGCCCTTACGGAAAATTACAGCCTTTGGGAATACCCGAATGGAAATGGGAGGATATAGCGATGGATTTTGTTACGGGTTTACCAAAGTCGAAAAGAGGGAACACTGTTATATGGGTAGTAGTGGATAGACTCACAAAGTGTGCGCATTTTCTGCCAATTCAGATTACACATGGATCTGATAAGTTAGCCCAGTTGTACGTAAAAGAAATTGTACGCCTGCACGAGGTACCAAAATCTATCACGTCTGATAGGGATTCCAAATTTACGTCGAGATTTTGGATCAACTTACAAAAAGAATTAGCACGGTTACATTTCAACACAAGATTTCACCCACGCATCGATGGACAATCGGAAAAGACAATTCAAACACTCGAAGATATGCTGAGAACAGTAGTGTTGGATCGAGGTGCAAAGTGGGAAGATGTTTTACCCCTTATTGAGTTTGCCTACAATAATAGTTATCAAGCGACGATTAACATGGCCCCATACGAAGCCTTATATGGAAAGAAATATCGATCACCACTTTATTGGGATGAAGTGGGTGAGAGAAGAGTTTTAGGGCCTGACGTAATAAGTGAGATGATTGAGATCGTCCGTCAATTTAGGCAAAGAATGAGAGAAGCTCAAGATAGACAGAAGTCTTACGCTGATACGCGTAGATCTGAGCTACATTTTGAAGGTGGAGATAAAGTCTTTCTTAAAGTCTCTCCATCGAAAGGAATTATAAGGTTTGGAGTGAAAGGAAAATTAAGACCCCGTTTTATAGGACCTTATGAGATCCTAGAAAGAATAGGCCCAGTTGCCTATAGATTGGCTCTTCCGCCAAGTTTGGGTAATGTACACAATGTTTTTCACGTGTCACAAATCAGAAAGTACATGTATGATCCGAAACATGTGATCCATCAAGACGACGTGATCCTCAACCCGATATGAGTTATGAAGAAGAACCCACGGCTATTCTAGACCGCAAGGTTCAACAAGTTGAGAATAAGTCCATTCCACTACCAAAGTCTTTGTGGAGACATCATGGACAAGAGGAGGCCACGTGGGAGCTTGAAGATAACATGAAAGAAAGATACCCGAACTTTTCGAAGGTATGCAAAATTTTGGGACGAAATTTCTTTAAGGGGGGTGAAATGTAATATCCCACAGAATTAAAGGCTAATTACAATAATTAAATTTCGTAAATTAGGGTTTCGCTGTGATAATTGAATTAATAAATTATCGAATAATGATTTAAATTAATTATGAGATAATGAATTCCTATATCATATTCACTAATGATTGTGAATTAAGGAATATAATTATATAAAGTATTTTAAAGTAATATTTTAACGTCGATCAATATCGATAGTTAAAATTTCGTAAAATTTTCTAAGTGTCGAAGCTTAGAATTAAATTCCCTTATTAATGGAATGATTTAATAAAGTGATAACGACTTTATTACGACCATTTTGAGATGGGTCGATTATGAACGTTTTGAGACGTTTTGAACGTCAACGTTTTGAGATGATTTGAAAATCGAGTTTAATGATCAAGGAATTATAATATTTAAATTCCTATGATTATTTTATATAATTAGAGTATTATTTAGCATTAAAACAATGCTAGATAATTAAGGAATAATTATGGGATAAAAGTTGTAATTTTCGAAAACCCTAAAATCAAAAATTAGGGTTTTCACCCATGAATCTTTATAATTATTTTTCCTATGATATAATTTATCATCTAAGACATATATTATGATATATAGCTATTTATAGCATGAAAATTAAATGTTGGGCAATAAAATTTCAAAAGTGCCGTGAACATGGAGTAATATGTACTAACATGAACAAATTTTGCTATCTTTACATGCTAAGCAATTATGTGAACCAAGTGGGATATAATTTACACACTTACCAAGTAAATTAAATGAGTGAATCAAGTGGAGGATTTGTGATGTGTAATAGCCGTGTATCATGGCTAAGTAAGGTGAGAAGGAATTATGAAACTCTTCTTTGACTTTAACTATTTGCTTTAATTAATGCTTAGGATCTTTAGGTTGTGTAAGACAAAATTAGAAACCCATCCTTTGCACTTGGAGAGAGAGCCGACGGCTCCTAGTAGATATTAGGATTTTATTGTTTTGTTTCTTTCAAAAGCTTTTGTGTAAGTTCATTAAATTTGTGTAAGAAGGTGACATATTACCTTGATGAGTCACAAATTAATTTGTCTTGCTTGTGTTATGAGAGGACCGAGAGAGAGAGAGAGTTTGGAGTGCTATATTGATTCATTTACTTAAGTGAGGAAATTACACAAAAACAACACACTATTCTCTTTCCTAAACCAAGAACCACCGTGAGCTTTTCCTTAAGAAAAGCTTGAGAGTTCATCTTGTTCTTCCCCAAATCCCTTGACACTAAATCCTTTCACAACAAATCGACACCGTTAAAGAGGTTAGAAATCGAACAAGCTTCGATTATACGTTAGAATTTTAATTATCCAACCGTTCGATTTTAATTTATAAGCTTATGATCTTAATGAGAAATTATGCTAGCATGTGTAGTTGTTCATTAATAATGTTTAGTATAGTGTATATGCTTCATATATGATGAATTATTGCAAAGTTAAGCATGCTATGATTTTATAGGTTATGATCGAAAATTGTTAGATTTAATTTGATGGTGGATTTATGTTATATGATAGTAGAGGAGCTCATAGTGATTATTTGAGAATTTTTAGAAATTGTATGCTATTGTTTTGAAAATGACCGAAAATCCTTAGAAATTATATGTTGGTGTACAAATTTTATTTAAGTGATATTATAGCATAATGTTGATCTAGAGCATTGATTTAGTGATATGTGGATTTATTAGAATTTTAAAAAAAATTATATGTTCATGTTTTTAAAATTTTCGAGAATGCTAATGTGTTAGTATGTTGATGAATATGTTATAGATGTTAAATATTATGATGTATTAGTGTTACATGATGATGTTTAGGCCTTGTGTAATTTTATAAGATTTTTACAAAAATGTTTGGTATTTGTCAAGAAGAAACCGTGAGCTATGGGGTTGATACATTGATGTGTAAATTGATTTTGTTGGATATTATGCTAGATTAATAATATAGAACGATGTTTAGCCTTTGGAATTTAATTAGAATTTTAGAAAATTGTTAGGTTATATTTTGAAAAAACAAATCGAGAGCTTTAAGAATGGGATAGGTGATGCCCAAATTTTCTATAGCTAATGTTTATACATATTAATGATCCTATGATAATATAGTGTACTATATGAAATTAGGGAAATTTTGGAATGGTTTAAGAAAATTCCATAAAAACCGTGAGCTTTAGATTATATATTAATGGTTTTAAAACCTTTTATCAAGAAAATAATATATTATATGTCTAGAAATTATTTTAGACATATTAAGAATTTATGGGATTTTATAACATAGTATATTATGTTTACGGCAAAACGTTATATTAAATAACGTTGGAAATGAAAAATAATGTATAATCTATAAGTTAATTCATATTAAAGAAAAATATTAATCAAGTTTATTGATTAGCGTGAAAAATCGAGAATTAGGATTTTATGAAAAGAAATCGATTGTATGGAAATTAGTTATAACATATGTTAAGAAAAGTCAAAACGCTGACTTAAGATCGAACGTATGAAATACGTTGAGTAAATACACTAATACGTGTAAAACGACATTTTATAAGAATATCTCAATTGTGAGAAAAAGATTTCATAATTGAAATAATTTTATCAAAAGACGTTAGTATACGCTCAACGCTTAACCTAAATGGTTAATATGAGATCGAGATCATATTACGCCTCTATCAAGCACGAGAAATATTTAATTAAGATACACGCTGAAACGACGATTAAAATTAGGTTGGGATTCGAGTTATTACTTTATAAGCTATCAAAGTTAATTTAAACTTTGAAAATCTCAAAACGCGACCAACGATCGAAATAGTTTTACGTAAAGGTTGGACGCGGACGCGATTTAATCGACGAGAAAGAAATCGAGTTAAGGTAATCTACATACCCGTGGGCTTTACTCTACTCAAAAAGATCAAATGCTTATTAAATGTTTTATTTACGATGCTTTATTTGCAAGAAATGATGATGAAATGATTTATTTAATTACCGCACAAAATGTTTATGTTTTATGTATGTATCCTATCCATGCTCGAATCAGAATGTTGTCAGTAGCTCCCAACATATGAAATGTTGAATTCAGATCCTTGTAAGCACCCACAAGGATGATTGAGAATTCGTGATTCTCGCCGTGAGTGGCAAGGATTTTGTGCACTATTTTGTGATTGTGCCGAAAGGGTACTCGTCGGTCACGGTGTCCGAAGAGGAGGCCTCCTCTACGGCGCAAGATGAATTTATGAGATGAGATAATGGAACCGTTGTGATAAATGGAAAGAGATATGGATCATACATACATAGAAAATATGTCCGCCGCATTTAATATTTATGGAAAATAACAGAAATGTTTAGTAAACACTAGTATTTCAAATAAAAACCTCGTGTGTTACCGTGATGGGGCAAAGGTAATTTAAATTGATAAAATGTTTCGCATGAGTTCACCGAGTGCATTCTTGTATCACCGCATGTTTGTTTTAAACGTGCAGTCGAGCGAGATGGTGGATGGGCGTGTTGAGTAGTCGCTATTTTTGATGATAAGATGTTAGAAACCTGAATGCACATCGTCATATGTGTATTCACATGCTTGTCACGCAATAAGAACAATATGTTTATGTATTGATGTCGATTAAATCCATCCGCATCGCTGAACCTTTGGTTAAGAACTTGTAGCCCTTTCTATATGTAAATTATGTGTGTCTTCATACATAAGGGTTGAAACTTAGTTCACTGATGTTTGTTTCATAAGTCTTTGATTAATTCTCTTTGATGTTATGTAATTACTGTTCCAAATAGAGGTTGGAAAATTAATTGGAACTCTTTTGATGACTATGCTTACATTTGGCAATGTGTAGGATATTATATACATGGTATAAGACAAAAATAAATCACATCTCTTCCCTTTTTGAAATGAGGGTGCCGTCCCTTTTGTGAACCAAAGTAAATGATGTGTTTCATTTATTTTGATGAGTTAATAGCATTTACTTTGTGTAAGAGTGAGTCATAAAGTTAATTATGTATCTTGCTTTGTATGTGTGGGTTTGACCGAGAGTGTGTAGAGGAAATAGGTTAAGTCTTATAAATTCATTTTGCCTTAGTACTTAGTAATAAGATATAACAAACAAAGCAACACATTTTCTCTTCCCAAAAGCAAAAACTGCTGTGAGCATTTAGAGAGGAAAACTTGGAGTGTTCATCCTTTTCTTCATCAAAATCCTTGATACTAAATCCTTTTCATCAAAAATCCAAGCCGGTAAAAAGGTTTGAAATCGAACAAACTATTTATATACGTTAAGATTTTCGATTTCTAACCGTTAGATTTAAATATATATGCTTATGTTCTAAATGAGAAAGATAGGATAAATCATGTTAGCATGCTAAGTTGTTTACTAATTATGTTTAGTATGTTATGTATAAGCATATGTATTGTTGAAATTGAAAGCTAAGCATGTTATAATTATTTTTGTGATGACCGAAAATTATATGATTTAATTTGTTGATGGATTAATGATCTATGTTGATAATAAGGCTCATTGTGATTTATTGGAAATTTTTAGAAATTGTATGCTATTTATTTGATAAATACCGAAAATACATGAAATTCATATGTTAATGTATAATTATTGTTTAAGTGATATTATAGCATATCATTGATCTAGAGCATTGATTTAGTACCATGTGAATTTATTAGAATTTTTAGAATATGAATGTTCATTTTGGAAAAAATCGAGAGGCCTAATGTTTGGGTATATTGATATGTAAGTTGAAATTGTTAGATATTGTGATGTATTATTTTATATGATAATGTTTAGGCATTGTGTGAATTTGTAGAAATTTTATAAAATGTTTGGTTAAGTTTGGAAAAAATCGAGAGCTATAAGGATTGGTACATTGATGTAGGAGTGGTATATGTTGGATATTATGTTATAATTATGATATAGAATGATGATTAAGTGTTGTAGAATTTAATTAGAATTTTAGAAAATTGTTTGGTAAATTTTGTAAAGAAACCGTGAGCTATAGTGTAGAAATAGGTAATGTCCAATTTTTCTATAGCCAATGTTAATACATATTAATGATCCTATAATAATATAGTGTACTATATGATTTTAGAAGAATTTTTGGAAGAAGTTTGAGAATTTATGTGAAAAGGGTCGTGAGCTATTTCTTGTGAGATTAGGAGTTTTAAATTCTTTAGATCAAGAAAAATAATACATTATGTACTTAGAATATATTTTAGACTTATTAAGAATTTATGGAATTTTATAAACATAGTATACTATGTTTATGACGAAACGTTATATTAAATAACGTTAGATGCGAAAATAATGAATAATGTACAAGTTAGATCATATTAAAGTAAAATAGTAATCAAGTTTATTGATTTACGTGAAAAATCGAGAATTAGGGTTTTATGAAAAGAAATCGATTGAAAATCGATTTATAGGGAAATTAGTTATCAAATATGTAAATAATTCGAAAATGTGTTAAGAAAAGTCAAAAACGTTGACTTAAGATTAAACGTATGAAATACGTTGAATAAATACACTAATACGTGTAAAACATATTAATTTTATAAGAATATCTCCTTTGTGGAAAATGATTTCATAATTGAAATCATTTTATCGAAAACGTTAGTATAAGTTTAACGCTTAACCTAAAGGGTTAAAATGAGATCAGATCATATTACGCCTCTATCGAAATACGAGAAATATTTAGTTAAGATACGCGATGAAACGACGATTAATTTAGTTAAGGGATTCAATTTTTATTTTATAAAGTTATCAAAGTTTATTAAACTTTGAAGATCTCGAAAACGTGACCGACGATTAAAATACTTCCTCCGTCCACCAAAATGTGCATCGATTTTGGTGGCAAGGGTTTTAAGAAAACTGTAATGAGTGTAAAGTAAATATGTATAAAAAGGTGTGTCATTGGAATAATAAATGAATATATTAATGGATTGTGAGTGTAAAATGGTGGGCCATGAGTGTTTTTTTTGTAAATAAGTGGATAAGTTGAGGATAAAAATGTAAAGTTGGTGTTTCTAAGAAAGGAAAGTGCACATTTTTGGTGGACGGACCGAAAAGGAATTAAATGCACGTTTTTGTGGGACGGAGGAGTAGTTTTACGTAAAGGTTGGACGCGACGACGACGTAATCGACTAAGAAAGAAATCGACTAAGAAAACTACGGTGTGTGGGCTTTACTATACTCAAAAGATAAAATGCTACCAAATGATTTATTTACGATGCTTATTTGCAAGAAATGATGATGAAATGATTTATTTAATTACTTGCCCAAATGTTTATGTTTTATGTATGTATCCTATCCATGATCGACCAGAATGTTGTTGGGTAGCTCCCAACTTATGAAATGATTCAATTCAGATCCTTGTTAGTACCGCAAGGATGATTGAGAATTGTGATCCCGTCTTACGGAGTGGCAAGGATTTTGTGCACTATTTGGTAATGTAGGCCGAAAGCGGTCTCGATCGGTCATGACGTCCGTGGAAGGAGGCCTCTCTACTACGCGAGATGAATTTATGAGATGAGTTAATGGAAATGTTATGATGAATGGAAAGGGATATGGATCATACATACAAGGAAAATATGTCTGGCTAGACGAATATTTATGGAAAATGACAGAAAATATTTAGTAAGCATGAGCATTTCAATTAAAACCTCGTGTGTTACTGTGATGGGGCAGTGTAATTTAAAATTGATAAAATGTTTTGGCACGAGTTCACTGAGTGCATTCTTGTACTCAGCCCTGCATGTTTGTTTTTAAATGTGCAGGTTGAGCAGATGATGGATGGAGGCATGTTGAGTAGTCGGGCTCTTTTTGATAATGATATGTTAGAAACCTTGAATACACATCGTCATATGTGTATTCACATGTTTTTCCGCTGCCAATGAACGCTATGTTTATGTTTTGATGTTGATAGTTGAATTCCTTCAGATCATTTGAATCTTTTGTTAAGGATCTGTAGGTCTCTTTCTACATGTAAATTATGTGTGTCTTGTACATAATGGTTAAAACTTCCTAGTTCACTGATATTGTCCCGTAAGTCTTTGATTAATTCTCTTTAATGTTCATTGATTGCCCAAGTATTAGTCCTCGTTAATCCGTCCTTAGGATTAGAGGGCTGTTATATATGAAAACTTTTTAAAAATTATTTTGTTATGCTACAATTTTAGAATGTTTTCGTTGTACACAACTTTATAGTTTTATTAATCAATTTTTTATATATGTGCATTGTTATCAAGTTCTCAAAAAAGATGAGGTCTTATTAAATTCAACCCCTATATATATATATATATAGGAGATGGATCAGGTAGGAAAGGATAATTTGGTAGGAAATGAGAATGAATCTGGTCTTTGATTCATTTGGATCAATGGTTGAGATTTAATTTCGGTTGTGCTACTGAGCTTTGTTTTGTGTGCTACAGCGGATTATTGTGCAAAGATTAGAACCCTTCTTGTGTTACGTTGCAATGAAAGATGCGCTAAGCTAATATATTTAGCATATGTGTTACTAATAGATGAAATATGTGTTAAATTAACATGTGCAACATAGTAGTTCGATTATCCTACATAAATATGAAAGATATGTCGACTTACATATCTATTCCTATTTCCTATACTTATTTTCATTCTCACATGAACCATCTCCTATATATATATATATATATATATATATCTTCCAAATAGCATAATTTTTTTAAGTATAAAACGTGTTGTGGTGTGTTTCTCTTTTACAAAATATCGACCAAATAGGCCTCTCAATTAAAACAAGTTTGAGGCTTTCGTTGTTTATTACTTGGTGTAGAAAACCAAAAGATTCAAGAGGAAAATGGAGAAGAATAATTTGTTTCTCTTATTGATCTCACGTGAAAAGATATTACACTAATACCTTTTATAGGAAAGGTACAAATGAGAAAACAACAAAACAAACATGACAACTAATTCCTAATGTAAAATATAACAGACACAATGAATACAACACACCCATGCCACGTGGTATTATGCCAAAACAAGGAATCCCATGCACGGCATGCTGCATCCTTCTCAGACGTACGTGAATAATGTTGCTTCATCCTCTCGCACCATACCTCATCCTCTCGCATCACATCCCTTAGCTTCATTATCATCTTCGCCGCAATATCATCATCAACGTGATCTTTACACCCCGCAAGCTCGATCGATGAATGTCAATCAAGCCAAGCTTGAGTAAAAGAAAATGAAAACGAGGACCCGCCAAAGCCTTCGTAAACATGTCCGCGAGCTGGAGATGAGTGGACAGATAAAGATGAGCAACAAATCCAGCTTTGTATTGATCACGAGCAAAATGACAGACAATGTCCAAATGTTTAGTTCACTCATGGAACATCTGATTTTTAGTGATATGGATCGCCGCCTGACTGTCACAATAGAGTGGAATTGGCAGAGGTATAACAATAGAAAAATCACTGCTCAAGTAAGAGAGCCATAACAACTCACGAACGGTAGAACTCAAAGAATGGTACTCAGCCTCAGCCGACGAAACAGAAACCGTAGTCTGCTTCTTACACTTCCAAGAGATCAAACATCTACCAAGAAACACACAGTATCCAGATAAAAATCGTCGAGATGCTTGGTAGGAAGCCCAGTCAGCATCGCAAAAACCTTCAAGTTGAAATGTGATAGAAGAAGGGAAAAATAAGCCAAGTGAAGGACAACCTTTCAGATATTTAAGAACATGTATAGCTGTGTCCCAATGATAGTGGCACGGACATGAAATAAATTAGCTCAACTGTTTAGTAGCATAAGTGATATCGGGCCGGGTAAGATTCAAATAAAGAAGCTTACCCACCAATCTCCTATACGAATCAGGATTGGCTAAAGAGGGAGAAGATAATCGTGACAAAGCATGACCACTGGGAAGTGGTGTAGATATTGATCGACAACCAAGAAGCCCAGCTGAATCGACTAGATCCAAAATGTATTTACGATGATTCAAAGAAGTACCAGTACACCCCCGAGCAATCTCCATACCTAGGAAATATTTAGCTGGCCCGAGATCCTTGATTGAGAACGCTTGTCAAGATATGTTTTAACTTCATCAATGAGTTCGGCAGCTGCACCTGTGATTAAAATGTCGTCAACACACACAAGTAAGCAAATGAAAGATTCTCCTGATCCCTTAGTAAACAGGCAATGGTCATGAGGCGACTGAGTAAACCCAAAGTTGAACAACTTTGAACAAAACTCAGCATTCCATTCCTCAAGCTTGCTTCAACCCATATAAGCTCTTGGTAAGCTTACAAACCGCCTGCTTTGCCTTAGTATAACCGGGAGGAGTCATATAGATTTCCTCATGATGAAACCCATGTAAGAAAGCATTATTAACATCAACTTGATGTATTGGCCAACCATTTATAGTAGCAACCGCAATGAAATCGACAATACAGCTTAGTTGTAGCCTTTGGCTACAAGTCGAGCCTTATACTTCTCAATGCTCCCATCCCCCACAATTTTACCTTATAAACCATTTACATCCAATCGCTTTTTCCCAACCGGCAAGTCCACAACGATCCGTGTTTCATTGTTGTCCAAAGCCTCAAGCTCCTTTCCATTGTCGCCACTCATTCTCGCACTTAAGCTTGCAATCTTATAAGAAGTTGGCTCTTGAATGTTATCAACTTTAATAAGAAAAGCCGTATATTGTGGTGTGAGGTAAGGAGACATTGATAAGGAAATGTAGGAGGAGTTAGTGTGGAGATCGAATGAACAATGTGTGATGCTCAAAAATCACTGCCATGAACATAATCCTCTAACCATGCAGGAGGTTTAATTTTCCTTGATCGCGTCTTGTGTATAATCTGATTAGGAATAACATCACTCGGTGTAGGCAATGCAGGATGAAATCAGAAGACTCTTGAATGTGTTCTATGCAAACAAATGGATACTCAACAACTTTATCCATGTGAGTGTGTGAAGAATTATCACCTTTGTCAGAATTCATAACTCCTGGACTCATAGTAGAAATATTCTGAAATGGATAGGAATGAGATATAAATTTGACATCTCGTCCAACAAAAACTTGAGATTTATCCATGTCAAACAATATAAATCCTTTTGAAATGCAAGATAACCCAAGAAAACACATTTCAAACATCTACTATCAAACTTCAATCTACATGGAGATGTGTCAATGGCATAAAGCTAAACATCGAAATGGATAAACCTTTTCCGTAATCGGTTCTTTCCCATATAATATAGAAAATCGACACTTCCACTTAGTACTTGACTAGCATACGATTAAATAACCAAGTAGCCATAAGTAGAGCATAAGACCAAAATTTTTGGGAAGACCACTTTCAAACATCAACGCCGTGCTATTTGAAGGAGGCTTCTATTCTACGCTCGACAATCCCATTTTGCTGAGGTGAGTATACACAAGTTCGTTGATGGATAATACCATGACTCAAAAGTAGATCACTCATGATTTTATTCACAAATTCAGATCCATTATCCGTTCGAATGAACCTAATGGATTTTCAAAATGTTTCTTCACCATATTAATGTCTGTTTATAATCGAGTGGACTTGATCCTTTGTAGTGATCAAGTAGTTCCAAGTTACTCTACTATAATCTTCCACCAACGCCACCATATATCTAGCATTCTCAATGCATTCCACATTATATATGTAATATCCCAAACTTTTAATTAGTAATTAATTAACGATTAAGGTTAAACAGGCATCGCATCCTTAATAAGAAAAAATATATATGCTTAAGATCTAAATTACTTAATTTCACTTAGTAAAATAAAATGTGATCGATAATCAAACTCTAAAAATTTTTGAGTAAAAGATTTTGTTTAAAATTTAAAATATTATGTAGATTGATTATTTGATCTTAATGATCAAATAAATGCTATGGCCATATAAAATTTGAATTATGTTATTATATATGCTACATTTTCATGTTATGTAGTAATAATGATTTTATGGATATAAGATCGACATGTTAATAATTTTACTTACTAAAGTGAAGAAAATAAAACAAAGTAAGTAATATACATATACATATTAACATTTAATAAAATACATATGTATATTATATATTAATATTAGTATGGATAAATATAGTGTGAAAGCATTTATGAAAGTAAATTTAGAATTGGTGAATAAGCTAAGCATGATTAAATTAAAACTTGGTGACCAAGCATGCATTAAATTAA
Source organism: Salvia rosmarinus (assembly GCA_036937905.1). Taxonomy (NCBI): domain Eukaryota; kingdom Viridiplantae; phylum Streptophyta; class Magnoliopsida; order Lamiales; family Lamiaceae; genus Salvia; species Salvia rosmarinus. The sequence continues at coordinate 35,611,351 of CM072820.1, read as the reverse complement.
ATAAGGTGAATAAGCATGTAATAAATTAAATCAAAATGAAATGAAATTTGCTATAAATATATCACCTCCATACTATTCAAAATTTTGCAAAACCATCAAATTTTCTCCTAAGCTCACACACACACACAAACACACACTAAGGCAAAATTTTATTTAAGCTATTTTCTTTGTAATTTCTACATCTAAGTTTGATCTCAAGTGTGAAAGAAGGTATGATTCTAATCTTTCTTGAATCTTGAAGTTTAATTATTGTGGTATATATTTGTGAAAATATTGAGAATGTTGGTTGAAGGATTTTGTATGTTATGTGATAAATATTGACATTATATGATAATATTGATGGTTTAATGATGAAATAATGAATTAATTATGATTTAGTTGTAAGATTAGTGTAGAAATTGAAAACCCTAGTTCATGCTTTATGTTAATGTGATGAAATATTGAAGTTATGTTGGAAATAAGTTACAATTATGTGCTTAAAGCATGTTTAGGTAGTAATTGAAGGAAAATTTAATAAAATAAATTTAGAATATGTATATATATTTTCAAAATTTTCAAAAATAATGGAGAAGTGATATGTTGATTTTATTTTCTTCAATTAACTTGATATATGAGTTTAATATTATGATTTAAGCATATGGTGAATTAACTAGAATTTTCTAAGTTTATATGTTGAAAATGGAAAATTTTAGTTTAGGTGTTTAGTTGACATGTTAAAGTTGATATATTCTATTGTTATTGTTGTGAAAGGTTAATATATGATAAATAAATGAGAAATTGAAAGAAAGTTGAAAAGAAAAATAATTTATGTACATTAGTAAAGTTTCGAAAATTATAGAAGAAAAAGAGGAAAATTAAAGTCTAATGCTATTATGTGTAAATCATATGGATTATAAATTTATTTGGTAAATAAGTACTAATGAGGCTCAATTAAGAATTTTAGGACTAAGAATGTGAAAGGCTAAAGCTTATGCACATATTTATGTTGAATGAATTCATGTTTGTATAAGATGTGTTATATGATTATATAGAATTGATTTATAAAACTAAGAATATAATAGTAGTGAAATGAATGCCATTTAAGTGTATTGATGACATATTGGTTCTTTGATAATGAAAAAGTTTGAGTTAAGTGATTAATTGAAGGATTATGTATAAATATTAAAGAAGAGAATATGAATTGAGATCACTAATGTATAATTAGAAAATAATTATTAGTTGTTCCTTGAATATTCAAGTAAACTTGTAAGAATCGAACAAGATAAATATGTGAAGAAAGTTAATGAATAAAAGGATCAATGACCGAAAGCTTTAAAATTCTTATCGATGAAAGTTTAGATAAAAGCGCCTAAACAAAACATACGAAATGAAAAGAATGAATAAGAAAAATTTATATGTGTTTGATAGATAAGAACACTACTACAAAACCACTTTTCTCATTACACTTATAGATCACGCTTTTGAAAAGCGTAGTCTATAGATAGACCACGCTTTCGTGAAAGCGTGGTCTGCATGCGAATTTTGAAGTATAGACTACGCTAACAAAAGCGTGGTGTAAATGCGTAGTCTATAGTGGGTATGACAACGCTAACAAAAGCGTGAGTGTAAATGCGTAGTCTATGGTGGGTATAGACTACGCTAAAAAGCGAGTGTGTGTGCGTGTTTTAATAAAAAGCGTAGTCTATGTCATAAAAAAAAAAAAAAAAAGTGGGCTTCCAGGATTCAACTCACGACATTGAGTTTGTTAACATATCACTTAACCATTTCACCAACAAGTCTTCGCCTCGCATATCCGGACTTTATTTGTATTTATATTATAAGGTGAACTCGAATTTACAGACTCATACGAATTCAATCTCTCTCGCCTCATATCACTTAATGACTTAGTAAAACTTACTCCCGCCTGCCGTCCTTTCACTCCTTCCCGCCCTCACTCACTCCCGCCTGCCAGCCGCCTTCACTCCCGCCCCGCCCGCCGCCTTCACTCCCGCCCTTCACCTTTTTCTCCTTGCCGCCCTTCACTCCCGCCGCCCTTTTTCTCCTTGCGCCACCGTTGTTCCATCGCCGCCGCCATCCGCCCTCCACATTCTCTTCCGCCGTCGCCGCTCGGTGAGTTCTCCTCGACCGCCATTCAAAGTTCTCGTGCCTTTTTCCGAGTTGTGACTAGAGGGTTTTTAGAATTTATTAACCTTGTAGTGGTATGATCTTTGTATGAATTAGGGTTTTTGTGAGTTTGAATTGATTAATTTATGATCGTAACATGTAGTGTGATGGTGGATTTGCATTACAAAATATTTGATGATTGATTTTGCCCTTGATTTTGTAGTATTGCTTGTTATGCTCTACTTTGTTGGTCTTACTTTTCTTCACCCTATATCGTATGAATATACTTAGCTACCCATTATCGTGAAACTAAGAATGGAAATCAAAGAATGTAGTATTACCACCTAAAGGTAATTTCCCAAATTTTGCTATTTCTAAAATTTTAAGTCGAATAAAAATGTTGTTGTTGCCGCATATAAGGTTTATGTCGATTCCTTTGTTTCGTGTGGGAATTTGCGATATGCAAATTGGTTATGTCGACTAATGTTTGAAATGTCTTATAAGAAGAATATGACTTGTCCATCATTCTCGCACGAACATGTATGCATGTTATTTGAAATTGTTTGAATGCACCATGAAAACATGAATACATCCTGCTTTTTTGGTAGCAAGAAAAGTAAGAAGTCTCGAGTTAGTCCGATAACATCGGCATGTAAAATCTTAATGCCTCTTGCTTTCCTAATTAAGATTGTTTTTAATTACAACATGCAAAAGAATGCGGGATTTTGAGGTACAAAATCTTAATGAAGATTGTTGGTTAGACTAGATTTCAATGGTTGTAATCAAAGCGGGAAGTAAATGGTTCGATTTATTAAATATTGTGCACCAAGAAGCATAAGGCTTATTCTCACCGACATGTTGAGCTAGAGTAGGGACTTACATGTAGCTCCCGACTCGCGAAAGTGAAGGGAGCCTCGAGAGCCTCGAGAGAATTATTGTACACAAAATTACAGTCCTTTTCCCTCTGCGTGTTTGTGTGTGCGTGCATAGGTATATATGTTCATGATAAATGTGTATGTATATGTGTGTATATATATATAGAGAGAAACACCATATAGTAGGGCACATGCTAGCATTAGCTACAACAAGTGCTAGAGTGAAAGAGATACCTTCAATTGAAAATTGAAGTGAAGGCTCATGTTTGTATAGGGCTATATAGACTCTATGAAAAACGTGTTAATGAGTAAAAGGACTTATAATAATGTCCACAACAATTCCTCAACCTATCAAGACTCTAGTGACTAAGAGCATCCCACTCTAGACTAATTGTTGAAGGAAATGTTGAACAACAAGCCTCGTGACAATAAGTAGCGTGAGACTTTGATCCGAGTGAATTGGATTAATGAAGCCATCCTTCATTCCTCTATTTATAGAATTTGAAAGCCTTGGTGACCGAGTATCTCAGAGACGTCGAGTCCCCCCGAACTTACTTCGATGGTGCGCTTGCACTTAAAATCAGCTTCCCATCGGCTTTTGCTTTAACTCGGGTCTACACTTAAACCAACTTCCTCTTAATCTTCAAGATATTAATCACTACGAAACGTGAGTAATATTTTGTGACGACCGACTTCCAAAGAAAGTACGGATCACATGGATCGCCACCGTATGATAAATGCAATGGATATATATAATTTAAACCAATACGATTAACCAATCAATTGTGAATAAATGCGTAGACTGAAAGGGATACGCTGTATCAGTACAAACTCAAGTCACAGAAAGACTTGCCAAAAAGGTTCTATGTTCAAGTCTAACCCAATCAGGGCGCACTTCAAGGAACGAGGTACGACCTCCAGTTCAATACGATATGATAGCAGTCATAATTAACAGATACCAACAAAACATCAGAGTTTGGCAGCAAATAAACGTGTGAACATACATATGATGATGCATGCTCAAGGTTCTAGAAATCCCTTCAATTAAAGCAACAAAACCACTACCACTTTGCACCACCTCGCACCCATCATCAATCTCGCTCAACCGCACATCAAAACGAATATGCGTGGCTAAGTACAAAAGTACTCAGTGGACTCATTGCCGAAAACATTTTCTTTATAAAAGTTATTGAACTGCCCGCAATAGCACATGGGGTTTTAGTTTGAAAGACCCATGCCTATCAAACATTTTATCGTTTTCGAAAAGTGTCCGACGGACTATTCATCCACGTTGTTCCATATCTCGTAATTCATTCATCAATCATACGCTCATTTATTCACAAGACTATGGGTGGCCACCACACATAGTCACCGTGACCGGTCGAGGTAGCTAACCTTAACACACAACACATGCGTGTACACAATCCGAGTTAGTCCTCAACTAAGTCGGATCCGATCATATTCTTTTTTACGTTGGTGGACCAACTCATTCACATACCACATTCGATATACCAATCAATTCTCGTCCCACATTTGGACAAACCAACCTCAGATATGGACACAACAAAACATAAATATTTGGCAGTCAATAACAGTTCATGCGATAATATTTCATAAAGCTTTTGAAAATCATGCCTTGAGTTATGCATAATCATTTTGTTTCAAGAAGAGCCCACCTGGTTGCAGTCTTAAACAGGTCTGACGTCTCTTAGCACAGCTCTCCCATTACTTCCCTGATGGACCTTCATCGAAGATTGGAGGATAATAAGAAGTCAACCAGAGAGTATTCTTTAACGAGGTTCACGACGAAGCTTGTTTAAGCATTGCTTTGTTGTTCGATCTTGATCTTAGTCGATTAAGTTGGATCGCTCTTGGAATTTCGTTAATTAGCTGCTTATGAGCTGAATGGGTTCCCCTCGTTAGAAGATTTACGTTGCTTGGTTAGGGTTGCGTCCGAGGTGGTCTAGTTCTACTAACGTTATGGAAGGGTCTTTGATCAACGCGTGAGCGACAAGATGCAAATCGAAATTTCGGCATGACCTATTCGTAGTAGGCCATCCTCTCGAATTCGACGCCGAGGTTTCAACGCGAGAATTCAACGTCGATCACTCTCGATTAGCCGACAAGGCCCAATCACTTTCCTCACCTCTCAAACCCAACAATTTATCAAACAATGCTATTCATTCATAATCCTCAATCTAGATGCATATGATATAGCAATCGCTCTAACATAATCAACGAAATTTTAACTAATCTAAACGACCAAGGTCTAAGTGATATAGGTAATTTAAGTTCAATTCCTTCGTTAATTAATTAAGTCTAGGTGACTTAATTAATTAAAGTCCACTTAACTCAATTAGGATCGAGGAAATTTGATTACTTAAGCTCTTCCCAATTTAATTAGTTAAGGTCTAATCCATCTAATTAATTAGAGTCCTTCTAATTAATTAATTAATAAGGTTCAACTAATTTAATTAATTAAAACCAAATGCTTTAATTAATCACGGCCTAAGTAAGTTAATTACTTGAGATCAATCTATCTTTAATTGATCAAGTCCAAATGACTTAATTGGTCAAGACCTAATTAAGTTAATTAATTAATTAAGGCCCAAGACTCTTAATTAGTTAGAGTCCTTTCGAGCTAATTAATTAAGTTTAAGTAACTTAATTAATTAATTAAAGTCTAGCCCAATTCATTATTATGTTCATCTAAATTAATCAATTAAGTTTAAGTAACTTAATTAATTAATATCTAATTATAAACAATTAAAGCTTATCAACTTTATTTAATTAAAGTTGATCTAAATAATTTCTTAAGTCTAAAAGATTTAATTAATCAAAGCCCAACTTCAATTAATTAAATCTCAATTAAACCATGGTAGCCCAATTCTATTTATAACTTAAGTCCAACACAATTAATCCATATGAGTCCAAACAATTAATTAGGGAAGCCCATATCCTAAAAGCTCATCCCTAATAAAAAGGTCCAGTCAAATAATTAAATTACAGCCCAAGTTTTCGGCCCAACGTGACCTTCTAATCTCGGCCCAATTATTTCAGCCCGTTAAGTAAATCCTCTAGGTCACTGTTTACTAGAGCACATATTGGGTTAATGATTAAATCAATGCTGGCCCAACTACATAATTCCTACCACTTATTTCATTAAACTCCTCCATCAATTTAATAATTTGACCCAACCCACCCACTACCTAACCTATCTATTCTATACGCACACACACTTCTCCGGATCTCCCTTCGCCATCTCCCCAACAAGCCAGAACTCCTCCTCCTTCACGGTGCTCCGTGATCGCTACTTTTCACACGTAAAAGTGTAATTATAGGGTGTTAAGCATCGTATCCACGAGATTGTATCACGAAACATAGAAGCTAGCTCAACGATTATTCATCATTATTCAAGCACGATAAAGGGTGAGAGGTTTTAGGCTTGGAAATAAATCCAAAGCAAAGGTAACCAAACGTAAATATAAAACAAAGCGATAAAATCACGAAAGATGATTTATAAAGAAAGACTAACCCTAGGATGCACCAATCCTATCCACAACGATGTTTATTACGCTTATTATTAACCGCTTTAATCCGCACAAGACTAAGATCACATATATAACCAACAACTTGCCATTCGACAATTGCGGTATTGATTACTAATTTTCCCTATCACGATTACGCCTCTAGAGGAAAATAAGCAACCCAAAAGGATCACTAAGAATATGCTTCCTACGACCGTCCTATCTCGCCATTTACTCGAGGCTTAATCGTATCATGCATTCAAGATCGATTGACAATTAATCTGATTACGCCATTAATCGGCAACTAGATATGCATCAAGATTGATTAGAAATCAACACATATAAATAAGCACTATGAATCATGAATCATGAATCATGCACGGAAGGTAAATAACGCAAAGAGTAACTCACAACATATAGGATCGAATCATGCAAACCCTAGGATTAGAATAGAAAACTAGCCGTACATAATAAACGGAATGAAATACGAATTAATCATAAAGCGTAAATTAAATATATAAAACCCGTAGGGAAGCGTCGGATGAACAATGGTTGGTCTTGAATCCAATCCCAAGCGAACGAACGGAAAACAAACGAAAACGATCGGACAAAACGTTCCGATCGATAACGAGATGATAAACTAAACTAGAATAACGTAAAAACAAAACTCGAATTAAACTAAACGAAGACTAAAGCTTAAAGAATGTAAAAACTGAGGAAAACTGAAGAAAATAAGGTCTGGGCGTGAATGGGGGCTCTGGAGGCGCGAGTGGCTTGCCCTATTTATAGAAAAGGGTGGAAACCCTAATTTTGGCCTCTGTCGCGCCGCCTCGCGATCACTGCTCGCGATCGCTAGGGCGATCGCTAGGTATCTCTCGCGCGCGTTCTTCTCGCTCGCGCTCGCCTTCTTGCGCTCGCTTTGTACCTCGCGACCCGGCTAGCGGTCGCTAGCCATTACGAACTGGTCGCGAGAAATCGTCCAGTGAGTTTTAGGCGCTAGGGCTTGCTCGCGTGCACGAGGTCGCGGCCGCGACTCTTCCGGCGCGCATTTGGTTTGCCTCGCGACCAACCTAGCGACCGCTAGGTTGGTCGCTAGAAACTGGACAGTTTGTTCATTTTGTTCGTCCTTCGTTCCTTGCTTCGATTATCAATATATAAACCTACAAAACGTCAAAGGAACACCCAAGAGCAGTATCTTCTAGAAATAGATAAAACATTAAGAATCGATACATAAACGCACATTAAACGAGCTAAACTCATCTTCAAATATCAACTATAAACGTGTAAAATGCGCGTTTATCAAACCCCCCAAACTTAAAGCATTGTTTGTCCTCAAACAAAAACAGAACAACAAGACAAACGAAAGATCAACGAGCATAGCAAAGAGGATAACCATTCTAGGCCTCCGAAACATATCAACGCTCAAAAACATTAGTGCACATGACGACGTTAGTCCACTCAACACAAACAACAATTTACGGCAAAACTCATTTATTTCAACCTCACAAAGGCATGTGTAAAATATATATAGGATACACTCAAACTCATAAGGAAATTAAGGACGTGTATACACTCAAAGATCAATGCAATGCAACATTCTTACCATAGGCTTGCTGCTTTCTAACATCTCCACCGCGTCAAATGTGTTCAAATAAGGATCAAAGAGGTCTTTGATAGGTTATAGTGTAGGCACATTGGTTAAGGTAGGATAATATATGGCTAAGTGACTCAAGTAAACTCCAAGCACCACCATTTAAATATTTCGACACATATGGACTTTGTCCATTTTCTCTTTCTTTCCCAACGTGCTCAATTGACGCTCTATGCCTCATAAGGTACCTATACTTTGTTTAAAGACCCTTTATGCTCAAAACTCATAGTGAACTTAACATTTTCTTTTCTTTCTTTTCTAGAGCTTATAGGGTTTAACTTTCACGAACAAGGTACTATTCTTCACCACGTATGTAGTTTTTCTAAAAGAAACTTTTCTCATCATCACTACATCAACAATTCACCCTTTTGATTCCCATATCCATCCTCACCTCCTATCATCCGGTTAATCGAAAGAAAAGTCTAATAAAGGCTCAAAGAAGGCGACAAATGGTATATATCATCGGGTTAGTGTTTGGGTGATAGGTGGTTAACAATGATGGCCTTTATCCTTTCCAAATTCAAACACATATTGCAATCTCGACACGTAAACACGGCAAGTTCTAGAAGATAATCACATGCATGATATCACACAATTAAAAGAAAGCAGATCAAGATATGTATACGGTGAAGCTCAAGTCTCACGGGTTAGGCAAATGGTGAAAACAACAAGCCTAAGCCATCTCACGTCATTCATCGTCATTTTCTAACATATCATGTGCACTATCATTAAATTTCACAAAATTTTCTATCGTCATTGGCCACATGGATTAACACACTTCACTTAACTCGTTGATCTACGCATACACGAAAACGAAAAGACAAACAAAAGACGACAAAAACAACACAAACGAAAGAAACGACAAAACACGAAAACAAAAAAAAAGAAAACGCTGGGTTACCTCCCAACAAGTGCTTACTTTAACGCCTTTAGCTAGACCATCACTAACCTCGTCTATCGGCATTTTAGTAGCACTTGACATCTTTCCCGACTTGTGGAACCTTCTAAACTTCGTGATTCACTGATGACCACCACCGACTATGGAAGTGGCCCCCCAAACTTGAATGAAACACTCGGAGTTCCATGCCGAGTCCACTTCTTCCTTCTCGCAGCTTCCTCGAGTGGTTTGGTACCTCTAAGCGTGAGACGTGAGCGCGGCAGAGTCGTGATCGAGCAACAATCTTCCGGCTTCCAACGTCGGGTTGCTTGATGGCGTCGATATGGAAATTTTGAGCTCCTCATCGTTAACACGAAACGTGAGGTTTCCTTCCGCACATCAATCAACGCACGACCGGTTGCTAGAAAAGGTCTACTAAGGATTAGTGGTTGTTGTTTGAATTGGAATATCGAGAATAACAAAGTCACAGGAAAAACAAAATCCCAATTCTTACCAACACATCTTCGACGATACCTTTTGATATGTGATGATCGGTCACCATCATCGATTGAAATCTTCTTCGGCTTCATCTTCCCAAGGTGTAGCCGGTTGAAAACGCTCAACGGCATCAGATTGATGCTCGCCCCCAAGTCGCATAAAACATTTGGGAATATCTGCCGGCGATCTCGCATTCTAACGTGAAACCGCCGGGATCCTTCGCTCAGAGGGAGCTTCCTTTGCAAGACGGCATCAGACTTTGGATAGGAAATTTTCTCAAATTTCCCAAGTTTCTTCTTCTTTGGCAGCGTCTTTAAGAACTTCATGTAGCAGGCATGTTTCGCAACGCTCAAAGAGAGGTAGATTTATCTCAACTTTCTGGAATACCTCTTTGAAACGAGCAAATTCCTCGTCATATTTCGACTTGACAAGTCGACTCGGAAACGGGACCGGAGGAATGTACGTGCGAGAATTAGCCTCTGGAGGAGCCTCGCGGTCGACCTCGCGACCGCTGGGATGATCGCGAGGAGTCTGCCGTGCGCTGATCTCTTTGTTCGCGGCGAGCTGCGGGCGTTAAGTCGCCGCGACAAATCTGGCGCCGCATGCTTGGATGGCTCATGATCGGTCGCGCTGGTGACGAGTCGCCGCGAACGTCTGTGGACAAACTTCAGATGGCTCGCGATCGGGCTCATGATCGCGAGCTCGGTCGCGAGTTCTGCGTCGGAATGTTCTCTTGCTCGCCTTTCTCGGTGGGGTTCGGGTAGGCTCGCCCACCTCGCCCCGAATGGCGAAGCATTGACTCTTGGGTTCACCTCCAGTATTACTCGAAATTGGCCCGCCTTACGTAGCGCATTCACTTGCACGGCTATTTGACCAATTTGATTTTCCAACATCTTTATGTGCTTCCCCATAGCCGCCATTGTCGACTCAAGTGATTTATCTTCCGCCGGTGTTGGCGATGAACAATTCGATTCGTTGCCAATTGTTGGTTGCTTACAACCAAGCTCGCTGCATCATATCTTGAGACTGGCTTCCTCGGCTCTTGAATCGAACTCGACTATTGAAGCTCTTGAAGGTTGTTGAACATTTGAATGACTCCTCCGATTGATGTGGCTCACATTCTCTGCTTCAATCGACTCTTCAAAAGAGTGAACTTCTTCATGAGGTCGTCGATTTGAATCACTCTCAACAAGAAATGCTTTGAACGATGGCGTTCTCTCCGTTGGCCATTGATAGCTGTTGGCAGCCATCTCTTCTACAATACGGCTTGCCTCGCCGGTCGTCGGTTTAATAAGCGACCCCTGCCGATGCATCTACCATGCTCCTAAATCGCCATGTCGGTCCACCAGAGAAGCTGTGATTTGTTGCTCCTTGGAGAACCCATGTTGTGGACATCGTCTCAATAGCCCTCCGAATCTCTCCCATGCCTCGAATAATGATTCGCCGTGGTTACGCAAAATGAGAGATTTCGCAATGATCTTCTGTGCCTTCGCCGGCGGAAAGTATTTCGAGAGAAACTTCTCACAAAGTTTCCCCCAAGTGTCGATACCAGCTCGGTCCAAACTCTTGAACCAATCTTTCGCTGGGCACAAGAATGAGAAACCGAACATGCGCGATCCGGATTGTGTCTTGTGGCACCCCATTCTGTTTGATGGTGTCACAAATGTCGAGAAACGTCTCGAGATGCGCATTCGGGTCTTCATGACTCCTCCCCAAACCGCTCTCCTTGGACCATCTTGATCGGGGCGGTTTGAGCTCAAAATTGTTTGCAGATCACGTGCGGGCCCCAACCGCCTCCTTGGAACTGTTCGGTGGGATGTCGATACATGTGGTTCAGAGGTTTATCCTCTGGAGCAGGGACAACGATTCCCATGTTCGCCATCTGACGCTGCATCTCTGCAAAGTCAGCTAGCATGCGTGCTACTTGCTCGGGAGGAATGCCCTGCTCATGGATTTTCTTTGCCATTGCAGCTCGTCTCTTCTCTCGTCCTCTTCTCCTTGAGAGCTTTCGATCTCGGGATCTAATAATATTCGTGAGGTCCCGAGATCTTGTACGCATAAAACACCTGAGAAAAGAGAGAATTTAGCACTGACAAAAATAAATAAAATAATATATATATATATAACTTGAATTAATAAATCCAAATCGTCAAATTATTCCTATGTGATCTTAACAATCCCCGGGAACGGCGCCAAAATTTGATCGCTACTTTTCACACATAAAAGTGTAATTATAGGTGTTTAAGCATCGTATCCACAGAGATTGTATCGAAAACATAGAAGCTAGCTCAACGATTATTCATCATTATTGAAGCACGGATAAAGGGTGAGAGGTTTTAGGGCTTGGAAATAAATCCAAAGCAAAGGTAACCAAGCGAAATATAAAACAAAGCGATAAAATCACGAAGATGATTTATAAAGAAAGACTAACCCTAGGATGCACCAATCCTATCCACAACGATGTTTATTACGCTTATTATTAACCGCTTTAATCCAGATAAGACGGAAGATCACATATATAACCAACAACTTGATTCACGACAATTGCGGCGATTGATTACTAATTTTCCTATCACGATTCGCCTCTAGAGGAAAATAAGCAACTCAAAAGGATCACTAAGAATATGCTTCCCACGATCGTCCTATCTCGATTCGACTCGAGGCTTAATCGTATCATGCATTCAAGATCGATTGACAATTAATCTGATTACGTCGTTAGCGGCAACTAGATATGCATCAAGATTGATTAGAAATCAACACATATAAATAAGCACTATGAATCATGAATCATGAATCATGCACGGAAGGTAAATAACGAAAGCGTAACTCACAACATATAGGATCGAATCATGCAAACCCAGGATTAGAATAGAAAACTAGCGAGACATAATAAGCGGAATGAAATACGAATTAATCATAAAAGCGTAAATTAAATATATAAAACCCGTAGGGAAGCGTCGGATGAACAATGGTTGGTCTTGAATCCAATCCCAAGCGAGCGAGCGGAAAACAAGAAAACGATCGGACAAACGTCCGATCGATGGCGAATGATAAACTAAACTAGAATAACGTAAAAACAAAACTCGAATTAAACTAAACGAAGACTAAAGCTTAAAGAATGTAAAGACCGAGGAAAATCAAGAAAATAAGGTGCGGGCGTCAATGGGGGCTCACGGAGGCGCGGTGGCTTGCCTATTTATAGAAAAGGGTGGAAACCTAATTTTGGCCTCTGTCGCGCCGCCTCGCGATCCTTTGCCGCGATCGCTAGGGCGATCGCTAGGTATCTCGCGCGTTCTTCTCGCTTCCGCCGCCTTCTTGCGCTCGCTTTGTACCTCGCGACCCGTCTGGCGGTCGCTAACCATTACGAATGGTCGCGAAATCGTCCGGTGAGTTTTAGCGCTAGGCTTGCTCGCGGCACGCAGTCGCGGCCGCGACTCTTTCAGGCGCTCATTGGTTTGCCTCGCGACCAACCTAGCGACCGCTAGGTTGGTCGCTAGAAACTAGACGGTTTGTTCATTTTGTTCGTCGCCGTTCCTTGCTTCGATTATCAATATATAAACCTACAAAGCGTCAAAGGAACACCCAAGAGCGTTATCTTCTAGAAATAGATAAAACATTAAGAATCGATACATAAACGCATTAAGCGAGCTAAACTCATCTTCAAATATCAACTATAAGCGTGTAAAATGCGCGTTTATCATCCCGCGTCGTCGTCCGCCGCCGCCGCCGCCTCCTTGTCGTATCGATTCTTTCGCGCGTCATCTCGTCTCTCCTCGCTCACACACGGCTCGTCCCAGCCTTCTCCCTCTCTCTGTGGCGCCGTCGTTGTTGCCCGGAGCACCGCCGATTGTCGCCGTCGGTCGTCATCTCGTCTCCGTCTCGCCATATCTCGACCTCGCCCGTCGTCCGACCGAGGGTAGCAACCGCTGCTCCTCTTCTTCCTCGCAGGAGGGTCGGCGTGTCTGGCTCCTCTTCTTGGCCTGCCTCTTCGCCGCAGTTGCCGGCGTTCTTGCCGTCGGAGCACCCGTCAGTTCGGAGGCCACGAGGTCTTGATCCTTCCTTGTCTGCGGTAAACATACACGCGGGGAAGGAGGAAGGAAAAAAAAAAAAGCAACAGGGGGGGTCGAATATAGCCGTTCTTGTGTATTCATTTTGTTGTTTTCTTTTTTGTTGTGGGATTCTTTTGTAAACACGAATGTATAAATTGGGAGAATGGTATTGGAGCCTTACCTAGACAAAGGCTTTATGTGCGTGTGTTTCTGTTTCAGCCGAACTGTGGCTTTGAAGGGCAGCCTCCTATGAATCAAAGATTGTTTTTCTCATTTATTTGTTTAGCAAAAGAAAGTTAAACGTTCAAAAGCTGAGATGGTTACCTCCTGTTGTTCTTCTTTTCTTGTTTGTTTATCTGTTTCTTCTCTTGTTTTGGGTGTTGAGTAGTCTGCAGAGAAGAAAATAGGAGTTTGAAGAGGAGGTTGTAAATTGTCGAGTAGTGAAGGGGTTTGGGATAGGAGGATGTGAGTGTATAGGAATTAATGGTTTCAATCTGTGAGAGGTTCTTCTTTGTTTGCGAGGGAGAAAGATGATCAAATTTGTCTCATGTTGCATAATCAGATCACGGTTGCGAGAGGGAAAATGGTACATGAGATATGAGTGATAAAAGTAAAAAAAAATGAAGCTATAGTCGACCTTCCATTTCGGAAATTTTAGATAATGTGAATAATTGAGATTACGACCCTTCACTTGTTTTGTTCGAACGGGAATCGGTGATCGTCATACACATTCGTAATCCGATTTATTGAATCCGATCACATTACGATATTGTTCGATTATTAATCAATTAATCCTCTCGTTTATAAAAAAATTAATTAACAATCCGGTTAAATTCTTCGTTAACCACGACTTTATTTTACGGGGTATTACATACCATCCCCCTTAAAATAAATTTCGTCCCGAAATTTGCTAACTGTGGAAAAGATCTGGGTATTTCTCATTCATAACAGATTCTAATTCTCAACTTGCTTCTTCTTGTCTATACCTTCCATAGAAATATCATCAATGGTATTTCCTTGTTCTTTTGTTTTTGGATATGTCGGTCCAAAATTTTCGTAGACAATTATACATAACTCCTATTGTCATCGAGACAATATATATAGGTGGTATCACATGACTGGGGTCATGTATGTACTTCCTGAGTTGTGAAACGTGGAATACATTGTGCACGTTTCCAAGGCTTGGCGGCAATGCCAATCTGTACGTTATTGGTACTATCATTTCCCATATTTCATAGGGTCCTACGAAACGCGGTCCCAGCTTCATTCTTTTATTTCAAATTTCACGATTCCTTTTAACGGAAAAATCTTTAAGAAAACTTTAGTTCCTACATCAAAATATACTTCTGGGTGACGTTTGTCAACGTACGACTTATGTCAGTCTTAGACTTATTTAATTCGTTAGCGGGTCTTTCTCACAATCATGATCATCTCTCTCATAGAGTCAGGTCCTACTACTCTTCTTTCTCCCACTTTATCCTAGTAAAGTGGTTATCGACATTCTTTCCGTAAAAGCGCTTCAGTGCGGGTCATTCCAATAGTTGCTTGATAGTTGTTATTGTAGGCGAATTTTACAAGCGGTAACACTTGTTCCAAATTTTCTCCTCTATCCGGGACAACAATCCTCAATATGTCTTCAAGCGTTTGAATGGTCCTCTCAGATTGTCTAACCGTTTTTGGGTGAAACACGGTACTGAAATACAATTGAGTTCTCAATTCCCTTTGTAAGCTCATCCAGAATCTGGATGTAAATTTTAAATTTCTATCAGATGCGATAGTCTTTAGAACTCCTTGCAAACTCATGATTCATCGAACGTACAATTGTGCTAATATACACGGTCGATATGTTATTAGGATCGGTGAAATACGTGCTCTTGGTCAACGATCGATGATAAACCAATTAGCGGTATTTTCTTTTAGTGATTTGGGTAGCCCGGTATAAAATCCATGGCTATATCCTCTCATTTCTATTCTGGTATGTCCAGCTATTGTAGGGTTCCATACGGTCGCTGGTGGAGTGTTCTCACTTTTTGACATGTCAAACAACGTTTTACGAATGAAGCTACGTCTCGCTTCAATCCATCCCACCAAAATTTCTCCTTGAGATCTTGGTACGTTTTGGTGCTTCCGGGATGTGCGGTGTAAGACGTCTCATGGGCTTCTCTCAAGATCTCACTCTTAAACCCTTCATCTTTTAGAAAATACACACTCTCCCATCATATAACATCATATGTTACTACTCTAAAATCCTTGTGGTCATTATTCTTGATTTTGGCTCGTACTTCCTCTAGCTTATTGCTCTTCTTCCGAGGATCCAAAATTCGAGCTCTTAAATCTGGGATTGCAATCAACATTACAATACAGCCTTATATCGTCAATCATCTCCTCATGACTGAGGAGACATCCCAAACTAGAGTGAGATTTGCGACTTAGAGCATCAGCTACAACATTAGCCTTGTCTGAGTGGTAATTGATACTACAGTCGTAATCTTTCACTAATTCCGACCATATCGTTGCCTCGTGTTAAAATCTCTTTGTTCGAAGAAATACTTGAGCTTTTATGGTCGATGTAGATCTCACATCTAACTCCATAGAGATGGTGTCTCCAAATCCTTAAGGCATGTACGACCGCTACTAGTTCCGGTCGTGCGTATGATAGTTCAACTCGTGTAGGCGTAGCGCGCTTGAAGCATAGCAATAATTACGCCTTCTTGCATCGAACACATCCTAGTCCATTCTTGAGCGTCGTGTAGATCGTGTACTCCTTATCGCTTGGATGCTGCATGATGCGGTGCTATTGTCGGCAATTCCTTCAATCTCGGAAACTAGCCTCACACTCGGCGGTCCAGTGTACTTGATTCCTTTTCTCAACAATTGGGTCATAGGTCGGGCTATCGTTGAAAATCCTTCGATAAATCTTCGATAGTAGCCGACAAGTCCTAAGAAGCTCCGAATTTCATTCGGGTTCTTTGGTGATTCCCATTCTCGAACTATATCGATTTTCAAGGGGTCTACTTTGATTTCCTCGGCGGACACGATGTGACCTAAGAATGTCACTTCACCTAACCAAAACTCACACTTGCCAAACTTGGTGAAGAGTTGCTATTGCCTCAACTTTTGCACACCAGTCCTCAAGTGCTCTTCGTGGTCTTGGTTATTCTTGGAATATATTAGGATAGCGTCTATGAATACTAAGATAAATTTATCTAGTACGGGTAAAATACCCTATTCGTGGTATCCATAAATATCGCCGGGGCATTTGTAAGTCCAATTGGAATAACGAAGAGTTTTGAAATGACCATACCTTGTACGGAAGCCGTTTTAGGCACATCTTCGGATCAAATCCTTAGTTGATGGTATCCCGACTTTAAGTCTATCTTCAAAAGACTCCTGCTCCCTTAAGGCGATCAATCGGATCGTCGATTTGGGGCGAGGATACTTATTCTTTAGAGTTATCTTGTCTAACTCTCGATAGTCTATGCACATTCTCAGTGTACTATCATTTTTCTTCACAAAAAGGATAGGTGCTCCCCATGGAGATATAATGGGCCTAATGAAACTCAACTCCAAGAGTTCTTGTAGTTGGATCTTCAATTCCTCAAGTTCCTTCGGTGTCATCCGGTATGGGGCTTTCGATACAGGGCAGAATCTGGTTTGAGATCGATTGTGGACTCAAACTGTCGAGTCGGCGGTAATCCAGGTAGTTCATCTGGAAAATCATTGGAATATTCTCTCACAATCGAAACGCCTTTTATCCTTCTTTTATTACGGTCTTCTCCATCGAGATAGACAAGGTAGGCGTGGTCCTCTGTTCCATTCAAAGATGTTCTTGCTTATAAGCGGATATGATTGGGACTCTTCTTCATCTTGCCGATCCCGTGAAAGTCTATAGGTTCCTCTCCAAGCGTTGGAAGAAAATTTCCTTTCATTACACGGGATAGTCGCACTATGTTCGGTTAACCAATCCGTCTCTTAGGATTATATCCACATCTACCATAGATATGGCGTGAAGATTATCGTCATGACACCAAGTAAACCTAGTCAAGTTCTAGGTTCGAGCATGTGTGGGTTACCATTCTTATACATTTCTTGGAGAAGATATTCTCATGATTTGTTCGTAGCGTTTAGGATCGATCTTAAGTTTTCTCGCATGCTTGACAATAAAAGAACGCGAGGTGATGATCAAACCGTAGGGTAACGGTAATTGGAGGAGTATTCCCATACCGCCAAGTTTCCTTGGTTCCTTAGCGGCTCTGTGAATTTCTTTTCTGGTTGGCGTAGGTCCTAGCTTCTTTGGGACGGTTCTTGTTGTTGATGATGGTGTTGTCGTTCTTCTTCTTCTTGGTTGTCTTTGTTGTCGTTGTTGTTGTTGGGGTTGACGGTATTATTCTTTGCGGTTGTCGCCATTGTTGTTGTCGTTCTTTTATCGTGGTTGATATGGTTATTGATTTGGTGGAAGTACCGGACCGGGGTTTGTTCTTTGGAGCAGTTGAGCTTGGATAGCCGGATTTGTCGGACTCGATTGGTTCATTGGGATGGTCATTCTCTCATTGGCGTATCCCTGGACAGTTCTGGAGTAGTGACCCCTTCTGGACACATTTGAAACATTCATCATTGTGAACATGTAGACTCCTTTGTGACTCCTATGGCATTTAGGGCATACGGGGAGTTTCACGAATATTTAGTTTCCTCCGCTAGGCGCGGGTACTATGGTACGTTCATTGTCTTATTCGTGCCTAGATGGTACATTACTCACTTGTCATGGTCTCGTGTCGGCCTGGCCAACATTTGATCTTTGACCTTGGTGGGGTTCTTCCCACTTTCTCTTTCCACGATCTCCTTGGTGATTCGGTGGATGTCTGACGACAATCTATCCTCGGGCGGGGCATCCTCAATGTCTAATGCTCTATTAAGGGCCTCACGATAGATCGATTTCCATGACCGATTAGTGACACTCGATCTCATGATAGAGTGATGCAACCTAAAGTTCGTTGATTCCGACTTGGTTCGGGTTCCCGATGAACCAATCACAAGAGCTTGAGCAAAGCGGTTAAATTTTCAGCCTATATAGAGGCTTGTAAACTCACGAAATATTAAGCTTTGATTTCAAATATATTAATGAGTTTTATTCTCTTCAAGAGCTCTTCGTTTTCACATTCGATTCTAGGTTACGCATTCGCGTCAATTTCAATGATTGGCGAGGATCGTATCACGAGTCTCTTCGAACTTCTCGGTTCTCTTCGTCGATGTCGAACAAGCGGGCGCATACCGCGACATCTCGCGGGATGCACGGTCGTAACCTATGACCATGGTCTTTCCTTATCGTAAATTGTAGAATTAGTGTTCTTTCATCTTACGGTAGCCCTTAGGAATGTACTTCCCGTACACTTCCTCCTTGAACTATTTCCAGGTGTAAGCTTCTAGTTCCTATTCATATAAGGTCTTTCTCTTCGCTTCCCGCCAGAAATCAGCTGTACCAATCATTTGCCAAGCAACGCATGACAAGAGGTGCAATAAAGGAATTTAAGGATTCGTTCTAGCACGTGAATCCATAGTTTCGTATCCACGAGATTCCCAGTCCTGTTGAAAATTGGCGGATTCTAACTAAGGATTAGCTCTTCAATCCCTCTTATATATCGCAATCAAACATCTTCTTATACCATCCATCGGGATCTTAAATATCTCGGTAGCGATATGTATTGATAATCATACAGCGTAAGTCTAGTACATCGTCGACATCATGTGTCGACATCAAAACTAATTGCTCTCGATGAGCTATCATCATATCAAGTCAAATACCTCTGAGGATTTTCATCGTTCTTGAGATTTACCAAAAGAGGCCGGTGCGGAGTATGATGCTCCAAAACTAATATCGGCATCCTCCACATACCAAATCACGATGCGTATAAATATTTAAATACTACGAGGTCATCAAAATAAGGGTTCGTGTCGAGGACGACTCATCGTTCTCGTATCATCACCAAATATGCAATCGTATATAAACAAAACACTTTCTAGTCTTAAATAACTAGATGCATAATCGCCGGTATAAATAGAGCTCATCGTGTTGGAGTCGGGATGAGAGTATGGGTACTATCGATTTCCTCCATCTCATTGTCGTGACGGTCCTCTCGGGATCTTATACGGGTCTCTTCTCTTTGACCTCATCATTGAATGTGGGACTCACGGTTTCTCAATTCAAATAATTCTAGCTTCTTCCATAGCAATTAGGTCTCGGTGGACCTCACCATGATCTCCTTATAGGCATCATTTGGAATTTGAGAAAGCGGCAAGATGGCACAAGTTTCTCTCAGCATCACGGTTAGGCCCGTGATTCGTCAATCTCTACGATGTCGTGGGACATGTGTCCGTCTGGGGTGGTCATTGAGCTGGGAAACACGGTAGGTAGATGTGAGTCTTGGCATGGGTGATCGACAACGATGATGCAGGCGAGCAATGGCGGGGATGGAATCCTGCGGTGGTAGGGCCAGGAAAAGTGAGTTGTCGAGACGAAGTTCACCGCCTCGAATATGTTCACCCACAACCGGTAAGAATGCGAGCCCGTTAGATGCTAAGCGAGGCATCTCGGGTGGAGCCACTCGGGATTTTCATCATGCCATGTGTATTCTCGCTCGGGCGCAAATTACGACTCCGTATACCATGAATACGTAGTTCGGTGGTTGATGGAGCGAAATCGAAGCTTTCTCAGCGACGATATATGTATTGAGATGATCTCGTGTGTACACCCACGCTAATCGGGTGGCAATCTACGTAACCGATCGAGATGCGCCATCGTAGTATGATGTACCACGTCCGTATACGATAACCTAGTGTCACATGAAGTGAGCTAAGAACTCACGCGTCGTCTCCTCGATACGTCTGTAGGAATATACAACCTTCTTGGGTATGGTTCTACGGGATAAAGGACTTTAGTCGTAAACATCGCTCGAACCACAACCTTATATCTTGTTTTATTAATTTGGTATTCGAAAGAGATTGTATGGTCTCTTAGGATAAAGCAGACATTGATGTCTAGCCTTGGGTAAAGGCTAAGTAGTCACCATTTCTCATTGAGTTATGAAACCTTTATTTCCATTCGAATCATAACATTCGATCATATCGTTCATGATACTCAAAATTCATTCTTTTTTTTATACATACTTTCTTAACGTTATGCTTTGATTCTTCGTTATCGCTACGATAGAAATAGCATGTATAGTGTTCGAAATTTCTTCGCGTAGAGAGGTTGGGACTCGTAACAGTGCGAACCTCCAGTTAAACAATCGCTTCGTCATCGTAGAGTTGTTGCATTCTCATCATCAAATCCGTTCGGATTGAGATTCTTATAATTTCGATGTTCTCGTTCTTCCTTAGTATTCCGTTCAATCGGGGACACCTTATGTTCTCATACTAAGTTCGGCGCAAAAGAATCATGCGTCTTAAGAGTCTATGTTCTCATGGGGAAACATACTCATTTACATTATGCCTCTAGCATGCTTTGCATATAGGAGTAAACACAACTCATAACATATATGCAATAAACAGATATTCTCATATCATTCCTTTATCAATCACCCAAGGTTCTCAACTCTTTTCAACTTAACAATCAGTTATTTTCAAAATAACTTTTCAATGTCAATCATTCATTTTTTATTTATTTGTTTTTTTTCTCAAAATTCCTGGAAACAACAACTCCATTTGAAATTTTGAGACCTTTCTCTTTCAACATATTTCAACTTTCAACACCATGCGACTTTTGTAAGTCCATTTCACACTTCATAAACTTTCATCATTTCAAAACAACTTTCGGTTGAAGCAGTTACCTTCTTCCTCGTTGAGCGGGGCGATGATGGAGTGGAGTGCGGTGGTAGTCAAACACAATTAATTTTAGTCTCAACTTTAAATTTAGAATTCAATGAAAGCAATAAATACCAAGAGTTTCAAGACTCGACTTTCAACTTAGGATTGATAAAAGGGTTTCTAGGGTTCGAAGCGAACAAGTGCTCGATACCACTTTAATGACGACCGACTTCCAAAGAAATACGGATCACATGGATCGTCCTTTGGTATGATAAATGCAGCGGATATATATAATTTAAACCAATACGATTAACCAATCAATTGTGAATAAATGCGTGATCGAAAGGGATCTGTTGTATCGATCAAACTCAAGTCACGAAAGACTTGCCAAAAGGTTCTATGTTCAAGTCTAACTTGATCGGGCGCACGAGGAGGCAGTGCGACCTCCGGTTCAATCGATATGATAGCGGTCATAATTGCGAGATACCAACAAAACATCGAGTTTGGCGGCAAATAAGCGTGTGAACATACATATGATGATGCATGCTCGAGGTTCTAGAAATCCCTTCAATTAAAGCAACAAAACCACTACCACTTTGCACCACCTCGCACCCATCGTCAATCCTTGCTCAACGCACATCAAAGCGAATATGCGGGGCTAAGTACAAAAGTACTCGGTGGACTCATTCGAAAAAATTTTCTTTATAAAAGTTATTGAGCGCCCGCAATAGCACATGGGGTTTTAGTTTGAAAGACCCATACTATCAAACATTTTATCGTTTTCGAAAAGTGTCCGCCGGACTATTCATCCACGTTGTTCCATATCGGTAATTCATTCATCAATCATCGTTCATTTATTCGCGCACTATGGGTGGCCACCTACACATAGTCACCGTGACCGGTCGAGGTAGCTAACCTTAACACACGATCCTGCGTGTACACAATCGAGTTAGTCCTCAACTAAGTCGGATCCGATCGTTACCACTTTTTACGTTGGTGGACCAACTCGTTCACATACCACATTGGATATACCAATCAATTCTCGTCCCACATTTGGACAAACCAACCTCGGATCTGGACACAACAAAACATAAATATTTGGCGATCGATAACAGTTCGTGCGATAATATTTCATAAAGCTTTTGAAAATCATGCCTGAGTTATGCATAATCATTTTGTTTCAAAAAGCCCACTGGTTGCGATCTTAAAGCAAGTCGGGCGTCTCTTAGCACTGCTCTCCCATTACTTCCCGATGGACCTTCATGAAGATTGGAGGATAATAAAGTCTAGCAGAGAGTATTCTTTAACGAGGTTCGTAGCGAAAGCTTGTTTAAGCATTGCTTTTGTTGTTCGATCTTGATCTTAGTCGATTAAGTTGGATCGCTCTTGGAATTTCGTTAATTAGCGCTTATGAGCTGAATGGGTTCTCCTCGTTAGAAGATTTCGTTGCTTGGTTGGGGTTGCGTCCGGGTGGTCTAGTTCTACTAACGTTATGGAAGGGTCTTTGATCGGCGTGGCGACAAGATGCAAATCGAAATTTCGGCATGACCTATTAAGTAAGTAGGTCATCCTCTCGGGTCGACGCGCGAGGTTTCAACGCGAGAATTGACGTCGATCACTCTCGATTAGGCCGACAAGGCCTAATCACTTCCTCACCTCTCAAACCCGACAATTTGTCAAACAATGCTATTCATTCATAATCCTCAATCTAGATGCATATGATATAGCAATCGTCTAACATAATCAGCGAAATTCTTAACTAATCTAAATGACCGAGGTCTAAGTGATATAGGTAATTTAAGTTCAATTCCTTGGTTAATTAATTAAGTCTAGGTGACAATTAATTAAAGTCCACTTAACTCGATTAGGATCAAGGAAATTTGATTACTTAAGCTCTTCCCAATTTAATTAGTTAAGGTCTAATCCATCTAATTAATTAGAGTCCTTCTAATTAATTAATTAATAAGGTTCAACTAATTTAATTAATTAAAACCAAATGCTTTAATTAATCACGGCTAAGTAAGTTAATTACTTGAGATCAATCTATCTTTAATTGATCAAGTCCAAATGACTTAATTGGTGAGACCTAATTAAGTTAATTAATTAATTAAGGCCCAGACTCTTAATTAGTTAGAGTCCTTTCGAGCTAATTAATTAAGTTTAAGTAACAATTAATTAATTAAAGTCTAGCCAATTCATTATTAAGGTCTATCTAAATTAATCAATTAAGTTTAAGTAACTTAATTAATTAATATCTAATTATAAACAATTAAAGCTTATCAACTTTATTTAATTAAAGTTGATCTAAATAATTCTTAAGTCTAAAGATTTAATTAATCAAAGCCCAACTTCAATTAATTAAATCTCAATTAAACCATGGTAGCCCAATTCTATTTATAACTTAAGTCGACACAATTAATCCATATGAGTCGAACAATTAATTAGGAAGCCCGTATCCTAAAAGCTCGTCCCTAATAAAAAGGTCGGTCGAATAATTAAATTACACACCAAGTTTTCGCCCAACGTGACCTTCTAATCTCGGCCCAATTATTTCAGCCCGTTAAGTAAATCCTCTAGGTCACTGTTTACTAGAGCACATATTGGGTTAATGATTAAATCAATGCTGGCCCAACTACATAATTCCCGGCCCACTTATTTCATTAAACTCCTCCAGCCCAATTTAATAATTTGACCCAACCCACCCCACTACCTAACCTATCTATTCTATATGCACACACACTCTCGGATCTCCTTCGCCATCTCAATGGCCGGCAACTCCTCCTCCTTCACGGTGCTCCATGCCGCCGCCGCCGCCATTGCCTCGCCTTATGTCGATTCTCGCGCCGTCATCTCGTCTCTCCCTCGCTCACACACGGCTCGTCCCAGCCTTCTCCCTCTCTCTGTGGCGCCGTCGCTGTTGCCCGGAGCACCGCCGATTGTCGCCGTCGGTCGTCATCTCGTCTCCGTCTCGCCATATCTCAGCCTCTGCTTCGTCGTCCGACCGAGGGTAGCAACCGCTGCTCCTCTTCTTCCTCGCAGAGGGTCGACGTGTCTGGCTCCTCTTGCGCTGCCTCTTCGCCGCAGGTTGCCGACGTTGCTGCCGTCGGAGCACCCCGTCGAAGTTCGGAGGCCACGTAGGTCTTCAGTCCTTCCTTGTACGCGGTAAACATACACGCAGGGAAGGAGGAAGGAAAAAAAAAGCAACAGGGGGGTCGAGCATAGCCGTTCTTGTGTATTCATTTTTGTTGTTTCTTTTTTTGTTGTGGGATTCTTTTTTGTAAGAAGCACGAATGTATAAATTGGGAGAATGGTATTGGAGCCTTACCTAGACAAAGGCTTTATGTGCGTGTGTTTCTGTTTCAGCCGAACTGTGGCTTTGAAGGGCAGCCTCCTATGAATCAAAGATTGTTTTTCTCATTTATTTGTTTAGCAAAAGAAAGTTAAACGTTCAAAAGCTGAGATGGTTACCTCCTGTTGTTCTTCTTTTCTTGTTTGTTTATCTGTTTCTTCTCTTGTTTTGGGTGTTGAGTAGTCTGCAGAGAAGAAAATAGGAGTTTGAAGAGGAGGTTGTAAATTGTCGAGTAGTGAAGGGGTTTGGGATAGGAGGATGTGAGTGTATAGGAATTAATGGTTTCAAGTACGCAGAGGTTGCTGCTGTTTGCAGGGGAGAAAGATGATCAAATTTGTCTCATGTTGCATACTGTATCTGGTTGCAGAGGGGAAAATGGTACATGAGATATGAGTGATAAAAGTAAAAAAAAAATGAAGCTATAGTCAACCTTCCATTTCTGGAAATTTTAGATAATGTGAATAATTGAGATTACGATCCTTCACTTGTTTTGTTCGAACGGGAATCGGTGATCGTCATACACATTCGTAATCCGATTTATTGAATCCGATCACATTACGATATTGTTCGATTATTAATCAATTAATCCTCTCGTTTATAAAAAAAATTAATTAACAATCCGGTTAAATTCTTCGTTAACCACGACTTTATTTTACGGGGTATTACATATTTACTTTAGATGGTGCGGTTTCTTGCGCTTAAAAATCGCCTTCCTACCGATTTTGCTTTAACAGTCTACACTTCTAAATCAACTTCCTCTTAATCACGAAGATATTAATCACTACAAAGCGTGATTAATATAGTTAGAGGAAGGCAAAATTAAACAAATACTTAAGAGTTATGTCGACTCTTAATGATGAGATTAGTTCAAAGTAGAAGGTTAATCTTTAGCATTATACCTCCATGATTTGGTGCAAAGTCTTATAGTGGATTTTTTTATTGTAACTTGTTTCTATATCGGTGATATATATATATATATATATATATATATGTAGTTTCTTGGAGAATAATTTCAATACTTCCCACCATTCCTCGGCAATTTGGAAGCTAAAGTAAATCGATGTAATGACATAAGCACTCGAGCACTTGGATTTAGGTCGAGATGCTTTCATATTTTTAAATGTTTGGCTCTTTGATGGTTTCCAAGCTTGAAATGAATGCATAGTGGAAAGAACCCACGAAAAGTCTAAACCCAAATGGTGTGGAAAAAGTTGCAATAAAAAGCGGACTATTTTCACAAAATCTCGTATGGTTTGAACTTACTCTCGGTGCCTACTCCCGAGTTGTTCTCTAACCTAGTGTTGTAGTGATTGTTCAATAAAGCTTATCATCCGCTTATTTCTCGATCACGTGTATTGTACTTTGAAATATGTGTATTTGTGGTAGTATCTAATTACTATTAATTGCTTGAAGGGCGATTTTATGTTTAATGCAAAATTGGAGAAAAGAGGGAAGAAGCAACCAAGTTGGGAAATTGTAAAGGTATTTTCATTTATCAAATCACATTTGTTTTATGTTGGATTTCATATACATCTACATGTTGCTAATATTTGATATTTTAAAAAGTGTCCAAGACAACCCGATTCCAAGCAATGCGGGTTCTTTGTACTACGCTTCATGAAAGATATAATTGAAGAAGTTATGAAGAGTGGTTCCATTTCTTTACGTTCACATGTAAGATAATTCCATTTCAATTCTTTAATATAATCATTTTTTTCATACAAGAGTGCTAATATTCTATTTTTGAATTGTTAATAGTTTCAAAATCGGTCTTACTCTCAAGAGGACATTGATGAAGTTCGCGTTGAATGGGCAAATTTCATGCTACGCACATATAGTCTTGTGATGTTTTAGTTGTAAGTTATTGATATTTTGAATTATTTTGTACTGTGATATGGGGGATACGGTCTTATTGTTATGTTATGTGATGTGCATAGTATTTTTGTATAGTGATTTTGTAGCTGTAATGAAAACAAATTGTATATTTTTGTATAGTGATGTGACAGCCCGCCTTTCCAAAATCTGGATTAGGCGGATTTGTTACCAACTAAGCGAGGATTAAGAACATAATGACCAACAACCTTTCAAGACTTCAAACTTTTATAGATAAACACACAGCGATTTCATACAAACTAGACCAACGGACCATTAACAAAGGATTCAACCGATGCGAGGTAACATAAGTAATATCGAAATATAATAAAGTGTTTGAGCAGTGGAAAGCATGTGAATGCATATATGACGATATACATTTAAGGTAAACTATAAGCGACAAAAACTCCATTGCTCAACACTTGTCCATCCTATGATTTCAACTGCACATTTAAAACAAATACGCAGGTAAGTACAAGATTGCACTTAGTGGACTTATGCCAAAATCATTTCATAAAATTACACCGCCCGTTAGTATAACACGAGTTTTAGTGGAAATAACTCGTGAATACCAAAATACTTTATCATTTCTCAAAGATTCGCTGGCCGGGCATTTTCGATTCGTATGATCCGTATCATTCACATAATTATTCATAAGCGATCTCATAAACCGATCTCACGTGCTCAGAAGTAGGCCTCGCTTCTACCGACGCCGTGATCGACCGAAGATGTTCTAACGGCTCCCGATCACATAGCCGAGGATTACGATCGACTGGGATCCATGGCCGGCCGATGATGTTGCTAACGGCTCACAGTCACAAACTGGTGTACACGTTAATCTTAGCCAGGAATTCTGCATCTGACTAAGATCCGATATCGATTTTAAAAATTAGGAGCGACCCGATAAGCGATTCACATACATCGTTGGCTCGCCCAACAACATGATAGGATCCATCGTTAAAACATAAATATTTTGGGCATGTAATTGAATAACAGTTCATAATCATTTCTCAACTGAAAGCTTGTAAATAAATACTTTTTGAAGAAAGCGTCGTAAATAAAGGGTTTTCGAGTAAAGCCCACCTTGTACACGTAGGTCTTTATACTGGGGTCTCTTTTCCTACGTCGATGTCCCGCCCGCGTATCACCTACGTAAGAATTATTTTAGTCGTCGGTCGCGTTTGATAGAGGCGAATCATAGTCTACATAACGTTCTACGATCAAATAAGGCTAACGTTGGACTTAATTTGGCGTTTCTTAATCGATTGATGTCGATTATGAAATTTCTCGACATATAAAGGGTATTCTACCTTTTAGTATATAATGTGCGTTTTAATGTACTTATGTAACGTAAGTAGCATTGTTACTAAGCGTCATTACGTTACATTGATCACGCATTATCGAATTGCGTGCCCGTTGACCTTGGTTGACGATTTTGATCAACTATTTTGACCAAGTCGACCAAAAGTCAACAATTTTGACTTTGGTCAACAAAAGTCAACATTTTACTTTTTCAACTATTTATGAAATTCTTATCATTTTATGTGCAATTCTTGTTCCAAAATTCCTATAAAATCATACTATGTCTAAAACATTATTTTAGATCATAATATGTAATTATTCTTGATAAAATAAATTTATAACATTGTTACACATATTATGAAATTTTCGGTAATTCTAAATTAAATAGCTTAGACTTGTGCAAAATTCTTATAAATTCACATGTCACTTTATTTTATCATGTGATCAATAATATGTAATTACCTTAGTCAAATAAAATTTATACACCATGGTCTTTTAACATATAGTTTCGGTTTTCCTTAATTAACCCGTGAATGATTTTTAAAAATTCCAATAAATTCATATAACAATTATTCACCCTCAACTATGCTTACTATAACATAATTGTTATTTATTGTGACTTATTGAATAAAATTTTCCTAAGTCACTTTCTAAATTTTGACTTAGGTCGAATAATTCTTTATAAATTTGATAAATTCTCACAACCATATATTATGAATCTACACTTGATATGCTATTATAACACTTAAACATGAATTATATCACAACATAATACCATATACTATAATTTTGGTATTCATCAAAATATAAGCTATAGTTTTCCAAAATTCTACATAAATTCATATAAGCATAATTAATACCTAGATCATGATTTCATACTTAAATCAACAATTAAAATCAAAATCATCAACATATATAACCCCTAAGTTTTCGATTGAATGAATAAATTTAATAGCATGTTTAATTTCATGATATAATTAATATACATACTTCACAACATCATCTAAACATCATATCTAAACATATTAATACAAGTTCTATAATTTTCGAAAATTTCATATATAAACTAAGATCATAACTTAAAATTTAACGGATGAAAATCGAAAATTCTAGCATGTAATCGAAGCTCGTAAAATTTCTAACCTTTTAATCGAGTGCATTTTATTGTTGAAGGTTTATATGATCTAAGTTTGGGATGGGAATTGAAGAACTCTCTCTTTCTTTCTCTATGGTTTGAAATTAGGGGTGCAAAATGGATTAATGGAGAGCTTATGTTATATTTATAGATATTAGCAAGTTGTAGCACAATAATTACATGAAAAATATCTTATACCACTTGCCTAATTTTGTCAAAATAATCGGCCACCTCCATTAGCTAGGAGACAAAATTTTAATCTTATCATGTACAACTCATAATGTATCTTATCCCTTAATTAATACATTGTATCTTATTTTAATTAAATACAACACATTGTAGGCTATAAGGTGTGTGTGTCGCCATTTTTAATAAATTAATATTGATTATTTATTTTATTACTATATTATATATTTTATTATATTATATTATAATTAATTTATAAATTATAGCATATTTATCAAGTGTAAAATGAATTAATCACATAATGTCACCTATGTGACATTCTCGACCATGCTCCAATAAATAGGATGAATTTCTATTATTTTTATATTATATACTATATTATTATCATATTATTATTATATTATAAAGTTTCTTTTAGAAAAGTCGAATATTTTAACTATCTGAATGGCACTATTATATAGTATGAAATTAAGAATTTTTCAACCATTTTTTCCAACATTTCGGCTCCATCGATTAATGAGCATGAGATTACTTGTTTTAATTGTCTACTATCACTACTTTACACTTAGAATATGATAGGATCCAACTCATAATTATTTATTAATTATAAGATAATAATATTACATAAAATCATACTAAAATTTCTTAATTTTCGCCACTTTTGTGCAAGTGTGCTCTCACACTTGTGCAAATTATATTACACCTCATTTAGTCATAATGACATCATAATAATATAATAATTATCATATATCATTAATTAGATAAGAATAAAATATTAAATCATACTTTAAAACTCACAATTTTGAAAATCATTAAGTCATGCCCAACATTTTATTTCTTTGTATAAAATAGCTACTACACATTTATATGACATATTATATGTCTTAGATAATAAATTTAATCATAGAAAAGTATTTAAAAACAATTTAGATCATAAAACCTAATTTAAATACTTAGGGTTTTGAAACCCGTTAAATAAGGTACATTGCATTCTTTAAATTTTCTAGCATTATTTAATGATAAATAATGCCCTTATATAATAATATAATTATAGGAATTTAAATTTTATAATTCGAGATCATATCTAAAGTTATCGCACTATCTCTAGCGTGAGCGTTTGAAGCGTCTCTAAATTCTCATAGCTTAATTATCTCCAAAATGTTCAAAATAAAGTTTGTTACAACTTTATTTATTCCTATAATAATAGAATTTCGAAATTAAGCAACTTAATAAAAGCGTAAGGCGTGGCGTCGAATTCATTCAGCGTTGAAAATTACGTTCGAAGGAATATTTAAAAATTATATTCCTTAATTCACTAAGCATCGATGAATCTCATACAGAAATTATCCAATTATGCTTGGTCAAAGTCGAGAGTTGACTAATTAAGATTTTAATTATCGGATTAATAATACTAATTACGAATTTATTATCGTAATCTAGTACTAAAATTACGGGATATTACAAGTGATTTTGTAGGCGTAATGAAAACATATTGTATATTTTGAATAGTGATTTTGAGCGTGAGACGCAAGTATATTTTAATCTCATTTGCTTGTACTTTATTAATTATGGGTTTTAAATAAAGAAATTAACTACGGTTGAAATTGAAAAACCGTAGTTGTTATTAAATTGACTACGGGTTGTAATAGAAAAGCGTAGTAAATTTGGCATTAAAACCGTAGTAAATAAACTCAAAACCGTGGTTAATACATATAGACTACGCGTAAAAGCGTAGTGTATGTGCGAAATTTTTGTGTAGTGCATGGGGTATAGACTACGGCGTAAAAGCATAGTCTATGTGCGAAAAGCGTAATCTATGGTGGGTATAGACTACGCATAAAAGCGTAGTGTATGAGCGAACTGTTGTGTGATGCGTGTGTATAGACTACGGCGTGGCGTGAGTCTGTGTGAAAAAACGAGTCTATGGTGGGTATAGACTACGCGTAAAAGCGTGGTGTATGCGGCCTTTTACGTAGTGCGTGGGTATGACTACGGCGTAAAAGCAGTCTATGTCGGGAGGCGTGGTCTATGGTGGGTATAGACTACGCTTAAAAAGCGTAGTGTGTGCCGCCTTTTTACGTGAGTGCGTGGGTATAGACTACGGCGTGGCGTGGTCATGTCGTAAAGCGTGGTCTATGGTGGGTATAGACTACGGCAAAAAGCGTGGTGTGTCGGCGCTCTTTATCTACACCACTTTTCTCTACACTACGAGATGCATACACTACACTAAAAGCGTGTAGTCTATCTTTTTTTGTAGTAGTGGAAATGCCTTATATAGTACTAATATTATCGAATAATCTAAGGTACATGAAAAGGCGAGGTGGTTAAAGAGGAAGAGAAAGAGAGAAAGGAAAGTTTATTAAGCCGATCGAGTAATTGACGGTGGGCTTTCTAAAACTTATAGACGAGCTAATTGATAAGCCTCGTTTTACATGATTTATAAAGTATATTCATTTCGTTTCTAAGTGATAAGTGATCTTTTGAGATGTCTTCGATATATTTATGTTTACCTTGGAAGATATTATGCCGTGTGTGTTTCATGTCATTTTAGCACGGTTTTGATGTCAAAAAGGTGGATCGTGATAAAGAGAATTAGTGACACATTTGGAAGTCTTCTTGCGAGAAAATACATTGCTCGCGAGGAAGAAGAAGCTACATAAGGAAAATGCGCGAGGCGGACACGCGAAGAAAAGCGGATGTGCCGTGACCCTTGCTCAGCGACCATGGGTCATGAGGCATTGCTCATGAGGAAAAATAGATCTGACGGATGATTCCTTGCGACCGCTATCGCGACCGTATCTCGCGATGGTCGTTCGCGAGGCGACACGGAAGGAGGGTCGCGATTGGAACTCGCGATCCGCTATAGCGGGTGTGCGAAGGAGGCGTGTCGCGAGGCAGAGTTAGAGTCCGAGATGGAGAGGGTCGCACAATTCACAAAAAAGCGGAGCTTAAGTGTTATTATAAATAGGGGGAGAGAGAGCAAAACACAAATTCTACTTTATTTTCTTTTGCAAGTTCTTTTCCCGTTTAATTTAGTTTAGCTTTTACTTGCAGTATTTTCATTCTAGTTCGTAGTTAGTTTTTATTCAGAGTTCAGAATTTCTTCCGGATTCAAGTCGCTACAATTGTTCTTCGTGGATTCTTACGGTTTTATCAATCTATCTTATTTTATGCTTTATTTATTTATTTATTGTTTTATTATTTTAATTATGCTTGTGATTAAAGTTCGTATTGATCCTAGGGTTTGTATGTCGACTAGATTAGTATAATTTACCCGTTGATCTTGTTTTGCCGTCCATTCATGATTTATGATTCTTGGCTTTAATTCTCATGTGTTAGTATCGGCGATATTGATGCATGCTAGTTATGTGATTGATGTCTGGCGAATTAATTGCATAATCGATATCTTGAATTCATAATATAGTTTTGCCTTGAGACCCAGCGGAATGGGTGAAGTGTAGGAGATTAAATCTTTGTGTGCTTTTGGTAATTAGTTTACTTCTCTTGAGACCCGGCGAAGATAGAGTTTAGGCTAACCTACTACTATATGCTATCCTGGCGGAAACTATAGTTACATTAGTGATCCTTCATTTGAATGTGGATTAAATTGGTAAGCAGATTAATAGGTTAATTGTATGAATTTGGTTAGGTTAAGTACATCCCAGGATCGATCTTTTATATTGATTTTATTCCCTCTTTATTTTCATGTCTAGTTTTATTATATTCTCTCTTGATATTTTGTTGCATGGATAATAATAAAGATTACGTGTTAATTACTTCTTTGTGTTCTCGAGTCATGATCCATGTGGATACGATATATATACTTGTTGTTTTACTATCATTTATTTGGTAGGAATATCGTGATCAAATTTTAGGCGCCGTTCGGGAAATTTATTTAGATTGCATAGTGATAATTTTCGGATTGTAGTTATTAATTCGAGCTTATAAAAAATAAAAATAATTAAAAAATAAAAAATAGAAAAAAAATTATATATTTATTATTTATGTGTTCTTCTGGATTTGACTTGATTTTTTATCTCTGTGAAGTGCATGATTACAAGATCCCAAAGGAAATAAATTATTCCATTGGATCTAAAGATTGATGATCATATAAGAGAGAGAGCGAGAAAGAAGACAACGAAATGGTAGATAGATGCCCCAAGTCCCGGATCGGATGGCGAGATGGAGGCAATGCTAAGCGGCAATATAGCATGCTGGCGTTGAATAATCGAGATGGGCGTTTGGTGAGCGAGCACGCCCATACCTTCAACCCATATACAAAGCCACCAAGACGGATTAGTTCGAGGTGGAGGATGAAGCGAGCGTCAATGCTAATAATTTTGGTGAAACACGCCCTCATCAAGCATGATCAAGCGGGCGGTTTGGGGAGGGTGTTCAAGACCCCAATGCACATTTGGGCGTTCTTGGATATCGTGATACTATCAAGCGAGCGGGTGGCGGTAGCGCCATCCGGATGCGGATGTTCATATTTTCACTCTGGTCGGTGACGAGTGGTTCAAGTTTAGACGGATCGAGAATCACTACATGGGAGCAATTGTGCGAGAAATTCTGTCCAAATACTTTCCACCTTCAAGCGCAGAAAATCATTGCGAGATCTCCCATTTTCACAATTGGGAGATGAATCATTATTTGAAGCATGGAGGCGATTCGTAAACCTGCTCCAAGTTTCCTGACATGGGTTTTCACACGAGCAACAAGTGACACAATTTTATAGTGGACTCGATGCTAACACCCGTAGCATTGTAGATGCATCAGTGGAGGATGCCTTCTCGATCGTGGAATAGGCGAAGCATTGAGAATTATTGAGGAGATGACATCCATAGCTATCGATGGACGATGGGAGGCGACTATCGGAAGAGTGGCACTTTCTGAGTTGGATGATAAGTATGATGACTTGTTAGAAGTTCACAACTCGAAGTTCACAACTCTGCGAGAAGAGTCTGGCCGAGAGAAAAGGGCGAATGAGCGTGGCCATGGCGCGAATATCGAGGAGGTTCAATATTTGAACCAAGGAGTAATGGAGGAAATCGGTGGGAACCCGCCTATCATCCCAACAATAGGAATCATCCCAATTTTTCCTATGCCGATGCAGAATCTTTCGGCAACCACCACTGGTTTCTTTGTTAATAATGGAATGATTGTGGAGCCAAAGAAGCAAGCCTCGAAGAGATGATGCAACAAGTGTTGGTAAGCAATCAACGAGATAGCCACGAGTCACCAACAAATTGTGGCTCAACAAAATATTCGGATCCAGTGACTTGGGAATAGGATGAGCGCTCTAGAAACACGATCAGCGCCATCAACAATACGGTGAATGCCCTTGAAAACAATTGAAGATGTTGGAAAACCAAGTGGGGCGGATGGCGATGAGAGGCTGGGGTGCCTGAGCGAGGTCGATTCCCAAGCAACACCGAGCAAAATCCGAAGAATCATACTCATCCGAATCGGTGCAATGCGATATATTTGAGGTGGAGTTTCATATGAAAATCACCGGAGAATCAAAGAGATAAGCAATCCGATGAAGAGAGTGTCGCGAGAGAATGGCGAAGAGGCGTCACGAGGAAGGAAAGGGTGAACATTCGCGGTGGCGAAGGATCGATCACCAACGCTCCCAAAGCCTCTGCTCCATTCCTCGGTAGCATTGGGAAGACAAAATATGATGAGAGTTCACCCGATTCAAGGAGATATTCGAGAAAGTGAACATTAATCTACCTCTTTTGATGCGCTTGAATATGCCCGGATCGTTAAATTTCTCAAAGATGCGATGGCGAATAAGAAGAAGTTGGGAAATTTGACAAGATCAACCTCTACGAAGAATGCGGTGGGGTGAGCAAAATATCAAAAGAATAACGAACCGAACAAACCGAAAAATCAAATTTGGTTCGGTTAATTGATTATTCAGTTAATTCGGTTAAAACCGAATTAAAATTTAATAATCGGTTTCGATTCGGTTCGAATATTTTAACGAATAACCGAAACCGAATTATATATATAATATTATTTATTTATTTAATATTATAATTTTAATATATCAACTTTAATCTATCCATTTCTCTCTCTCCTATTATATCGATATATAATATTTGTAAAATATAATATTATTTATTTATTATATGATACTATCAATTATTTTTTGCAAAATATTTTGTATATATATAATATATAAAATGTATTTTATGTATATAATATCAATATATATTATTTATATATTCATTTGAAAAAAATTATTTTTTTTCTAAAAATAAACCATTTTTTTATATATAATATTATTTATTTATTCTTTTGAAAAAAATATTGTTTTTTGCTAAAAATTCGGTTTAACCGAAATAACCGAAATATATTTCGGTTATTTCGGTTCGATTACCGAATAAAATTCGGTTCGGTTCGGTTATTTTTTTGAAAAATTCGGTTAATTCGGTTCGGTTATTTTTTCGTAGAAACCGACCGAATAACGAATACTCACCCCTAGAATGCGGTGCTATCTTGAGAGAAAGTTACCTTTGAAACAAAAGACAGGGGAGCTTCACATTGGAGTGTGAGATTGCGAGCACACGTTTCCCAACGTGTTGTGTGATTTGGGGCAGTATAAATCGATGCCTATCGTGTTCAATCGTTTGATCTTGGGCAAAATGAAAGCGTCCATTTCATTAATGATGGTGACGGTCGATCGCATACCTAAGGGATAGTTGAGGATGTGTTGGTAAGGTTGGGATTTTGTCTTTCCGTGATTTTGTTATTTTAGACATTCACAATTTAAAATCAACCACTAATCTTAGGTCGACCTTTTCTATGGCGGTGGTGCATTGATTGATGTCGGGAAGGTGATCGACTTTCGTGTCAGCGATGAGGGCTAAAAATTTCAATCTATGACGCCATCCGCGACACGATAGTTCGAGCATGAAGAGTGTCATTCGATCACCTTATTGTTGCTAGCGAATCTCGAGTTTTGATGTCGGACCGACCAGTGACAAGGGTGCTAAAGAAGAGATGGACTCGGCATGGAACTCAGGTGACTTGTTCAAGTTTGGAGGCCACTTCCACACTCGATGGTGGGCTAAAGTGAATGCAAAATATGGAGGCAAGCCTGATTTGGGAAGAAGTCTTTGTCAGCCTTGATTCATCGGGTATGAAATGGTCTAGCTAAAGGCGTTTAAATTTAGCACTTGTTGGGAGGTAACCCAATGTTTTCTTTGTTTTGTTTTGTTTTTCGTTTTGTTACATTTTCTTGTTGGTTTGTTTTTCGTGTTTGGGTTTGTGTCTGATTTAGGTAATAATCCTAAGAGTATGGAAATAATCACGAGTATGGTAATTTCCATAAAGAATTATGGTAATTTCCATATGGGATTATGGTAATTTCCATATGGGATTAAGGTAGTGCATTATAAATATAAGGTATGAGATAAAGTCTAGAATAATGCTCACATAATTAACACAAGATTTTCGGCCCCCTCATAGTCCAATTGAGAGAGTTTCGAAAATTGTGCAAAGAGAGCAAAGGGTGATTTTCCGAAGCATTCTTCATAGATCGTCCTCACTCGACATTGGAAATTGGGCAATCGGGATACAGTCCAGAAGGTCAAAGCACGAGTCCGATCCGTTCAATCCATTCATCTCGTTCCATCGACCTCTACAGATCCAAAGGTAAACACGAGAAAACCCCTACGTGTTGCAATTAATTATATAGACGCATGCTAGGAATATAATCAATGTATGGTGAATTAAATATCCAAGATAGATCCTCGGGGCGAGGGCTAAACATATGTTTTCCCTACAATTGGTATCAGAGCGAGGTTCAGAATCTTGGCTCTGTTGGATTAATTCACGTTTGATTATTACGTGCGTTTTATTAATTGTGGATCCATCGTTCATCGGGCTCGTTTTTGTTTTATTGGGCTTTGTTTTACACCACGAGAAAATCCGTGGTTAGATTAGATTTTATTACGTAAATCTTATCGTAAAAGAAAACGAGCGTAAAACGAAGAACGAAGCGGCGGAAAACAGTCTCTCGGTAGTCCCACGGGCGGTTTCATGGCGAGCCTCGCGATCGCGTGGGCGATCACGAGGGACGCGGGAGGCGGGCGTGCGTTAACGACGAGATCCTGGCGCCCACGGCGGCGGTGGTCGCGATTCGCCGCAAGCAACGCGGCGGGCGACGGACGCGTTCGTCGCGCGAAACTCGGCGCTTGGCGAGCGGATCGCGATCGCGGTTTCGCCATTGGCGGCGACATCTCGGCGGATGTTGGCGCTGGGCGTGTGCGCAGCGCGCGTGCTCGGCGGTCGCGATCGCGTGGCGATCGTGAGGTAGCCGCGAGGACACGCGGCGGCGGCGTCTTGAAGGTGGGCGTGCGGTGGGCTTTGCCCTGCGCGGTCCGGCCAGACATTGACCGACTGGCGGACCCGTTTTCAGCCCAACCAGATTTTCGGTCCGTGCCCATACGCGAGGCCCATTGTTGAATCGGTCGTGCGGGTGCACGCGAGGCCGTTTTGAAGCTTAATTGCATGTACTTTGTAAATCTATGTTATAGATTAGACATGAATGTGCGGGTTTCACGATTGAGCGCGATGAGCGTTTTATTTTATTTTATCGTTCATATGCATGTAGTGGATGTTTAAATTATGCGGTAGCATGCTATGTATGTTTATATTACGTTGACAAACCTTTAAGTGTTTTACGTAATTGGATGCGCATAGTAAGCATGCTAGGTTTATCGCGTTTATCAAGCATATTTTAGAATTTCATGAGCATGTTTTACATGTTGAGTTCTATAGAAAAGCATGCTAGGATTACGTGATCCGCATGGACAACCCTTTTGAATAAAAAGACTAAGCAAGCAAGCCGACAAATTAATTTTTCAAATTAAAATGTCAAGACCTCCACTTTTGATCTCTAAACAAAGTGAGGCCTTGCGTGAGTAAGCGTCCACACGCGTGGCTTGCTTGCATTGTTTATCATAAGTTTGTTAGATGAGATTTCTAAATAAAACATTTTAAATCTATTGAGAAGTGGGAGTTTCATGTGGCGCCCACACGCGTGGCTTGCATGTGCGATTTTCATAAGTTCTCTAGAGATAGATATAAAATGAGATAACAAAAGAATTTGAATTGGGCGGTATGGTCCGAGTGAGTATACCAATTCTAAGAATTCATTTCTTTGTTAAAATTGTGGTCATTGCTTAGACATCACCTCAAGTACAACTTCCATGAAGTCCTTCTTGCGATAGTGATGTGGTCTAGTAAGGTCAATCGTTAATTTCATTTGTCATATGGATAAGTTGACATGGATTGAAATTAAGCGACTAAAAGGTATATTTTAGTGCAGTCGGGGGTTCATGTGTAGCGTCCACACGTGGCTTGCATGTGGGATTCCTTGGGCGATTGGAGGTTTCAATTAATATTGTTTTATCAAAATGTTACAATATTATTATTCACGAATTATATGCGATCGTATGCTTATGTGTTTACATTATCGTTTGAGATATGTCTCTTCGCCGATTATCAATATGCTCGCACAAAATCCGTTATCGGTCCAAATTTTATCAGTGGAAGCGAAACATGGAATATGTTCTTATCATTTGAAGAACACATGTTTGTTCTCACTACTCTAAACCCGATGCCTCATCGACGATCGACTAATGAGCGGAGAGTCAGCGGACTTTGGAATAAGTCGAACAATATGGCTAAATGCTATATGATGACTACGATGTCCAAAGGCTTGCGACTCTGACATCGATCGATGGTGAGACGCGACCGATATTTGGTCAAGTCTCGAGAGTAAGTTTGGGCGATTGGATCGGACGATCCGCTTCCACACAATGAGAGAAATCTTGGCGTGTAAGATGGAAGAAGGAAGTTCGGTCCATGAACATGTCTCCCATGACTCATCTCATGGATAGTCTTGATCGGTTGGGAGGAGGTATTGACGGCGAAGCCAAGGTCGATATCATCCTCAATACCGCCCAAGTCTTTTGAGAACTTTCGGCGTGAATGCGATCATGAGCAAGGCGAGTTTACACTTAGTCGGTTGCTTAATGATCTCGTTCTTTGCGGAAGGAGTTATGGGAAAAGGTACATGCTCTTGCTAGCACATCTAAGGGCCCAAATTTTCCGTTGCAAAATGGGAAAAGAAAAGGGGTACCAAAGGTGGTAGAGGCGAGGAAATAGTGGGAGTAATGGGAGCAAGAACATGGCTGCCAGGAGGCTTGAAGAAGCGAAGGAGAAGGCAAGTGCTTCAAGTGCGGTAAGGCGGGCATTGGAAGGCTAAGTGCCCTATGCTCGAGGCTCAGTCGCCGTTTGCTTTAATGTGAAACATGTTTAGCGACTTGTTCTACCCATTCTTGGATAGTAGATACTGGTATGGCGATCATGTTTGTTACACCTGCGAGGGTTCTGCGGACAAGGGAGTTGTTTGATTGCGAGATAACGATCTCCATGGGCAACGCCCAAAGTCGAGGCCGTTGCGGTTGGAGATGTTACCTTATGTTTTTGAAAGCAGTTTTAGTTTTGAAAGGCGTTTTATATGTGCGGATTTTCGGTGGAACCTTGTTTCTGTTTGAAATTATTTACTCATGGATATTCTGTTATTTTTGATAGTGGTGTTTCTATCATAAGAAATGACGAAGTTATCGTGTTGACACGTTATATAATTAAGCTATATACTATTTACGCAAAACATAATACCTATAACTATGTTGCATCTTCATCAAACCCTAAAAGAGAAAGTTTTCTTAGAAGATGACACTACTTTTCTCGGCATCTTAGATTAGGTCACATCAATCTAAATAGGATCCAAAGGCGGCTAAGAATGGGCGTTGGGTAATCTCATGGTTACTCCGTTCCCGGTCTGCGAATCTGTATAGAAGGTAAGATGTCGACGGCACCTTCAAAGCGAAGGGTTATAGAGCCAAAGAAATGTTGGAGTTAGTCGATCGACTGTGTGGACCGATGTCCACAAGCTCGTGGAGAATGCAGTATTTTGTCACTTTCATTGACGATTACTCGAGAGTGCGGATCGTATACCGCTTCACCGCAAGTTTGAATGCTTTGAAATTCAAAGAGTTTAAGGCGGAAGTGGAGGCGAAGCTAGGTAAGAGTATCAAGTCATGCTGGTCCGATCGCGGTGGCGAATACCTCGAGAACGAGTTTATGGACTATCTAGTGAAGTGTGGGATTACATCCCGATTTCACTTCCGGGCACACCACAAACAAAATGGTGTGTCGAGGCGAAGAAATAGGACTCTTTTGGAAATGGTTAGATCAATGATGAGTTATGCAACATTGCCTATTTAGATTACGGGGTATGCCTTAGAAGCAGTGACATACTTGCTAAATCTAGTACCATCAAGTCGATCGAAAAGACCCCTTTCGAGTTGTGGTTTGGGTAAGCCCGGTTTAAACCACATAAGGATATGGGGCGATCCGACTGCGTCTTTGAACAAGAAGGCGACAAGTTGGAGTCTAGATCCGACGCAAGGCTGTTTATTGGCTATCCTAGAGGAGCGAAGGTGGTTTATTCTATAATCTAAGGATCGGAAGGTCATTATTAGCACTAATGCTCGATTCTTAGAAGAGGACTACATGAAAATCATAAATCCAAAGTTGAAATCATTCTTCAAGAATTAGAAGATGATCGTATTCCACCACCGATTAGGCAAAGGTGCGAGATGTCGAGTCTAGTGGGAGGATCGACACGGATACTTCAAGAAGTTGAAGTGGGTCGAGTTCCTTTGGAGATACCGACCGTCAAGTGGTACCTACCCAAACAAGTTATGCAAGATAGAGAACCACAAGTTTACGCACCCACCGCTGCCATTGTGCTGTAGAACCTCGTCGTAGTGGGAGGGTTGTTCGTCGACCCGAGCGATTTATGTTCGTGGGTGAATCTTGGTTTAGTCGAGTGAGGCGAGCAGGCAATAATCGACCCATGGACATACAAGGAGGCGATACAAGATATTGATGCAAGATCATGGCACACCGCTATGGACTTAGAAATGGAGTCCATGCGGCTATGGATGTATATGAAAAGACACCTCTACCGGATGGCAAGGAAGCCATAGGTAGTAAGTGGATATCTGAGAGGAAGAGAGATTCCGATGGAGGTTTCGCTTTTAAAGCCAAGCTTGTGGCGAAAGGGTACACTCAGTTGAGGGCATCGATTTCGATGAGACCTTTTCGCTGTAGCAATGCTCAAGTCCATCGTAATTCTTCTAGCCATAGCAGCCCACTTGAACCTAGAGGTTTGGCAAATGGATGTTAAAACCGCTTTTCTAAGCGGTTACCTTGAGGAATGTAGAGACATCTATATGCAACAAACTGAAGGTTATGTGGTAAAGGGTGAAGAGCATCTAGTATGGAAGCTTAAGAAGTCCATTTATGGACTTAGCGAACCTCGATCATGGAACTTACGCTTTGACGAGGTAGTAAAGTCTATGGATTTACCCAGTTGCCTAGCGAGAGTTGTGTGTATCGGTTAGATGTCAACAGTGATGTGGTATTTCTTGCACTTTATGTAGATGACATTCTTCTAGTTGGCAACAACGTGAAGTCTGTTATCGGGCGTAAAAGTTGGTTATCAATCGGTTTCAAATGAAAGACCTAGGAGATGCGTACATTCTTGGGATCAAGGTTTACCGAGATCGCAAGAAGAAAATATTGAGCTTATCTCGGGCGTCTTACATTGATCTTGTGATTACTCGTTTTAGTATGCGGACCGCCAAGAAAGGTTGCTACCTTTCGGACATGGCGTTCCTTTATCTAAGACGGATCACCTATGATCGCAAAGGAGATAGAGGAAATGAGAAAAGTTCATACGCTTCCGTGTAGGAAGTCTCATGTACGCAATGCTATGCACGAGGCCGATATACGCTATCACGGTGAACATAGTAGCTAGATATCGATCTAACCCTAGACAAGCTCATTGAATTGCGGTAAACCATATACTCAAGTACACGAAAGGACTCAAGATTATAGGCTGGTTACCATGCGGATAGTCTAATGCCTTTGGGTTATCTGACTCGGATTTCCAAGCCGGCCGTGATGAGAAAAAGTCGACCTCGGGCTATGTGTTTACCTTGGGAGGTGGAGCCGTATCTGGCGGAGTGCAAAGCGGCGATGCATTGCGGACTCTACCATGGAAGCCGAATATGTAGCCGCGGAGGCTTCTAAGGACGTGTATGGTTCGAGAACTACCTCATGGATCTAGATGTGGTACTGGTT
Source organism: Salvia rosmarinus (assembly GCA_036937905.1). Classification (NCBI taxonomy): domain Eukaryota; kingdom Viridiplantae; phylum Streptophyta; class Magnoliopsida; order Lamiales; family Lamiaceae; genus Salvia; species Salvia rosmarinus. The sequence continues at coordinate 35,568,894 of CM072820.1, read as the reverse complement.
TGTCCAAGAGTATCATAGTTTCTTGTGATAACTTTCGGTGCGATGCAAACTCGAAGGAACCACGGACCCACAAGGCGACCAAACACATAGAGAGAAAGTACCATGTCATACGAGAAATCGTTAAGCGAGGTGGCGTGCTGATTGAAAAGATTGATCTGACGGAAAATCTAGCGGATCCATTCACGAAGAGCCTGCCGCAAAAGTCTACGATGGACACGTTAGAGGACTTGGATTGCGCTTGATGGCACCCACTTAGAAAGGAAACTTTTGTATAAGTGGGAGAAGCAAAGTGATGGTTGTTTGTAATAGCTAGTAGAGACACATTGTATACTAAAGTTTGCTCTAGTATATGTGGGAGATTGTTGGATTTGTATCTTGAAAGCGGTTTGGTTGAGCTTGTATACAATGTTTCTGTTACCACTATTACAATCTCCTATCTGAATTGAATACTTGATTGCATATATCGTGTCCCTTATCTCATATATAAGTTAGATCATACGATTGTGTAGAAGATCACGAAGTCTATATGATTGGTCAAGCTTAATGAGATATAAAAGTTTCTGGTGAGATAACTTAAGGACGAGTTGTCGGTTTAGGCTGCGGTATAGATAAGAAGTGACTTGACTTAGTTGCTTGTCTATCTTTGATGCGTCTCGACGTATTGAAGGATCACGATGAGATGTGTTCTTCTTTCGACCGTCGTGAAGAACCAAGATCTCGGGACTTACGATGATCTAAACCTCGATAAGGTATTAGGTGAATATGAGTTGTTGTCCATCACTTTGACTTGTTATGGGTGAGGTTATATGTTCTAACCAGATTCTTCGCATCTTGGGTGATGGCGATCTTGTATGTCACGCTAGTTATACGTGTCAGTCACGTATCCGTTTAGGATGATGGCGTCCCTTAAGGAGCTCAAAGGTTTATTGTACTAAACCCTGCAGTTGAGTTAGCTCAAGTACAATAATAAGGTTGAGTGGTACTACTTAAAGAAATGAAGTAATTAATCGTTTTAAGCAATGATTGCTATAAATGATTAATGGACGTTCGATATCTTAAATACGAGGATTCGTAATGTCTAAGTGCAAGCCCGACTCAACTTGGTAATAAATGGGTAAGTCGGCATTTATTCTCTAGTGGCATGAATAAATGTTTATAAATTAATTTATGTTCAATTTGAACATAAGATAATTAATTTATTTGAGGCCCATCTTTATTCCTTGCATTTGATCCTGGTTGGCCCATCCAGGCCGTAAGCTCTTGGAAATCGGCGCCCTATTGCTCCTATGGCAAGATTTTATTCTCTTTATCCACAAGGATATTATTATATTTATGGTATATGCATAGATCCTTTCCATATAAGATTATGGTAATAATTCGAGAGTATGGAAATAATCACGAGAGTATGGTAATTTCCATAAGAATTATGGTAATTTCCATATGGGATTATGGTAATTTCCATATAGGATTATGGTAATTTCCATATGGGATTAAGGTAGTGCATTATAAATATAAGGTATGAGATAAAGTCAGAATAATGCTCACATAATTAACACAAGATTTTGGCCCCTCGTAGTCGATTGAGAGAGTTTGAAAATTGTGCAAAGAAAGCAAGGGTGATTTTCGAAGCATTCTCCATAGATCGTCCTCACTCGGCGTTGGAGATTGGGCAATCGGGATACAGTCCAGAAGGTCAAAGCACGAGTCCGATCCGTTCGATCCATTCATCTCGTTCCATCGACCTCTACAGATCCAAAGGTAAACACGAGAAAACCCCTACGTGTTGCAATTAATTATATAGACGCATGCTAGGAATATAATCAATGTATGGTGAATTAAATATCCAAGATAGATCCTCGGGGCGAGGGCTAAACATATGTTTTCCCTACATATTGCTCATTGCTCTGAGGCTTATTTTTTTGACGTTCGACTCTTTACCTGTCTCTGGTCGTCTCTCTTTTGTTCTAATTTGTTTGAGGACAAACAAAAGGGTAAGTTTGGGGGAGTTGATAAGCCTCATTTTTACATGATTTATAATGCTATATTCGTTTCGTTTCTAAGTGATAAGTGATATTTTGAGTTGTCTTCGATATATTTATGTTTACCTTGGAAGATATTATGCGTGTGTGTTTCATGTCATTTTAGCACAGGTTTTGATGTCAAAAGGTGGATCATGATAAAGAGGAATTAGCCAACACATTTGGAAGTCTTGTGAGAAAAATATATTGCTCATGAGGAAGAAGCTCCCAAGGAAAGCGCCGCGAGGCGCACGCCAAGAAGAAGCGGATGTGCTTGCGACCGCTATCGCGACCATGGGTCGCGAGGCATTGCTCGCAAGGAAAACAGATCTGCGCCGCGGATGATTCCTTAGCGACCGCTATCGCGACCGTATCTCGCGATGGTCGTTCGCGGTGACACGTAGGAGGTCGCGGCGGAACTCGCGATCCGCTATAGCGAATTGTGCAAAAGGAGGCGTGTCGCGAGGCAGAGTCAGAGTTCGAGATGGAGAGGGTCGCACAATTCACGGAAAAACGGAGCTTAAGTGTTATTATAAATAGGGGGAGAGAGAAGTAGCTTAGAAACACCATTCCAGAGCAGAACACAAATTCTTCTTTATTTTCTTTTGCAAGTTCTTTTCCCGTTTAATTTAGTTTAGCTTTTACTTGCAGTATTTTCATTCTAGTTCGTAGTTTAGTATTCAGAGTTCAAATTTTCTTCCGGATTCAAGTCGCTACAATTGTTCTTCGTGGATTCTTACGGTTTTATCAATCTATCTTATTTTGTGCTTTATTTATTTATTTATTGTTTTGTTATTTTAATTATGTGTAGCTAAAGTTCGTATTGATCCTAGGGTTTGTATGTCTGACTAGCTTCATATAATTTACCTGTTGATACTGTTTTGCCGTCCCATTCATGATTTATGATTCTTGGCTTTAATTCTCATGTGTTAGTATTTGGCCAATATTGATGCATGCTAGTAATGTGATTGATGTCCTGATGGAATTAATTGCATAATCGATATCTTGAATTCATATCTGATTTTGCCTTGAGACCCGCGGAGATAGGTGGTGTAGGAGGTTAAATCTTTGTGTGCTTTTGGTAATTAGCTTACTTCTCTTGAGACCCGGCGGAGATAGAGTTTATGCTAACCTACTACTATATCTTTGTCTGGCGGAAACTATAGTTACATTAGTGATCCTTCATCCGAATGTGGATTAAATTGGTAAGCAGTTAATAGGTTAATTGTGTGAATTTGGTTAGGTTAAGTACATCCTAGGATCGATCTTTTATATTGATTTTATTCCTCTTTATTTTCAAGTCTAGTTTTATTATATTCTCTTGATATTTTGTTTCTGGTTAATATTAAAGATTACGTGTTAATTACTTGTTGTGTTCTCAAGTCATGATCCTCGTGGATACGATATATATACTTGTTGCTTTACTATCATTTATTTGGTAGGAATATTAGCGATCACTAATTTATATTATTTCATTATCTATTGCATGACATTCAAAATTATTGACTTGCCGAATGTTTTAGCATGAGCATAATGCATTACCTATCCACGGGAAAGAAAGAAAGAAAGAATGAAAGAATGTTACCAACATCGGGTATGGACCTTGGTCGAGGTGTGTTTGAGAAGGAGGCCTACTTCGGCAAGACAAAGAAATGCGTGGATATGGGAAGAAAGATGTGCAGGACAAAGATCATGCATATGCATTTGTTTTAAACTATGAAATGAAAGTAAGCTAGTGTTTATTATGAAAAGCATGCACGTTTTTCACTAAAACCCTTGTGTATGGAAAAGTTATGGCAAGTCAATCTTATAGCTCTAAGAGCAAAGTTTTAAATGTTTTCAACATGTGTCCACTGAGTGCTTATGTACTCACGCCCTGCATGTATTTCTAAACATGCAGGTTGAGCTGAGATCGTGGAGATGGGGTTGGAAGAACACTGTGGTTATTGTGGTTTATTATTTTCGTCATATGTGTTAGACATGTTTATCATCATTCCGTTTACTTCATATGTTGGTTGTGGTTGTTAAGGTTGAATTCCTTGAAATCCTTTGGCGTTGGAAACTATTTTGGATATTGGCTAGTAGTTGTGAATTGGAGTCGAACTCCTTTTGTAAGGATATATTATAACTTAGTGTCACGCCCACTCCGGATAGCCGGACTGAGGGTGACTAATACTAGGAATAATATTATAGGACAAAGCAGACTAAGGCGGAGGTACATATCGATTATAATTAGCATGCTTGATGTGTTCGATGTCTGATATCCCGATGATTAAAAGGTTTAGCCATCGGACCAAAGACTTACCATGGTGCGATGGACCTCAATAGTTCAAAATAGAAACATAATGTAATGAGTTCGTAGTTTAGCGGTGAAAAGTGTGTGAATACATATGTGATGATATGTATTCAAGGTGAAAACAAATTCTAAATAAGCGATCGAGGACCTTTGGACTCCTCAACACGCCCTCCATCATCACCATCGAGCTCAACCTGCACATTTAAAACAAACATGCAGGCTAAGTACAAGAAATTGCACTCGGTGGACTCATGCGAAAACATTTGACAATATTTGAATTCTGTTGCTAATATCGAGGTAAGTCGCGAGGGTTTTAGATGAAATGCCTTGTCTTACTAAAACATTCGGTTAAGTAAACATCGCTCGCCGAGCATTTTCTTGGTGTGTGTGATCCATATCCCGATATCATAATTCATCATAATGTCAAAGATCAATGTTCAAACGTCGTGAAGCGAGGCCTCCTCAGCGACACGGAACCGGCCGTGGCCCACACAAAGACACGCAGATCCCGTTCAGTGTACACGTTAAATATCATATCGTTCCAACCTTCACGCCAATCCTAGCGGGCATTAAATCCTCCGGCTCGGGACCGACATTAATAAAAGGTTGGGCGCGACCCAACAAAATTCATAACATATAGTTCCAACCTTCACGCGGATAGGATTCACACAAAAGCAGAATATTTTGGCGGTAATATTGTAAGCAGTTGGAATAGTCTTTGTAAATGAATTCATTTGTAAAGAGCGATAAAGTCATTTGTTTGTTTGAAAAGAAAGCCCACGGACTATAATTCGTCAATGGCGAGTCCTAGGTTTGTTTGCTTTGTCGATGCTTGATCGTCTGATTCGGCCCACGCTTTACGCAAAAGCAATATTTTAGTACGTTGTCACGCTTATCGAGACTCGCAAAGACTAAGGCAAATTCGATATTCTATATCGATATAAACTGAATTCCTCAATGAATTCAATATGCTTTCACATACGTAATCAATTGAACTGTTCTCGTTCTTCGAGATACGTTCAACTATTTCGATTTTAACCTTTCCGGTTTAAGCGTTGACGTATAAGCACGTTCGCCGATATAAGGTTTCATTTGTGAAATCTTTTCTTACTAATGAATTATTATACTCAATTAGTACATCTTACGATATTGGCGTATTTATCGAGCGATATAATCGCACCTTTGACTTTAAAAGTCAGCGAAGTCAACAACGTCAACAAAGTCGACAATTTTGACTTTTAAATAGTAATTTCTTACCATTTCATCTTACAAATCGAATTTCGATCGATTAAAAACGTAAAGTCCCATTTCTTGATTTGTCACGTAAATCAAAGGACTTATAAATAATTTTCGTAATTATTAAACCTTTTAATAATTAAAAACGTGTATTTTCGATTTAAAAACGTTATTGAATAAACGTTTGTCTCAAACATAGTAATCTATGTTTATAAAATTTATAAAATTCAAATATGTCTAAAATAATTATTAGACATATAATTTATTATTAAACTGAATTAAAAAGGATTTAAAATCCTTATAAATAATCGAAATATTCTCGGTAATTATATAAAATTACCAAATGATTTTCAAAGATTTTTCTAAATTAATATAGTGTATTATTATACACTATGGTCCAGAATAAGAATTAATACCATCCATATGATATTGTTTGTCATTTATTAATATATGTATATATTAATGTTACGGTAATTCCATTAAATATGGAATAATTGTCCAAAAATTCCCAAAATTTATATATAAGTAGTATAATGTCCCAACGTCAATATATGTCACAATTATAACCTATAGTCCATTATAACCATTCATTCATGAATAACTAACAATACACACGGCATTTTCGATTTAATTGCCAAACAATTATCAAATAATTCCCAAAAATTCTAATTAAATCATATCATGACTAAACATTATATTATAACATTGTAATATCATAATATTAACCAAGAACATTTGAATCATCACCATATGGAGCTTAATAGCTCTCGGCTTTTTTTGATTAAATGTAGTAATTGGTTTTCAAAAATTCCAACAATTATATACTATGCTTATACACTATAGTATAACAATATAACATCATTTAATCATCAAAAACCAATTAAATCATCACCTTAAAGAGTATGGTAGCTCACGGCTTCTTTGATTTAAATATGGTATTTGATTTTCAAAATTTCTAATAATTATACACTATGTTTATATACTATAGTATAACAATAATACATCATAACATTAATCAAAACCAATTAAATCATCACCTTAATGAGTATGGTAGCTCACGACTTCTTTGATTTAAATATGGTATTTGATTTCCAAAAATTCCAATAAAATCATACATCACATAATTAATATACTAGAGTATTAATGCACCATTGCATGATCAAAATAAAAATCATACACCAACATATAATACCTTGAGGCTCTCGGTCCTTTTCAAAAACTAAACATTTGATTTTCAAAAATTCTAAATAAATCATAGAACATATAATCAAGGTTCTAAAGCATTAATATGTCATTGAATGATAAAAAAAAATTATACACTAAGGTATGACACAAATAGCTCTCGGTATTTTTAACAAATATAGTTAGGGTTTTCCTAAAATTTTAAATAACATACCATAGTCTTAAATCATATCATAGATCAATAATCCATCCTCAAAATACATCAAAAATAATCGGTCACCATATATACATTTTTAATATTTTCGAAAGTTATAACAATATGTCCTATGGTTCGAAAAACAAGTATATATGCTAGATCCATTCAAGAAATTTAATATACAACATCCTATGCTCATCTAAACACATATTCATATATTTTTGAAACAAAATCATCAAGAAACATACATTAACCCATAGCTCAACCATAACAACATTTAAACCATACAAATATACATATATATCATTGAAACATCCATATATATATAAATACCCATGTTGAAATTTTTGAACCAAGGGTGATAAAATCGAAGCTATGGTGTCTCATTTACCTATGAAATGGTATAGAATCACAAGATTAGTGTGGGGTGTTATGGTTTCGAATGGGAGAAGAAGAAAGGGAAGAAAATTTTAGAATGGGAGGAGCTTGGCTCTCGGTTTCAAAGAAAAAGGAGAGGGTGGAGAAAAAATGAGAGTTCAAAATGGAATGATAGTGTATAATGTGAGTGAGGTGAAGAGGAAGAGTTTTATCAATTATTCTCTCTCTCTCTCTCGATTTTGCCTCACAAATGGGATAAAAATCTGCAGCCAAATGATGAGAATTAGGGATGATTAGGCTAATCTAAAAAGGGTGCCCATGCATTGGTCCAAAAATAGATGGAGCTCATGCTTGTCTCAAGGGGTGTAGCCGGCGCATTTAGGAGGGGGGTTTAGGGCTGATTTAATTTGTTTCAATCCTTAATACATGATATATATATCATACATGATCATAGATATATAATACAAGCCATTAAAAATAATTAAAACATTATATAGGCATATATTCGAAAATACCGATAATAATAGGTATAAAATTATAAATCACACCATTAAATACTACACAAGGCATTTTCGTCCCATATATACACATACATATCATAATATATGATTTAGATAATAAATAATAGAATGGGATAAAATAATAGTGTCATTTCATGCATACGAAACCCTAATTTTCGAAATTAGAGTTTCAAAAATTACAAATATACAATACCGAATTTTAATACTCAAAAATTGATTTTAAAGCTTAATAATACTCATATATATCATAACATATATGTTAGATACCATAGGATAATTTAATGACATCATTTCATGTGAAAAACCATAGTTTATATAATTAGGGTTTTCGAAAAACCCATTTCAAAAGTATCGAATTTTAAATGCTAAAAATTCGATTTTAATATTTATTAATACTGTAATTATATAAAATAATGATAGGAAATTAAATATAATAATTTCCTGAGCCTTAAACTCATTTTTCAAAACGTCTCAAAACGTTCAAAATCGACTTATCTCAAAATGGTCGTAGTAAGTTCGTACTTACTTAATAAATATATTCCATTTAATATAGGAATTAAGATGGAAATTAATTCTAAGCTTTACTGCTCAGAAAATTCCATAAAATACTGACGTTCGATACGCGTTCGATGTTAAAATATATTGACGAATCATTTCGTAATAATTGATTCCTTAATTCACAATCCTTAGTGAATATAAAAGGAATTGTTATAATAATCTTGAATCGAAATCACACTATTCGATGTCGTAAAATAATATACGGTAAAACCCTAATTCACGGGTTTAAATTACAGTAATCATACGTTCGTTTCTTTGGAATATTACATTCCACCACCTTAAAAGAAATTCGTCCCGAATTTGCATACCTCTAGAAAAATAAGTGGGTATCGTTCTTTATCACTTCTTCAAGCTCCCATGTAGCATCTTTCGTCCGTGGTGTCTCCACAACACTTTAACTAGCGGAATCGTCTTGCTCCGTAGTTGTTGGACTTTATAGTCGAGAATTATCGCTTATTCCTCTTCGTAGCTCATGTCTGGCTTGAGAGTCACGTCGTCTTGGTGGATCACGTGCTTTGGATCGTGAACGTATTTTCGCAATTGCGAGACATGGAAAACATTGTGCACATTTCCTAGGTTTGGCGGAAGAGCCAACCTATAAGCTACTGGACCTATCCTCTCTAGGATCTCATATGGTCCTATAAAGCGGGGTCTCGGCTTTCCTTTCGGTCAAATCGACAATCCCTTTTGATGGAGAGACTTTAAGAAACACTTTGTCTCCACTTTCAAATTGTAGCTCGGATCTACGCGTATCAGCGTAAGATTTTTACCTATCTTGAGCTTCTCTTATCCTCAGCCTAATTTGTCGAACGATCTCAATAATCTCGTTTACTGCATCAGGCCCTATGACTTTTCTCTCACCGACTTCATCCCAATAAAGCGGTGATCTACATTTCTTGCCATACAAGGCTTCGTATGGGGCCATGCCAATCGTCGCTTGGTAGCTGTTGTTGTAGGCAAATTCAATAAGAGGTAAAATTTCTTCCCATTTTGTACCTCGATCCAATACTACTATTCTAAGCATATCTTCTAGCGTTTGGATCGTTCTTTCCGACTGCCCATCAGTTTGTGGATGAAAAGCCGTACTGAAGTTTAATTTCGTACCCAATTCTCTCTGTAGGCTAATCCAGAATCTGGATGTGAACTTAGAGTCTCTATCAGAGGTAATAGATTTTGGCACTCCATGTAGTCATATAATTTCCTTAACGTACAGCTGGGCTAACTTATCAGATCCATAAGTGCTCTGAATCGGTAGAAAGTGAGCACTCTTGGTAAGTATATCCACAATTACCCATATGGCTGTGTTTCCTCTCTTCGATTTGGGTAAACTCGTAACGAAATCCATTGTTATCTCATCCCATTTCCACTCAAGGATTTCTAATGATTGCAACTTTCCGTAAGGTCGTTGATGTAACGCCTTCACCTGCTGGCAAACAAGACAGTGTTCTACGAAAGAAGCTATGCCTCGTTTCATGCCTTCCCACCAAAACTTTTCCTTCAGGTCTTGGTACATTTTAGTACTACCTGGGTAGGCGGTGTAGGGTGTATCGTGAGCCTCACTCATAATTTTATTTTGAAGCTCGGCGTTGTCGGAACGCATATTCTACCTTCAAACAATAGGGCGTTGTCGACGCCTCTTGAAATTCTTAAATCCTTCGACCTTACCCTTTGTCCGATCTTTCTAACTTTTCCTCCATCCTTTGTCTTTCGACAATCCTTTTCTTAGACGGATGTTAGTGTGAGTGTTGCGTCTGACTCACAATTGTCTCGGTGGTTCAACCAGTTCGATCCTCAATCTTTCAAACTCTTCAACGAGTTTTTCTTCCCGCGTAAGGAGACATCCTAGGTTGGATTGGCTCTTACGACTTAAGGCGTCAGCTACTACATTCGTCTTACCCGGGTGGTAGTTGATACCACAGTCGTAATCTTTCACTAGTTCAAGCCATCTCCGTTGTCTCATATTCAAATCTCTTTGTTCAAAGAAGTACTTCAGGCTCTTATGGTCTGTGAAGATCTCACATCTCACTCCATAGAGATGGTGTCTCCAAATTTTCAGAGCATGAACTACAGCTGCTAATTCCAAGTCATGGGTTGGGTAGTTCAGTTCATGGGGTCTGAGTTGTCGGGAAGCGTAAGCTATCACCTTTCCGTTTTGCATTAAAACACAACCTAGTCCAGTCTTAGATGCGTCTGTATAGACTACATACTCTTTGTCCGCTCACGGGACAGCTAGAACAGGTGCACTTGTCAATTTCTCCTTGAGTATTTGGAAACTTCGTCTCACATTCATCACCCGATTAAATTTGATTCCTTTTCGGAGTAGCGAGTTATTGGCCTTGCAATCTTGGAGAATCCTTGATGAATCTCCTATAGTAACCGACTAGTCTAGGAAACTTCTAATTTCATGTTGAGTCTGGCGATTCCATCCTTGACCGCTTCTACTTTGGTGGGTCTACTTTTATGCCTTCGAGTAAACGATGTGCCCAAGGAACATAACCTCCTTCAGCCAAAATTCACATTTGCTAAGCTTAGCAAACAACCTTTCATCTCTTAAAGTTTGCAGTACCGTTCTCAGATGTTCCTTGTGATCCTCTTCATTCTTGAATAAATGAGGATATCATCTATGAAGACCAAAGCGAATTTATCCAAAATGGATGAAATACCACATTCATAAGATCCATGAATACGGGTGGTGCATTGGTTAATCCGAATGGCATAACTATGAACTCATAGTGTCCATATCGGTTCGAATGCGATCTTAGGTACATCCTCGGACCATATTTTCAGTGATGGTATCGACTTAAGGTCGATTTTAGAGAATACACTGCGCCTCGCGGTGATCAAACAGTCATCAATCACGGGTAAAGGGTATTTGTTCGTAGTGTCATCTTGTTTAATTCTCGATAATCGATGCACATCCTCAAAGAACCATCCTTTTCTTAACGAACAAAGCAGCGCCCCAAGGTGAAACACTTGCCTAATGAAACCTAGATCCAACAATTCTTGAATCGGATCTTTAGTTCCCCAACTCTTTTGGGGCCATTCGGAGGGTGCCTTCGACCTTTGGGCCGATCCACGGTTCCAAGTCGATGGTAAATTCTAATTGTCATCGGGGGTAATCTGGTAGATTCTCGAAATCGTCCGAAAATTCCCGAACAACTTCAATGTCTTCAATTTTCGCTTTGGGTTCATCCTCCCGTTCAAGTAGACAAGGAATGCATGGCATCCTTTCGGTTCATCATCTTCCTCGCTTGTAGAGCCGATCGATCGAACTCTTCTTCCCATGTCGATCCATGAAAATCGTCGCTTCTTGTCCGTGAAAGTGAAACAAAATTTTCCTTCCTTATATAGAATCGTGGAATGATTCTTAGCTAACCAGTCCATTCCTAGGATTAAGTCTACATCGTCCATGGGTATTATGTTTAGATTGTTAGCCGAACCTTAAGTGACCCTAGTGTCGATTCTAGGTTCGAGCAAAAGTGTGTGTGATCATAATCCCTCCTATAGGCGATGAGATTCTCATATCTGGCTTGCCTTTTCGGACCTAAGGCCCGGCATTTCTCGCATGATTTTGATATAAAAGAATGCCAAGCACCGTGTCGAACAATACTATAACGGTATGTTGAGAAGAACTCCCATACCGCCGCGGGTTTCCTTATTTTGCTCGTTCGCCTCGATGTGGAGCATAAGCTCTAACTGAGCCGGTGAGGCCGACGGGCGTTGGTCCTTCGATTTGGCGGCTTGCCGCCTGCTCTTCTTCTTCTTCTTCTTGCCGTGGTGGTTGTCTCCTTTGTTGTTGTTGAGGCGATTGCCATTGTTGTTGTTGGAGTTCTTTGTTGGGGCCGAATTTGGGCATTGCGGAGGTGGGGTTGGGCAGATAGCCTTTAGTGGTTGAAACGTTGCCGGGTTGATTTGGCCTTACATTCGTTTCCAAACGTGCCCACAGGCATTTGTTGGCGTAATGCCCTTTGCTCCGCACTTGAAGCGATTCACAACATTTGTCGTGCACACCTTTGTGCACCCTATGGCATCTAGGGCATGGAGGTGCCTTATGCTCCTCTGCAGCCCCTTCTTTGGTGGAGCATAAGTTGCTCTTTTCGATTACGCCTGGGCGTGCCCGGTTCCTTGCTGGGGTCGCTGTGGCTTCGTTCTCATAGCCTCCCGCTATGATTCTTTGCGATTGGGTTCCCACTTCCCTTCCTCCTCTGTCCGTCGAGTTATGTATGCGAGCCAACACCGACTTATCTTGGACATTGCCACCTCAATATCTAAAGCTCGTGCAAGAGCTTGATGTAAGTTAGGTCTCCATGGCGGCAAGAGACATCCGTATCTCCATCCTCGCCCCGACCTAAACTTTTCCGACATTTTCAAGTCGGTGTCCACCGCTCAGTGCATATCTCGACATCTCGCAGACGCGATCATAGTCGGTCACAGACAACCTTTCTTGTTTCAGCAGGAAAAATTCCTGCTCCTTTCTCTTCTTATAGCTTTTGGGTATGTATTTCTCATACAGTTCCCTCTTGAAGTCCTCCCATGAGAACTCTTCTAGTTGCTCAAGATAAATGTCTTTTCTGGCCTCTCTTTGAAATCTCGGGTCCATTTAATTGGAAAGCTACACAGGACAGTCGCTCCTGTGTCGTGCATCGTAGAAAATTAAAGATCCGTTCAATGGTTCGGACCCATTGTTCCGCTTCCTCTGGGTTACCCTTCCCATTAAAGGTAGGTGGGTTCTGCCTTAGAAACAACTCTTCGATCCTGCGATCGGGTTGAGGTGGAGGTGGTGGTTGGGGAATGTCCTCGACTCTTTTTCGTGAATTCTACCCTTCCTCTAGGCCTTCCCGACCTCGACCTCGGTTTCCCCTCTGGATTTCTTCTGAGGCATCTTGCTATAGAAAGCAGTGTAATTATCGACACTTATTCTTTCCATAACTCAACATACACAATACTATCATGGCCTTATTGCAAAACGATTCTAAACAAAACAATTCACCCTTAACAAACATAATTTGCCATAAAAGCCCTATCGTGGTCATGTATATATATATCCAAAATTCTCTAGCATAAGCGGGATGTTCAACATCAAAAGTTATGAAGAAAACATACATCCCGGCCCACACGGCCTTCCAAAAGTCAAGGTTTCTAGTTCCATCAAAAACTCATACACAAAAGAAAGAAAGAACATCATAAGCTTAAACATAATAAAAGTCTATCTAGGCTTCAGCAGGTGCCTGCATCATGCATCCTCCCACTGCTCGTCCTCCTCGGGATCTTCCTCTTCTTCGGAGTCGTCTTCGCTGTCAGAAATGTCCACGCGGGGTCGTGCCCTGGATGGTCCCGCTCCATCGCCTTCCACCATAGATATGTCCCGTATGGGGTTGAAGTCGTCATCGCCATATAGCTCGTAGTCGTGGCGGATCGGGCCGTAGGTATAGCGGATCGCTATAACCATCCGATCGTCTCGTCACTCTCATCCGCGCCGTCGGCGGAAATGCTCGTTGGCGGTGCGGGTGCGGCCATAAGCGGTGGAGGTGGTATCGGTGGACAGGGGTGTCCAGAGGGTAGAGGAGGAACACAGGCTCTCCCAGGCTCTAGGCCGTCTTGCCCTCTCAAGTGGGCGGGCTGCCCTCAAAAGGAATGGAGGCACGGTGGGTCGATCCGCATCGGAACCTCCGTGTATAGCCACTCTGGCGACTCGTCCCGCCAGTGTACTCTCGGGGAGGAGGTAGGGTCCTCTCGGTCTTTGCCAGTAGATCTTTGTACACGTAAGTCGGTGACTTACTGAATCTGGGCAAATCTCCACCAAGTCATAGCGCCCATCGCCCGGTAGATATAATCCCGATACATCCGGGCATAGACCCAATCACTGAGGAGTATGGCTAGGAGGCGTCGATGCCATCATAGTCGGTGGCACCATGGGCTCAGGCGTCTCTCCAAAGGCGGAGGTGTCATACGCCGTAAACTCGCCCAAGTCCTCTCCAACAAGACATCCAGTGGAGCGATAAATGCTCATCACCTCCTCGAGGGTCGGGTGTGGTCCAATCCTCCTCCGAGCGATATATCTCATCCCTTCCATCTGTCACGATCAAAACTAACATAAGTCAACTATCTTCATCTCAAAAGCAGCAAGGATCACTTAAGTACAACGAGAAGCAACTAGGTTGAAACTAAACAATCTATAAGGTAGGCAACATCATAAGGTACAACACATATCACAACTTACCTTCTTAGTCTTACCCAAACGTATACATATAGACCAATAACATCTAAATATATATATATATACTACGAGATCCTTGTCTTATACCAAACACTTGAACTAATGTTCAACGGATTCTAGCGTATTCTGGAGGAAGAATTAAGGATTCTGTTCTTCACAACAAATGAAAATCAGTGCGTTAGGAGTACGCAGGTGAAAACCATGCGTAAATCGAGTCCTAACAAAGAGATCTAGCTAAAACAAATTTACTGCAGTGCAGGAAATTTGCGCGATCGTCTAAAAATAAAATTCGAGGCGCACGTCGATGTAATACGGCTATCTTATCCACGTCCTTATGTTGAGGCTGAACATTCGAAGTCGTAATTGATGTCCACATCTGTAATACCCAATTTCGAGCTTAAAATTCGAAAATAAAGAAGGAGCGAGACGATAGAAACGAGTATGAAAATGAACGTCGGTAATTGTCGATTTTGAATAAATCGAAATTTCTCTTGAAAATTTGAACGAAATAATTTTTAAAATATGTTTTTAAGCATATTTAGGATATTATTTACACTAAGGAAGAAAAAGAAATATTTTTCCTTATTTATTTGATTATTTTCAAAAAAAATCATGAGAATGAATAAATAATTTGTGAATTATTATATGATCACTTGATTTTATGTGATGAGTTGTCATGTTTATCTTATAGTATATGATAAGATAGTTATCTTGAACACCTAAGCATGAGGTGGATGTGATAAGGTTGATAATGACATTAGAGATAAGATAAGCTTGTTAAGATATTTTATTAAAAGATAAGATAAGATCATGATGGACTAAGAGATAATGTTTATCTCTTAGAAATGTGTAAGTATCATAGGAGATAATATTTTGGATATTTATGTGCATAATTTTCAAAATTAATGTATTATTTTATGTGTAATTTCTAAAATCACAATATTATGTAATGATTTTATTAAATAAATTATTTAATTATATAATTGATAAATATCATGATTCTAGATCAATCTTATCTCCTAGAAATTATGAAAATTTCGAAATTAATAAAATAGGATAAGAATGGAATTTTATAAAAATAAAATCCTAAGAAACCCTAATTTTCGAAAATTTGGGGAAATAGCTTAGAAAAATTCCAAAAATTTATTTTATGATATAATATCATTATATTGATATAATTACTCATAAAAATAATATTTTTATGAAAAGAATCATTGTTTGATAATTTATTCATAATTTCGAATTATTTGCCGATAACTTTACTAAAGTACATAGAGATGACCTTAATTAATTTTCCTATGATTTATTTTATCATCTAAGATTATTATTATTTCATATAGTTATTAATTGGAGAAAATAAAATATTTGGCTTATTAATATTAAAGGGGCGAAAATATTGAATTATATGTGTGAAAAGGATATAAATATCATGCTTAATTAATGCTATGTCATTAATATTTGGATAAGACATTATTATTGGATAAGGTAGATTATGTATCCAATTTGAACAAGTAACTAAGACCTTTTTCATGTAGTAGGCGAAAAGTTTGAAAATAATGTGAACAAATGTGAACATAAGGTATAAAATTCAAACTTTTGGATAAGGATAAGATATGATAAGATTTGATAAGATAAGATAAGATATGATAAGATTTGATAAGATATGATAAGATTTGATAAGATAAGATATTTTATGAAATAATGATTAAACCCACTTTATAAATCCTATAAATAGGAGGTTCCTCCCATAACCTCATAACCGAAAATAAGTGGGAAATAGAGAGAAAAATAGAGAGGAAAGGATAATGTAATACCGAATTTTGGGCTTAAAATTTTTGAAAATAAAGAAGGAACAGTACGATAGAAACGAGTAAGAAAGTGAACGTCGGTAATCGTCGATTTTGAAATAAATCGAAATTTCCTTAAAAATTTCAAACGAGATAATTTTTAGTAATAAATATATATATGTTTTAAAAATATATGGGATATTATTTAGCTAAGTATTACACTAAGAAGGAAAAAGAAATATTTTTCCTTATTATTTGGATGATTCTAAAATTAGTACAAAATGGATTAAATTGAGAATTAATTTGTGATCACTTGATTTTATGTGATGAGTTGTCATGTTTATCTTATATTATATGATAAGATAATTATCTTGTACATTTTGGCATGATTTTGAAAATGGGGTGTAAAATGATAAGGTTTGAAATGACCTTTTAAGATAAGATATCTATGATATTCATAAAATGATAAGATAAGGATATGACTAGAGTATGACTAAGCTTAGGATAATGTTTATCTCATAAAAATGTGTAGCAAAGTGATAAGCATCATGAAGGATAAAATTTGTTTCTAGAAACAAATCATTTTCGAAAATGATGATTTTATGTAATAAGTTTAGCAAATAATTTATTTAATTAATTTAAGCTTTAGTATTGGATAAATATCATGAAATCTAGATCAATCTTATCATCTAGAAGCTATATAAATTTCGAAATTTATGAATTAAGGTAAGATAGGAATTTTGGAAAATTAATTCCTAAGAAACCCTAATTTTCGAAAAATTAGGGAAATTGCTTGGAAATATTCCAAAAATTTATTTTATGACATAATATCATTATATTTATGTAATTCTTCATGAAAATAATATTAGTTATGAAAAGAATAATAGTTTGATAATTTATCCTTAATTTTGGATTATTTGCCGATAACTTTACTAAAGTATATGAAATCGATCTTAATTAATTTTCCTATGATCTAAATTTTTATCTAAGATCAATATTATGTCACATAGCTATTAATTGGAAGAAAATAAAATATTTAGCATATAATACATGAGGTGACCGAAAATTAGGGTTTTCAAAGTGTGATATTTAATTTAATTCTTATCCAATTGATGATGAATCATAAATATTATATTAATATGATATTATTAAGGATAAGATAAGGTGTTATATCAACTTGCACAAGTTGGATGACAAGTGCATAGCAAGTGGCGAAAATATGCTTGCTTTTATGAGATTTAATTAATAAATATCATGCTATAATTAATGAAAGGATAAGATTGTGATCTTATCATGTTATTAGGTGTAAAGTATAGTTAGAATTCAATTAAAACAAGTAACCTATTGTGTTGTCTCCCTAATGGCCGAAAATTACCACAAATATATTATAAAATTTATAATTTAATTATTTTAGGACAAGTGTGATGAAAGTTGTATAAATGATTGATGTACCTATTAAAAGATAAGATATGATAAGGATTTAGATAAGATTTGATAAGGATAAAGATAAGATTTTGTCCAAGTGTACATTAGATATTTTAAAATGTAATAATTAAGATCATCTCATAAATCCTATAAATAGAGATCACCCTCCCATAAGCTCATGTAGAAAATAGGGAAGAAATAGGAGAGAAAATAGAGAGAAAAATAAGAGAGTGTTCTTGAAGTGCTCTTGATCATAGAAAGGAATCGTCACGACGTCGATCGAATTCGATCAAGAGGTTAGAAATCTTACAAGCTTCAGATATATCGTTAGAATTTATGTTATAAGCTTAAGTTATATGTGTGATTTTGAAAATATGAAACTTGTGCCAATATGTTTAGAAATTGTATTTATATGATGTTATTGAGCATGTAGTATAATTATATCACAAAATCAAGCATGATATTAAAATTTATATAGTGACCAAAAACTTAAGGGAGTAATATGTTGATAAGTATGATTTTTAATTGTTATTTTGAGCATGAAATCATGATCTAGGGTATTAAATAAGCTTATAAGAATTTATGTAGAATTTTTGAAAAACTTTAGTACCTAAGTCTATGAATTTTGAAAATTATAGAACATGATATTATGTTGAGATATAATCCATGTTTGAGTGTTATCATAACATATTGAAAGTGTAGAATCATAATATAGTGTTGCATGAATTTATTGGAATTGTTAAGAATTTATTGGACCTAAGTCCAAATTTTCAAAAGTGACTTAGGAAAATTAAATTGAATAGTTCACAATAAATAAAAATTATGTTATAGTAAGGATGCTTATAGATAAGTATGTGTTATGTGATTTTATTGGAATTTTTGGAAATTGTTTGCTTAGTTTAATTAAGGTTTTCGAAAACTATGAGTTATGTGTATTAATGTTATAAATTTATTTTATAAGATATAATTTCATAATATGATCCAAAATAATGTTTTAGACATATTATGATTTTATAGGAATTTTGGAACAAGATAAATGCGTCAAAATCAAAATTACATAAGAAATTGAAAAAGTCAAAATGTTGACCTTGTGTTGACCAAAGTCAAAATTGTTGACTAATGGTTGACCAAGTCAAAATCGTTGACCAAAAACGTTGACCAAGGTCAAAGTGTACGAAATTAATCTGAGATCTATGTGACGTAAGATTATGAAAGACGAAGCAATATATATGGAAATTGGTTCGTATCGTGAATATATTAAGACGTATAGTTGTTTATATGAAAGATCAAGAATAACAAGGATATGATTGGGAATCGATGAAAAGGGCATACATGTGTAAAATAGTAGTTGTACTTAAGAATACATGAAATGACGTTGAGAAAAGTTGATTTAAAGTATAACAATCAGTATGTTGATACGATAGTTCGTAATAACGTTAGTAATAAAGTTGATGTTAGTACGATCGTTGGTTCGGATCGATGATTCTTGTGAAGCATAATGATATGCTAAAAACTTGTTTCTTACGTTGATAAGGTCTGACTCGAAGGAGAACGGAAACCGAGAATAGAAACTAGTGACTTAAGAAACCTTAAGTCCTCGAGGTGGGCTTTCTTACCAAAACCTTTTATGAGCTTTTTGAAAAATGTTTCTTGTTATTCTTGTCTTGTTTCTTGCAAAAATTTTGAGATACGATATTATCGCGAGAAAATGTTTTATGTTTTGTATATGTCCATTCGGGTTGCACAGGGCGGAGGAAGTTTCTGGTCGGATCTAGGTTGGAGGTGTAAGTAGAAATTCCCGGCTAGGGTTGTGTACACTTTAGTTGTATCGCGGTTGCAATCGTGGTGAATCGCGATTCGCGATCAGTTTCTCTGAATCGCCGGTTGCGATCAGTTGCGTCCGGGTGAAGGGAGGCCTCCCTCCCGGCGCGTTATCCATAGCCGACTTGGAATATACGTTGTGGTTGTTGTAATATGAAAATGCCTGGCCAGGCGATGATTTTTAGAAATGAGAAAATGTACTTTGTAAGAACAATGCCTTTTTCAAACAAAACCCCTTGTGTCTCACTGTGAAGTAGGCAGTACAATATTCGTAAAGTAAAAATGTTTTCGGCAATGTGTCCACTTAGTGTAAATTTTTGTACTCAGCCCTGCATGTTTGTTTTTAAATATGCAGGTTGAGCAGGTGATGGAACAGAGCGGAGTTGAGCGGAGTTCTTTGTCAACTTGAGTATGGAATATCTTTTGGTTCGCCTTGAGAATGCATCTTCATATGCATGTCTCACACGCTTATTCATTGCCAAAACTCTTGAGATTACATTATATTATGTTTACGTGTTAAGCTTTGTAAAAGCTCTTGTTTTGTTGAACCTTTGAAACCATCTTATATATATAAGCTATTTTGCTCGTCATGATTTCCGTTTACATTGGAACATCTATATTCTCTTCAGAGGCGAAATGAGTTGAAACCCTTATTCTTTCATATTCGCTGAACCGAACCCCAGTCACGGTCCGGTAAGGATAAGCCTAACCGGCCGACGGATAAATAGTGTTCTTCAAGTACTCTTGATCATAGAGAGAAATACGTCGCCAGCGTCGATCGAATCCGATAAAAGGTTAGAATTTATGTTATAAGCTTATGTTGTTCAAGTAATTTTGAAAATTATGTGACTCAAGGCTAATATGTTTAGATATTGTATTTATATGATGTTATTAAGCATGTAGTATAATTATATCACAAAATCGAGCATGATATCAAATTCTATATATGGACCGAAAACTTGAAGGTATGATATGTTGATTATTATGATTTTTAATTAGTGATTTAAGCATGGAATCATGATCTAGGGTATTAATTATGCTTATATGATTTTATGTAGAATTTTGGAAAACTTTAGTACTAAGTCATGAATTTGAAAATTATAGAACATGATATTATGATGAGGTATAATCCATGTTTGAGTGTTATCCTAACATATTGAAAGTGTAGAATCATAAAATAGTGTTGTATGAATTTATTGGAATTGTTAAAATTTATTGGACCTAAGTCCAAATTTTCAAAAGTGACTTAGGAAGATTAAATTCAATAGTTCACAATAAATAAAAATTATGTTATAATAAGGATGCTTATAGACGAGTATGTGTTATGTGATTTTATTGGAATTCTTAGAAATTGTTTGCTTAGTTTAATTAGGGTTTTCAAAACTATAGGTTATAAGTATTAATATTATAAAATTATTTTATGAGATATAATTGCATAATATGATCAAAATGATGTTTTAAACATATTATGATTTTATAGAATTTTAGAACAAGAATAGCACATAAAATAATAGAATTACATAAAAGGAATTAAAAAGTCAAAATGTTGACTTTAGTCAAAATTGTTGACTAAATGTTGACCAAGTCAAAATTGTTGACTAAAAACGTTGACCAAGGTCAAAACACACGAAACTCGATAATACGCGATCTATGTGACGTAGTACGTTTAGTAACAATGTGACTTACGTTACGTAAGTACATTAAAACGAACATTATGTGATAAAAAGATGAAACATCTCTTATATGATGAAAGATTTCATAATCGACATCATTTTGATTAGGAAACGTTAAAATAAGTTCGACGTTAGCCTTATTTGATGCATAGGACGTTATAGACGATGTTCGTCTCTATCGAAAAGTATAGCGATGTACTAAACCTCGTTTCTCACATTGAAAAAGGGTCCTGCTCAGAGGAGAAAGAAGACGATAATTAAGTACTAGTGACATAGGAACTTTAAGTTCCCTAGGTGGGCTTTCTTACCTAAACCCTTTGTGGGCTTTCTTATCTCGACAAAATGTGGGCTTTCTTACCAAAACTAATTCGAGCTTTTGGAAAATGTTTCTTGTTATTACTTTCTCGCTTCGCAAAATTTTAAATACGATATTATGCGCGAAAATGTTTTATGTTTTGTATATATCCATTCGGGTTGCACAGGCAACAGGAAGTTATTACAATCGGGTCCTCTTGGTGAGATCTAGTTAGGATTTTGTACACGATAAGCATTTGAGTCGTTGGGTCGCTCACTTGCTTAGACATCCGAGTCATTGGGTCATTTCGTTTGTTGTGCGTCCGGGTGAAGGAGGCCTCCTCCCGGCGCGTTATCCATAGCCGACTTGGAATATCGTGAAAGAAAATGACTATGTGATCGACTTTGTGAAAATGAGAAAATGTTTTAGTAAGCGCAAGGCCTTTCAAATAAAACCCTGTGTCTTCTTGTGATGAGGCGATCTGATATTTCGTAAAGTAAAATGTTTTCGACAATGTGTCCACCGAGTGCATTATTTGTACTCGACCGCATATTGTTTTAAATGTGCGAGTTGAGCAGTGATGGAGCAGGCGGGAGTTGAGCGGAACATTTTGTCGAGGCGTATGATGTATTTTTGGTTCGCTTGAGAATGCATCTTCACATGCATGTCTCACACGTATTTCATTGTCGACCTCTTGAGACTCATTATCTTTTGTTACTATGTAAAAGTTCTTTGTTGGTTGAACCCTTGAAACCTTATATATATATATATTTGCTATTTTGCTCCATTGTGATTCTCGTTTCTGTTTGAAACATCTATATTTCTTCATAGATGAAATGAGTTGAAACCCTTATTCTTTCATATTCACTTGAATCGAACCCCAAGTCACGGTCCGGTAAGGATAAGCCCAACCGGGCTGTGACAGAGTGGTATCAGAGTAGTTCGTTTGCTTTGAACCAAAAATATTCTTTCTATCCAAAGTCTGGCTTGAATCACTAGACTTTTATGAATCAGTCACCGCCGCTCAACGCTCCTGTTCATCACGCTCAACCAGCAAGGAAAAGTTGTTTCTGAGGGAAAAGGTATGGTTTAAAAAGTTTTTGAAAAGTTATGTTACAGTTTTGAGAGAGTAATAGTGAAAAATGTTTTTAAGTGGAACATGCCGTTGAAAGAGAAAGTGAATAGTTTTGAATTGTGATAATCCATTGATGATAAGGCAAACAAGTGGTTTGTCTGAAGAAGTATGAGTTCATACCCGGTTGGTATGTGATTTTGTTGTGATAAATTTGGAAGGGATGAAAGCTTATACCCAGGGGGTATATGAGTATTGATGATGGACATATATAGAGTTATATGTCGGTAAGTTGAATGAAAAGTTTGTTATGAAGCGAAGTTGAATTGTGAAATTGTTTTGATTTTCAAAAGAGCGTGAGGCGTGCTCTAAGTTTCACGAAGAACTTAGATTGAACAAGATCATAAAATTTCCTTCTATGTATAACGTAGTGTTTGATGAAACACGAGAACTTGAGAACTTAGAACGCTTTTAAGCATGCGATTTGACGAGAATTGGAATGCCACATAGAGAAATGGAAGCTTTGATAAGCGAATGTCACTTGTGACATGGGCATAATATCTTCATTTGAAATTCTCTGTGACGAATTTTGAATCAACTATTGCTTACACGAATTAATCTAGAGCGATATCTGAATTGGGGTATAGAATGTTAAGGAAGAATAAGATAAGTGTCTATGAGATGTTTTATATACTCGGTAATGTTTATAAGTAGCAATTATCTTATTAAGAAATAAGAATGATCTGGATTGAAAAGATAAATACGAAATAAAAGTTTAAAGAGGAAAGTAGTCGAAAGGTTGTTGTGAAAAGGAAAGGGATATGAGAAAGAGTTGACAATGATATGTCAAAAGTGAAATGTTTAAATTAGTGAGAAATCAATGAGATGTATTAGTATGAGCAGTTATGATTGAATTACAAGTTGTTAGTAGAGCGTGGTATTTAAGATGTATAATCCTCTTGCGAAAGAACAAGGAAATATAAATTATGAAATTTTAGTCCATCATAATGAAGCGAGGATGGAAGTAAGAATAAAAGTAGAAAAGGCGAGAGGGTAGAAATGAAATAATGGATGATGAATGATATTATGCGATGGTAACATGAGTATAGTCTTTCCACAGAGATGTTCACATAGCGGAACTCCTAGTTGACTATTA
Source organism: Salvia rosmarinus (assembly GCA_036937905.1). Taxonomy (NCBI): domain Eukaryota; kingdom Viridiplantae; phylum Streptophyta; class Magnoliopsida; order Lamiales; family Lamiaceae; genus Salvia; species Salvia rosmarinus. The sequence continues at coordinate 35,545,063 of CM072820.1, read as the reverse complement.
GAACTTAATAGAGGCGTGATCAAATTATTAGTTAGTTCTCGTAGAATAATATCCATAATAAAAGGATTCGATGCGGTAGAATATAAAATATTTAAGTTAAGAGTGTAGTTAGTAATGTGGATTTAAGTTTTGAGATCATCATATTTTGAGAATCCTTACAATTTATGATAACCCATTACTAGTTATATGATGTTTTCAAATTTTATTCATTACCCAAGTTACATCATTGAGTTTAACTCTATGATCTAGTTTCCATTGAAATATCACTTGATTGTCTCACTTTTTCTGAAAGAAGTTTTACAACCAGAAAGTTTATAAAGTGTCCTTTTGAAACCAAGCCTTCATGTGAGTGAGAAGTATTTGTGACAGTCCGCCAGCCCATATGACCAAAGACATCTCGATGAGTAAATCGTCTGGTCTTGGACCCTATATTCCAAATTATTCATTTCAAAGTAATTCAAATTTCAAAATTGCCATCTTGAATTGTGAACCCGTACCCACTTATAAGTTGTCATGATATGTTTCCTCCGGTCAGTGAAGCTAAGAAATACAAAATAGGTTGACTTATCTTGGCTTTGAGTTCTCGGATCGATAGAATGATATGTTTCTTGACTAGAGAGATCTGAGAAGTCATGATAAAGAAATGTTCTCGGTGAGATAAATAAGCACGAGGTAATTTCAAGACTACGATATTATGAGATTATCATAAGTATTTTAGAACTTAACGCGAAGCGAAATGAAGGAATACGAATCTCCTTCATCAAAGGCGGGAGGTGCTGACGTTAGCGTAAGTTAAGCAAACTTAGATTTGGACATAGGATTCACCATCTATAAGAATCGATAGTTGAGTGAATACGAATGAAAGTTAAGGATCATCGATGATTAGAAAGAGTACGAGGTACCAGCGTTGGAATTGAGAATTCGATATGAAGAAGGAATCGAGAACGTTATGAGGATACATAAATTTTGAGGATGAAATTTCTTTAAGGGGTAGAATGTAATACCCGAATTTACGAGCTTAAAATTTCTAAAATAAAGAAGGAACGAGACGATAGAAGCAGTATGAAAATGAACATCGGTAATTGTCAATTTTGAATAAATCGAAATTTCTCTTGAAAATTTGAGCGAAATAATTTTAAAATATGTTTTAAGCATATTTAGGATATTATTTACACTAAGGAAGAAAAGAAATATTTTTCCTTATTTATTTGATTATGTCACGACCCATTCAGGACCAACCCGGTTTGGAGGCGACTAATACTAGGAGTAGTATTTTAGGGGATTACGGGTAAAATAAAGATGCATAAGAATAAACTAACATGCTTGAGTAGAATATGAAGTGATGTTATAATGTTTTTGAAAAGGTTTAGCCATCGGACCCCAAAACTTGGCACGATCCGATGGACCTCGATAGTTCATAACATAAAGCATAAATAAAGGAGTTGAGTATAGCGGAAAGTGTGTGAATACATATATGACGATATGCATTCAAGGTATAACCAAAAATTCAAGTAAATCGGTCGAGGACTTTGGACTCTCAACACATCCCCATTATCACCATCGAGCTCAACCGCACATTTAAAAACAAACATGCAGGGCTAAGTACAAGAAATTGCACTCAGTGGACTTATGCCGAAAACATTTGATAATATTTGGATTACGCTGCCAATATCGAGTAAGTCACAAGGGTTTTAGTTAAAATGCCTTGTGCTTACCAAATCATTTTCAGTTCGTAAACATAGCCTGGCCAGGCATTTTCTTGGTGTGTATGGTCCGTATCTCATAGTCACAATACATAATAATAAATAAATAAATAAATAAACGTCGAGAGGGAGGCCTCCCATCTACGACGCCGTGACCGGCCGTAATCCCGTACAGCACACAGTCACTCTCTGCAAGCATATGTTAACACAGCGTATAGTTCCAACCTTCACGCCAATCCTAGCCAGGCATTTATCATCCGGCACAGGACCCGACATTAAAAGGTTGGGTGCTACCACAACAAATGATATAATAGTTCCAACCATCTCACAGCCCTACCGGGCATAACGAGATAGGATCCATACACAAAGCGAAGATATTTTGGCGGTGTCTGGTAAAACATTTGATAATGATTGTAGAAATAATCGTAAGTAAATTCATTTGAAATAACGGTAAAGTTACGTTTTGGTGGGGTAAGAAAAGGCCCGCGTTTAAAAGATAGGAAGCCCACTTTGGACTACGGTTCGTTGTAAAGTCTAGGTTCGATCGTTCGTCAAAATCCGTCATTGCGTTTGCGTCCACGCTTTCTGGCGAGGCTTTAGTGCGTCGCTCAAGTCTATCGAGACTTTCGAAAACTAAGATAACTTTGATATTTCATATCGATGTGAGACTGAATTCCTTAGTGAATTCAATACGTCTCTATCGTATAACATTGAATTGTTCTCGATTCGCCGAGATCGTTCAACGTATTGATGCGTTTCTCGATATATGGATTTCATTTGTGAAATCTTTTCTTACTAATGAGGTATCATACTCAATTAGTATATTTTACGCGTCTTGTGAATTTATCAGCGTATAATCGTGCGTTTGACTTGAAAAGTCAGCGAAGTCGACAACGGTCGACAAAGTCGATGAGTTTGACTTTTAAATAGTAATTCTTACTATTTTGCTTTATAAATCGAATTTGATTGATTTGAAAGCGTGAAGTCCTATTTCTCGATTTATCTTGTAAATCGAGGACTTATAAATATTTTCGCATTTTAAATACCCTTTTTATAAATAAAAAGCGTATTTTGGTTTTTAAAACGTTTATAAAGTGAACGTTCGTCTCAAACATAGCAATCTATGTTTATAAAATTTTGTAAAATTCATAAACTGTCCAGAATATTAATAGACATATATTTTATTAATAAACTGTTTTAAAAAGGATTTAAAATCCTTATTAATTATCGAAAACTCGATAATTAATTTAAAAATGTCAAATGACCTTTGAAAAATTTTCTAAATTAATATAGTGCATTATTATACACTATGGTCCAGAATATGAATTTATCAAATTCATATGGTATTATTTGCTATTTATTCATATATATACATATATATATATCTATCTACGATAATTCCAATAAATAAGGAATAATTATCCAAAAATTCTCAAAATTGATATGTACCTATTATAATATCCCAACATCAGTATATAGTATTAATATAACCCATAGTTCATCATAAGCATTCATTTCATAATATATAGTAATTATTCACGGTAATTACGAGATAATTACCAAATAAATAGCAAACAATTTCTAAAAATTCCAATTAAATTCCAACATCATTAAACATTATATTATAACATTGTAACATCATAACATCAACCAAAAACATTTGAATCATCACCATATGGAGCTCAATAGCTCTCGGCTTCTTTGATTCAACATGTTATTTTATTTTCAAAAATTCCAACAATTATATACTATGTTTATACACTATAGTATAGTAATATAACATCATAATATTTATCAAAACTAATTAAATCATCACCTTCAAGAGCAATAAGCTCACGGCTTATTTGATTTAAAATAGCATTTGATTTCTAAAAATTCTAATTAATTCACACAATGTATAAACAATATACTAAAGCATTAATACACCATTGCATGTTCAAAAATAAAATCATACACCAACCTATATATTTATAAAGCTCTCGGCCTTTTTAATTAAATAGCAATTGATTTTCAAAATTCTAATTAAATCATAGAACATATAATCAAGGTTCTAAAGCACTAATATGTCATTACATGCTTGAAATAAAATTATACACCAAGGTATAACATATATAAGCTCACGGCATTTTCAAAATTTAAGCTAGGGTTTTCCAAAATTTCTAAATCAATACCATAGTCTTAAATCATATAATAGAAACAATAATACATGCTTAGAATATATCAAGAAGCATTAGGTCCTCATAGAAATATTTTATAAATTTAGAAAATTAATATAACATATACTATGGTTTGAACATCATAAATATCAAGCTAAATCCTTACAACATTTCATATATAACATCTCATGTTCATGCTTATATTTTGTAAATAAAATCATCAAGAACATAATCATAACCAAAGCTCATGCTCAAGAACATTTAAATACATATATACATAGATATACAAGATTCGAACACATATAAACATATATATGAGTTTTCGATTTTCTTGAATAATGAAGCAAGAAATCGGTACTAGGGTCTATGTATTACCTTGAGAATAGAATGGTTTCAAGAACAATGTATAATGTATCAAGGTTTGGTGAAGAAATGTAGAAGAATGGAAGAGAAGAAAATCTGAAAATGGAGAGGGATGGCTATCGATTTTGGCTGAAGAAAAGAGAGAATAGAGAGTGTTTTGAGTATTGAGTGTGTTGAGTGAGAATGGAGTATGAAAATGGGAGAAAAATTCCCTATATCTCTCTCCCTCTCTCTCGGCGCCCCTCTCTCTCTTTCTCACAATTATGCAGCCCTTGGGAAGGAGAAGATGATGATTAAGGAGTGTTAAAGATGCTCTCCATGCATTGGGCAATTTAGAAAGTGAAATCATTGTGTAATGGGGAAGGGTGAAGCTTGGCCGGCGCATGGGGGTAGGTTTAGGGCTGTTTTATTTTTTTAATTTACACTTAATACATGTATTAATCTTAGTATAGCTCATAGATATATAATACAAGCCAATAAAATAATTAAATCAACACTTATGCATAAATTCGAAATTACCGATCCAAATTGGAAAAATAGGATTAAAACTATAAATTACACCTATTATTGATACTCATGTAATTTTCGTCCCAAATACACATATATATCATAATATATGATTTAGATATTGAATAATAGCATAGGATAAAATTATTACACATTCCAATCATATAAAACCCTAATTTCGCAAATAGGGTTTCAATTTTTATAAAAACTGAAACCTTCGATTTTTATGGTTAAAAACTGATTTCAATGCTTAATATTATTCATATATATCATATTATAAAGTTTAGATACCATAGGATAATTTAATGGTATCATTTCATGTGATAAAACCCTTATTTATAAGTTTAGGGTTTTCGAAATTAAAATTAGAAAATATCGAGTTTTAATAACTCAAATATTGGTTTTAATAATAATTAATACTGTAATTATATAAAATAATAATAGGAAATTAATTATTATAATTTCCCGAGCATTAAACTCATTTTCAAATCGTCTCAGGCGTTAACGTCAAAACGTCTCAAAGCGTTGAAATCGACTCATCTCAAAATGGTGTGATAAGTTCATACTTACTAAATAAATATATTCCATTTAATAGAGGAATTAAGATGGAAATTAATTCCAAGCTTCACTGCTCAGAAAATTTCATGAAAAGCTGACGTTCGATACGCGTTTGACGTTAAAACATATTGACGAATCATTTCATAATATTTCAATCCTTTAATTCACAATCCTTAGTGAATTATGAAAAGGAATTCGTTATAACGATATCGTATCGAAATCACAAGATTCGATGTCGTAAAAAGATAATATACGGCAAAACCCTAATTACGGGTTTAGAATACCGTAATCGTATATTCGTTTCTTTGGAATATTACAGATTATTTTCAAAAAAATCATGAGAATGAATAAATAATTTGTGAATTATTATATGATCACTTGATTTTATGTGATGAGTTGTCATGTTTATCTTATAGTATATAATAAGATAGTTATCTTGAACACCTAAGCATGAGGTGGATGTGATAAGGTTGATAATGACATTAGAGATAAGATAAGCTTGTTAAGATATTTTATTAAAAGATAAGATAAGATCATGATGGACTAAGAGATAATGTTTATCTCTTAGAAATGTGTAGAAATGTGTAGAGTATCATATGAGATAATATTTTGGATATTTATGTGCATAATTTTCGAAATTAATGTATTATTTTTTATGTGTAATTCTCGAAAATCACAATATTATGTAATAATTGTATTAAATATATTATTTAATTATATAATTGATAAATATCATGATTCTAGATCAATCTTATCTCCTAGAAATTATGAAAATTTCGAAATTAATAAAATAGGATAAGAATGGAATTTTATAAAAATAAAATCCTAAGAAACCCTAATTTTCGAAAATTTGGGGAAATAGCTTAGAAAAATTCCAAAAATTTATTTTATGATATAATATCATTATATTGATATAATTACTCATAAAAATAATATTTTTATGAAAAGAATCATTGTTTGATAATTTATTCATAATTTCGAATTATTTGCCGATAACTTTACTAAAGTACATAGAGATGACCTTAATTAATTTTCCTATGATTTATTTTATCATCTAAGATTATTATTATTTCATATAGTTATTAATTGGAGAAAAATAAAATATTTGGCTTATTAATATTAAAGGGGCCGAAAATATTGAATTATATGTGTGAAAAGGATATAAATATCATGCTTTAATTAATGCTATGTCATTAATATTTGGATAAGACATTATTATTGGATAAGGTAGATTATGTATCCAATTTGAACAAGTAACTAAGACCTTTTTCATGTAGTAGGCGAAAAGTTTGAAAAATAATGTGAACAAATGTGAACATAAGGTATAAAATTCAAACTTTTGGATAAGGATAAGATATGATAAGATTTGATAAGATAAGATAAGATATGATAAGATTTGATAAGATATGATAAGATTTGATAAGATAAGATATTTTATGAAATAATGATTAAACCCACTTTATAAATCCTATAAATAGGAGGTTACCCCTCCCATAACCTCATAACCGAAAATAAGTGGGAAATAAGAGAGAAAAATAGAGAGGAAAGGATAATGTAATACCCCGAATTTTTGGGCTTAAAATTTTTGAAAATAAAGAAGGAACAGTACGATAGAAACGAGTAAGAAAGTGAACGTCGGTAATAAATCGATTTTGAAATAAATCGAAATTTCCTTAAAAATTTCAAACGAGATAATTTTTAGTAATAAATATATATGTTTTAAAAATATATGGGATATTATTTAGCTAAGTATTACACTAAGAAGGAAAAAGAAATATTTTTCCTTATTATTTGGATGATTCTCGAAAATTAGTACAAAATGGATTAAATTGAGAATTAATTTGTGATCACTTGATTTTATGTGATGAGTTGTCATGTTTATCTTATATTATATGATAAGATAATTATCTTGTACATTTTGGCATGATTTTCGAAAATGGGGTGTAAAATGATAAGGTTTGAAAATGACCTTTTTAAGATAAGATATGCTATGATATTCATAAAATGATAAGATAAGGATATGACTAGAGTATGACTAAGCTTAGGATAATGTTTATCTCATAAAAATGTGTAGCAAAGTGATAAGCATCATGAAGGATAAAATTTGTTTCTAGAAACAAATCATTTTCGAAAATGATGATTTTATGTAATAAGTTTAGCAAATAATTTATTTAATTAATTTAAGCTTTAGTATTGGATAAATATCATGAAATCTAGATCAATCTTATCATCTAGAAGCTATATAAATTTCGAAATTTATGAATTAAGGTAAGATAGGAATTTTGGAAAATTAATTCCTAAGAAACCCTAATTTTCGAAAAATTAGGGAAATTGCTTGAAATATTCAAAAATTTATTTTATGACATAATATCATTATATTTATGTAATTCTTCATGAAAATAATATTAGTTATGAAAAGAATAATAGTTTGATAATTTATCCTTAATTTTGGATTATTTTAGATAACTTTACTAAAGTATATGAAATCGATCTTAATTAATTTTCCTATGATCTAAATTTTATCTAAGATCAATATTATGTCACATAGCTATTAATTGGAAGAAAATAAAATATTTAGCATATAATACATGAGGTGACCGAAAATTAGGGTTTTCAAAGTGTGATATTTAATTTAATTCTTATCGATTGATGATGAATCATAAATATTATATTAATATGATATTATTAAGGATAAGATAAGGTGTTATATCAACTTGCACAAGTTGGATGACAAGTGCATAGCAAGTGGCGAAAATATGCTTGCTTTTATGAGATTTAATTAATAAATATCATGCTATAATTAATGAAAGGATAAGATTGTGATCTTATCATGTTATTAGGTGTAAAGTATAGTTAGAATTCAATTAAAACAAGTAACCTATTGTGTTGTCTCCCTAATGGCCGAAAATTACCACAAATATATTATAAAATTTATAATTTAATTATTTTAGGACAAGTGTGATGAAAGTTGTATAAATGATTCAATGTACCTATTAAAAGATAAGATATGATAAGGATTTAGATAAGATTTGATAAGGATAAAGATAAGATTTTGTCCAAGTGTACATTAGATATTTTAAAATGTAATAATTAAGATCATCTCATAAATCCTATAAATAGGAGATCACCCCTCCCATAAGCTCATAACCGAAAATAGGGAAGAAATAGGAGAGAAAATAGAGAGAGAAAAATAAGAGAGTGTTCTTGAAGTGCTCTTGATCATAGAAAGAATCGTCGCCGGCGTCGATCGAATTCGATCAAGAGGTTAGAAATCTTACAAACTTCATTATATCGTTAGAATTTATGTTATAAGCTTAAGTTATATGTGTGATTTTTGAAAAATATGAAACTTGTGCCAATATGTTTAGAAATTGTATTTATATGATGTTATTGAGCATGTAGTATAATTATATCACAAAATCAAGCATGATATTAAAATTTATATAGTGACCAAAAACTTAAGGGAGTAATATGTTGATAAGTATGATTTTTAATTGTTATTTTGAGCATGAAATCATGATCTAGGGTATTAAATAAACTTATAAAATTTATGTAGAATTTTGAAAAACTTTAGTACCTAAGTCTATGAATTTTGAAAATTATAGAACATGATATTATGTTGAGATATAATCCATGTTTGAGTGTTATCATAACATATTGAAAGTGTAGAATCATAATATAGTGTTGCATGAATTTATTGGAATTGTTAAAATTTATTGGACTAAGTCCAAATTTTCAAAAGTGACTTAGGAAAATTAAATTGAATAGTTCACAATAAATAAAATTATGTTATAGTAAGGATGCTTATAGATAAGTATGTGTTATGTGATTTTATTGGAATTTTTGGAAATTGTTTGCTTAGTTTAATTAAGGTTTTCGAAAACTATGAGTTATGTGTATTAATGTTATAAATTTATTTTATAAGATATAATTTCATAATATGATCCAAAATAATGTTTTAGACATATTATGATTTTATAGGAATTTTTGGAACAAGAATCGTACGTCAAAATCAAAAATTACATAAGAAATTGAAAAAAGTCAAAATATTGACCTTGTGTTGACCAAAGTCAAAATTGTTGACTAATGGTTGACCAAGTCAAAATCGTTGACCAAAACGTTGACCAAGGTCAAAGTGTACGAAATTAATCTACGAGATCTATGTGACGTAAGATTATGAAAGGCGAAGCAATATATATGGAAATTGGTTCGTATCGTGAATATATTAAATGCGTATAGTTGTTTATATGAAAGATCAAGAATAACGAGGATATGATTGGGAATCGATAGAAAAAGGCATACATGTGTAAAATAGTAGTTGTACTTAAGAATCGTGAAATAGCGTTGAGAAAAGTTGATTTAAAGTATAACAATACAAGTATGTTGATCGATAGTTCGTAATAACGTTAGTAATAAAGTTGATGTTAAATACGATCGTTGGTTCGGATCGATGATTCTTGTGAAGCATAATGATATGCTAAAAACTTGTTTCTTACGTTGATAAGGTCGACTCGAAGGAGAGCGGAAGCGAGAATAGAAACTAGTGACTTAAGAAACCTTAAGTCCTCGGTGGGCTTTCTTACAAAACCTTTTATGAGCTTTTGAAAAATGTTTCTTGTTATTCTTGTCTTGTTTCTTGCAAAAATTTTGAGATACGATATTATGCGCCGAAAATGTTTTATGTTTTGTATATGTCCATTCGGGTTGCACAGGGCACAGGAGATTCTGGTCGGATCTAGGTTGGAGGTGTAAGTAGAAATTCCCAGCTAGGGTTGTGTACACTTTATTTATGTCGCGGTTGCAATCGGTGGTGAATCGCTTGATTGCGATCGGTTCTCTGAATCGCGGTTGCGATCGATTGCGTCCGGGTGAAGGAGGCCTCACTCCGCGCGTTATCCATAGCCGACTTGGAATATCGTTGTGGTTGTTGTAATATGAAAATGCAGCAGCGATGATTTTAGAAATGAGAAAATGTACTTTGTAAGAACAATGCCTTTTCAAACAAAACCCTTGTGTCTCCTTGTGAAGTAAGCGATACAATATTAAATAAAGTAAAAATGTTTTCGCAATGTGTCCACTTAGTGTAAATTTTGTACTCACCACTGCATGTTTGTTTTAAATATGCGGGTTGAGCGATGATGATGGAGCAGGCGGAGTTGGCGGAGTTCTTTGTCGACTCGAGTATGGAATATCTTTTGGTTCGCCTTGAGAATGCATCTTCATATGCATGTCTCACACGTTTATTCCGCTGCCAAAACTCTTGAGATTCTGTTATATTATGTTTCTGTGTTAAGCTTTGTAAAAGCTACTGTTTTGTTGAACCTTTGAAACCATCTTATATATATAAGCTATTTTGCTCCGTCATGATTTCCGTTTCTGTTGGAACATCTATATTCTCTTCGTAGGCGAAATGAGTTGAAACCCTTATTCTTTCATATTAAGCGAGGCAGAACCCCAGTCACGGTCGGTAAGGATAAGCTGGCAAGGGCGTGACGGATAAATAGTGTTCTTGAGTACTCTTGATCATAGAGAAATCGTCGTAGCGTCGATCGAATCCGATAAAAGGTTAGAATTTATGTTATAAACTTATGTTGTTCAAGTAATTTTCGAAAATTATGTGACTCAAAGCTAATATGTTTAGATATTGTATTTATATGATGTTATTAAGCATGTAGTATAATTATATCACAAAATCAAGCATGATATCAAATTCTATATATGGACCGAAAACTTGAAGGTATGATATGTTGATTATTATGATTTTTAATTAGTGATTTAAGCATGGAATCATGATCTAGGGTATTAATTATGCTTATATGATTTTATGTAGAATTTTTGGAAAACTTTAGTACCTAAGTCTATGAATTTCGAAAATTATAGAACATGATATTATGATGAGGTATAATCCATGTTTGAGTGTTATCCTAACATATTGAAAGTGTAGAATCATAAAATAGTGTTGTATGAATTTATTGGAATTGTTAAAATTTATTGGACCTAAGTCGAATTTTCAAAAGTGACTTAGGAAGATTAAATTCAATAGTTCACAATAAATAAAAATTATGTTATAATAAGGATGCTTATAGACGAGTATGTGTTATGTGATTTTATTGGAATTCTTAGAAATTGTTTGCTTAGTTTAATTAGGGTTTTCAAAAACTATAGGTTATAAGTATTAATATTATAAAATTATTTTATGAGATATAATTGCATAATATGATCAAAAATGATGTTTTAAACATATTATGATTTTATGGGAATTTTTAGAACAAGAATAGCACATAAAATAATAGAATTACATAAAAGGAATTAAAAAGTCAAAATGTTGACTTTAGTCAAAAGTGTTGACTAAATGTTGACAAGTCAAAATTGTTGACTAAAAGCGTTGACCAAGGTCAAAACACACGAAACTTCGATGTCGCGATCTATGTGGCGTATGCGTTTAGTAACAATGTGACTTACGTTACGTAAGTACATTAAAGCGAACATTATGTGATAAAAGATGAAACATCTCTTATATGATGAAAGATTTCATAATCGACATCATTTTGATTAGGAAACGTTAAAATAAGTTCGACGTTAGCCTTATTTGATGCATAGGACGTTATAGACGATGTTCGTCTCTATCGAAAAGTATAGCGATGTACTAAACCTCGTTTCTCACATTGAAAAGGGTCACCTTTCGGGAGGAGAAAGAAGACGATAATTAAGTACTAGTGACATAGGAACTTTAAGTTCCCTAGGTGGGCTTTCTTACCTAAACCCTTTGTGGGCTTTCTTATCTCAACAAAATGTGGGCTTTCTTACCAAAAACTAATTACGAGCTTTTTGGAAAATGTTTTACTGTTATTACTTTACCGCCGCAAAATTTTAAATACGATATTATGCGCCAAAAATGTTTTATGTTTTGTATATATCCATTCGGGTTGCACAGGGCAACAGGAAGTTAATACAATTCGGGTCCTCTTGGTGAGATCTAGTTAGGATTTTGTACCGATAAGCATTTGAGTCATTGGGTCGCTCACTTGCTTAGACATCTGAGTCATTTGGTCGCTCATTTGTTGTGCGTCCGGGTGAAGGAGGCCTCACTCCGTGGCGTTATCCATAGCCGACTTGGAATATCGTGAAAGAAAATGACTGTGATCGACTTTGTGAAAATGAGAAAATGTTTTAGTAAGCGCAAGGCCTTTTCAAATAAAACCCTTGTGTCTTCTTGTGATGAGGCGATCTAATATTTAAAGTAAAGTAAAATGTTTTCGACAATGTGTCCACCGAGTGCATTATTTGTACTCGACCGCATATTGTTTTAAATGTGCGGTTGAGCGGTGATGGAGCAGGCGGGAGTTGAGCGGAACATTTTGTCGAGGCGTATGATGTATTTTTGGTTCGCCTTGAGAATGCATCTTCACATGCATGTCTCACACGTATTTCATTGTCGACCTCTTGAGACTCTGTTATCTTTTGTTACTATGTAAAATTCTTGTTGGTTGAACCTTGAAACCTTCTATATATATATATATTTGCTATTTTGCTCCATTGTGATTCTCGTTTCGTTTGAAACATCTATATTTCTTCATAGATGAAATGAGTTGAAACCCTTATTCTTTCATATTCACTTGAATCGAACCCCAGTCACGGTCCGGTAAGGATAAGCCCAACCGGCTGTGATGAGTGGTATCGAGTAGTTCGTTTGCTTTGAACCAAAATATTCTTTCTATCCAAAGTCGGCTTGAATCACTAGACTTTTATGAATCGATCACCACCGCTCAACGCTCTCATTCATCACGCTCAACCAGAAGGAAAAGTTGTTTACGAGGAAAAGGTATGGTTTAAAAGTTTTGAAAAGTTATGTTACTGTTTGAGAGAGTAATAGTGAAAAATGTTTTTAAGTGGAACATGCCGTTGAAAGAGAAAGTGAATAGTTTTGAATTGTGATAATCCATTGATGATAAAGGCAAACAAGTGGTTTGTCGAAGAAGTATGAGTTCATACCGGTTGGTATGTGATTTTGTTGTGATAAATTTGGAAGGGATGAAAGCTTATACCGGGGTATATGAGTATTGATGATGGACATATATAGAGTTATATGTCGATAAGTTGAATGAAAAGTTTGTTATGAAGCGAAGTTGAATTGTGAAATTGTTTTGATTTTCAAAAGAGCGTGGGCGTGCTCTAAGTTTCACGAAGAACTTAGATTGAACAAGATCATAAAATTTCCTTCTATGTATAACGTAGTGTTTGATGAAACACGAGAACTTGAGAACTTAGAACGCTTTTAAGTACGATTTTGACGAGAATTGGAATGCCACATAGAAATGGAAGCTTTGATAAGCGAATGTCACTTGTGACATGGGCATAATATCTTCATTTGAAATTTCTGTGACGAATTTTGAATCAACTATTGCTTACACGAATTAATCTAGGCGATATCTAATTGGGGTATAGAATGTTAAGGAAGAATAAGATAAGTGTCTATGAGATGTTTTATATACTCAGTAATGTTTATAAGTAGCAATTATCTTATTAAGAAATAAGAATGATACGGATTGAAAAGATAAGTACGGAAATAAAAGTTTAAAGAGGAAAGTAGTCGAAAGGTTGTTGTGAAAAGGAAAGGGATATGAGAAAGAGTTGACAATGATATGTCAAAAGTGAAATGTTTAAATTCGTAGAAATCAATGAGATGTATTAGTATGAACGAAGTTATGATTGAATTACAAGTTGTTAGTAGAACGTAGACTGTTTAAGATGTATAATCCCTCTTGCGAAAGAACAAGGAAATATAAATTATGAGAATTTTAGTCCATCATAACAGAAGCAAGGATGGAAGTAAGAATAAAAGTAGAAAAGACTGAGAGGGTAGAAATGAAATAATGGATGATGAATGATATTATGCGATGGTAACATGAGTATAGTCTTTCCCTGTAGATGTTCACACGCAACGGAACTCCTAGTTGACTATTAGAACTTAATAGAGACGTGATCAAATTATTAGTTAGTTCTCGTAGAATAATATCCATAATAAAAGGATTCCGGTACGGTAGAATATAAAATATTTAAGTTAAGAGCTGTAGTTAGTAATGTGGATTTAAGTTTTGAGATGCATCATATTTTGAGAATCCTTACAATTTATGATAACCCATTACTAGTTATATGATGTTTTCAAATTTTATTCATTACCCAAGTTCTGTCATTGAGTTTAACTCTATGATCTAGTTTCCATTGAAATATCACTTGATTGTCTCACTTTTTCTGAAAGAAGTTTTACAACGAGAAAGTTTATAAAGTGTCCTTTTGAAACCAAGCCTTCATGTGGTGAGAAGTATTTGTGTGGTGCAGCCAGCCCATATGACCAAAGACATCTCGATGAGTCGTCGTTCGGTCTTGGACCTATATTCCAAATTATTCATTTCAAAGTAATTCAAATTTCAAAAATTGCCATCTTGAATTGTGAACCCGTACCCACTTATAAGTTGTCATGATATGTTTCCTCCAGTCCGTGAAGCTAAGAAATACAAAATAGGTTGACTTATCTTGGCACCTGAGTTCTCAGATCAGTAGAATGATATGTTTCTTGACTAGAGAGATCTGATACAGCAAGTCATGATAAAGAAATGTTCTCGGTGAGATAAATAAGCACGAGGTAATTTCAAGACTACGATATTATGAGATTATCATAAGTATTTTAGAACTTAGCACGAAGCGAAATGAAGGAATACGAATCTCCTTCATCAAAGGCGGGGAGTGCGACGTTAGCGTAAGTTAAGCAAACTTAGATTTGGACATAGGATTCAGCGTCTATAAGAATCGATAGTTGAGTGAATCGAATGAAAGTTAAGGATCATCGATGATTAGAAAAGTACGAGGTACCAGCGTTGGAATTGAGAATTCGATATGAAGAAGGAATCGAGAGCGTTATGAGGATCGCAAATTTTGAGGATGAAATTTCTTTAAGGGGGGTAGAATGTAATACCCCGAATTTCTGAGCTTAAAAATTTCTAAAATAAAGAAGGAGCGATGCGATAAAGCAGTATGAAAATGAACATCGGTAATTGTCAATTTTGAATAAATCGAAATTTCTCTTGAAAATTTGAACGAAATAATTTTTAAAATATGTTTTTAAGCATATTTAGGATATTATTTACACTAAGGAAGAAAAAGAAATATTTTTCCTTATTTATTTGATTATGTCACGACCCCATTCCGGACCAACCGGATGGAGGCGACTAATACTAGGAGTAGTATTTTAGGGATTACGGGTAAAATAAAGATGCATAAGAATAAACTAACATGCTTGAGTAGAATATGAAGTGATGTTATAATGTTTTTGAAAAGGTTTAGCCATCGGACCCCAAAACTTGGCACGATCCGATGGACCTCGATAGTTCATAACATAAAGCATAAATAAAGGAGTTCGAGTATAGCGGCGGAAAGTGTGTGAATACATATATGACGATATGCATTGAGGTATAACCAAAATTGAGTAAATCGGTCGAGGACCTTTGGACTCCTCAACACATCCCCATTATCACCATCGAGCTCAACGCACATTTAAAACAAACATGCGGGGCTAAGTACAAGGAATTGCACTCGGTGGACTTATGCGAAAACATTTGATAATATTTGGATTCTGTTTGCCAATATCGAGTAAATCACGAGGGTTTTAGTTAAAATGCCTTGTCTTACCAAATCATTTTCAGTTCGTAAACATAGCCCGGCGAGCATTTTCTTGGTGTGTATGGTCCGTATCTCATAGTCACAATACATAATAATAAATAAATAAATAAATAAACGTCGAGAGGGAGGCCTCCCATCTACGACGCCGTGACCGGCCGTAATCCGTCTGACTGCAGTCGCTCTCTGCAAGCATATGTTAACACAGAGTATAGTTCCAACCTTCACGCCAATCCTAGCGGGCATTTATCATCCCACACGGGACCCGACATTAAAAAGGTTGGGCGCTACCACAACAAATGATATAATAGTTCAACCATCTCCACGACCCTACCCGGGCATAATGAGATAGGATCCATACACAAAGCGAAGATATTTTGGCGGTGTAATGCAGTAAAACATTTGATAACAGTTGTAGAAATAGTACTGTAAGTAAATTCATTTGAAATAACAGTAAAGTTACGTTTTGGTGGGGTAAGAAAAGGCCCACGTTTAAAAGATAGGAAGCCCACTTTGGACTACGGTTCGTTGTAAAAGTCTGAGTTCGATCGTTCGTCAAAATCCCGTCATTGCGTTTGCGTCCACACCTTCTGGCGAGGCTTTAGTGCGTCGCTCAAGTCTATCGAGACTTTCGAAAACTAAGATAACTTTGATATTTCATATCGATGTGAGGATGAATTCCTTAGTGAATTCAATCGTCTCTATCATTATAACATTGAATTGTTCTCGATTCGCCGAGATCGTTCGGCGTATTGATGCGTTTCTCGATATATGGATTTCATTTGTGAAATCTTTTCTTACTAATGAGGTATCATACTCAATTAGTATATTTTACGCAGCGTCTTGTGAATTTATCAGCGTATAATCGTGCGTTTGACTTGAAAAGTCAACGAAGTCAACACTGGTCAACAAAGTCAATGAGTTTGACTTTTAAATAGTAATTTCTTACTATTTTGCTTTATAAATCGAATTTGATTGATTTGAAAACGTGAAGTCCTATTTCTCGATTTATCTTGTAAATCAAGGACTTATAAATATTTTCGCATTTTTAAATACCCTTTTTATAAATAAAAAGCGTATTTTGGTTTTTAAAACGTTTATAAAGTGAACGTTCGTCTCAAACATAGCAATCTATGTTTATAAAATTTTGTAAAATTCATAAACTGTCCAGAATATTAATAGACATATATTTTATTAATAAACTGTTTTAAAAAGGATTTAAAATCCTTATTAATTATCGAAAACTCGATAATTAATTTAAAAATGTCAAATGACCTTTGAAAAATTTTCTAAATTAATATAGTGCATTATTATACACTATGGTCCAGAATATGAATTTATCAAATTCATATGGTATTATTTGCTATTTATTCATATATATACATATATATATATATCTACGATAATTCCAATAAATAAGGAATAATTATCCAAAAATTCCCAAAATTGATATGTACCTATTATAATATCCCAACATCAGTATATAGTATTAATATAACCCATAGTTCATCATAAGCATTCATTTCATAATATATAGTAATTATTCACGGTAATTACGAGATAATTACCAAATAAATAGCAAACAATTTCTAAAAATTCCAATTAAATTCCAACATCATTAAACATTATATTATAACATTGTAACATCATAACATCAACCAAAAACATTTGAATCATCACCATATGGAGCTCAATAGCTCTCGGCTTCTTTGATTCAACATGTTATTTGATTTTCAAAAATTCCAACAATTATATACTATGTTTATACACTATAGTATAGTAATATAACATCATAATATTTATCAAAACTAATTAAATCATCACCTTCAAGAGCAATAAGCTCACGGCTTATTTGATTTAAAATAGCATTTGATTTCTAAAAATTCTAATTAATTCACACAATGTATAAACAATATACTAAAGCATTAATACACCATTGCATGTTCAAAAATAAAATCATACACCAACCTATATATTTATAAAGCTCTCGGCCCTTTTTAATTAAATAGCAATTGATTTTCAAAAATTCTAATTAAATCATAGAACATATAATCAAGGTTCTAAAGCACTAATATGTCATTACATGCTTGAAATAAAAATTATACACCAAGGTATAACATATATAAGCTCACGGCATTTTCAAAATTTAAGCTAGGGTTTTCCAAAAATTTCTAAATCAATACCATAGTCTTAAATCATATAATAAACAATAATACATGCTTAGAATATATCGAAGCATTCGGTCCTCATAGAAATATTTTTATAAATTTGAAAATTAATATAACATATACTATGGTTTGAACATCATAAATATCAAGCTAAATCCTTACAACATTTCATATATAACATCTCATGTTCATGCTTATATTTTGTAAATAAAATCATCAAGAACATAATCATAACCAAAGCTCATGCTCAAGAACATTTAAATACATATATACATAGATATACAAGATTCGAACACATATAAACATATATAACAGTTTTCGATTTTTCTTGAATAATGAAGCAAGAAATCGGTACTAGGGTCTATGTATTACCTTGAGAATAGAATGGTTTCAAGAACAATGTATAATGTATCAAGGTTTGGTGAAGAAATGTAGAAGAATGGAAGAGAAGAAAATCTGAAAATGGAGAGGATGGCTATCGATTTTGGTGAAGAAAAGAGAGAATAGAGAGTGTTTTGAGTATTGAGTGTGTTGAGTGAGAATGGAGTATGAAAATGGGAGAAAATTCCTATATCTCTCTCCTCTCTCTCGGGCCCTCTCTCTTTCTCACAATTATGCAGCCCTTGGGAAGGAGAAGATGATGATTAAGGAGTGTTAAAGATGCTCCATGCATTGGGCGATTTAGAAAGTGAAATCATTGTGTAATGGGAAGGGTGAAGCTTGGCGGCGCATGGGGGTAGGTTTAGGGCTGTTTTATTTTTAATTTACACTTAATACATGTATTAATCTTAGTATAGCTCATAGATATATAATCAAGCCGATAAAATAATTAAATCAACAACATGCATAAATTTGAAATTACCGATCAAATTGGAAAAATAGGATTAAAACTATAAATTACACCTATTATTGATACTCATGTAATTTTCGTCCCAAATACACATATATATCATAATATATGATTTAGATATTGAATAATAGCATAGGATAAAATTATTACACATTCCAATCATATAAAACCCTAATTTCGCAAATAGGGTTTCAATTTTTATAAAAACTGAAACCTTTGATTTTTATGGTTAAAAACTGATTTCAATGCTTAATATTATTCATATATATCATATTATAAAGTTTAGATACCATAGGATAATTTAATGGTATCATTTCATGTGATAAAACCCTTATTTATAAGTTTAGGGTTTTCGAAATTAAAATTAGAAAATATCGAGTTTAATAACTCAAATATTGGTTTAATAATAATTAATACTGTAATTATATAAAATAATAATAGAAATTAATTATTATAATTTCCCGAGCATTAAACTCATTTTCAAATCGTCTCTAGGCGTTAACGTTAACGTCTCAAAGCGTTGAAATCGACTCATCTCAAAATGGTGTGAGAAGTTCATACTTACTAAATAAATATATTCCATTTAATAGAGGAATTAAGATGGAAATTAATTCCAAGCTTCACCGCTCGAAAATTTCATGAAAAGTCGACGTTCGATACGCGTTTGACGTTAAAACATATCGATGAATCATTTCATAATATTTCAATCCTTTAATTCACAATCCTTAGTGAATTATGAAAAGGTCGTTATAACGATATCGTATCGAAATCACAAGATTCGATGTCGTAAAAGATAATATCTGCAAAACCCTAATTACGGGTTTAGAATACCGTAATCGTATATTCGTTTCTTTGGAATATTACAGATTATTTTCAAAAAAATCATGAGAATGAATAAATAATTTGTGAATTATTATATGATCACTTGATTTTATGTGATGAGTTGTCATGTTTATCTTATAGTATATAATAAGATAGTTATCTTGACACACTAAGCATGAGGTGGATGTGATAAGGTTGATAATGACATTAGAGATAAGATAAACTTGTTAAGATATTTTATTAAAAGATAAGATAAGATCATGATGGACTAAGAGATAATGTTTATCTCTTAGAAATGTGTAGAAATGTGTAGAGTATCATATGAGATAATATTTTGGATATTTATGTGCATAATTTTGAAATTAATGTATTATTTTTATGTGTAATTCTCGAAAATCACAATATTATGTAATAATTGTATTAAATATATTATTTAATTATATAATTGATAAATATCATGATTCTAGATCAATCTTATCTCCTAGAAATTATGAAAATTTGAAATTAATAAAATAGGATAAGAATGGAATTTTATAAAAATAAAATCTAAGAAACCCTAATTTTAGAAAATTTGGGAAATAGCTTAGAAAAATTCCAAAATTTATTTTATGATATAATATCATTATATTGATATAATTACTCATAAAATAATATTTTTATGAAAAGAATCATTGTTTGATAATTTATTCATAATTTGAATTATTTTAGATAACTTTACTAAAGTACATAGAGATGACCTTAATTAATTTTCCTATGATTTATTTTATCATCTAAGATTATTATTATTTCATATAGTTATTAATTGGAGAAAAATAAAATATTTGGCTTATTAATATTAAAGGGGCCGAAAATATTGAATTATATGTGTGAAAAGGATATAAATATCATGCTTTAATTAATGCTATGTCATTAATATTTGGATAAGACATTATTATTGGATAAGGTAGATTATGTATCCAATTTGAACAAGTAACTAAGACCTTTTTCATGTAGTAGGCGAAAAGTTTGAAAAATAATGTGAACAAATGTGAACATAAGGTATAAAATTCAAACTTTTGGATAAGGATAAGATATGATAAGATTTGATAAGATAAGATAAGATATGATAAGATTTGATAAGATATGATAAGATTTGATAAGATAAGATATTTTATGAAATAATGATTAAACCCACTTTATAAATCCTATAAATAGGAGGTTACCCTCCCATAACCTCATGTAGAAAATAAGTGGGAAATAAGAGAGAAAATAGAGAGGAAAGGATAAATAGTGTTCTTGAGTACTCTTCGATCATAGAGTGAAATCGTCGCCAACGTCGATCGAATCCGATAAAAGGTTAGAATTTATGTTATAAGCTTATGTTGTTCAAGTAATTTTCGAAAATTATGTGACTCGGGGCTAATATGTTTAGATATTGTATTTATATGATGTTATTAAGCATGTAGTATAATTATATCACAAAATCAAGCATGATATCAAATTCTATATATGGAATGAAAACTTGAAGGTATGATATGTTGATTATTATGATTTTTAATTAGTGATTTAAGCATGGAATCATGATCTAGGGTATTAATTATGCTTATATGATTTTATGTAGAATTTTTGGAAAACTTTAGTACCTAAGTCTATGAATTTCGAAAATTATAGAACATGATATTATGATGAGGTATAATCCATGTTTGAGTGTTATCATAACATATTGAAAGTGTAGAATCATAAAATAGTGTTGTATGAATTTATTGGAATTGTTAAAAATTTATTGGACCTAAGTCCAAATTTTCAAAAGTGACTTAGGAAGATTAAATTCAATAGTTCACAATAAATAAAAATTATGTTATAATAAGGATGCTTATAGACGAGTATGTGTTATGTGATTTTATTGGAATTCTTGGAAATTGTTTGCTTAGTTTAATTAGGGTTTTCAAAACTATAGGTTATAAGTATTAATATTATAAAATTATTTTATGAGATATAATTGCATAATATGATCAAAATGATGTTTTAAACATATTATGATTTTATGGGAATTTTAGAACAAGAATTGCACATAAAATAATAGAATTACATAAAAGGAATTAAAAGTCAAAATGTTGACTTTAGTCAAAATTTGACTAAATGTTGACCAAGTCAAAATTGTTGACTAAAACGTTGACCAAGGTCAAAACACACGAACTTCGATGTCTGCGATCTATGTGACGTAATGCGTTTAGTAACAATGTGACTTACGTTACGTAAGTACATTAAAGCGTACATTATGTGATAAAAGATGAAACATCTCTTATATGATGAAAGATTTCATAATCGACATCATTTTGATTAGGAAGCGTTAAAATAAGTTCGACGTTAGCACTTATTTGATGCATAGGGCGTTATAGGCGATGTTCGTCTCTATCGAAAAGTATAGCGATGTACTAAACCTCGTTTCTCACATTGAAAAGGGTCCGCTTTCGGAGGAGAAAGGAGACGATAATTAAGTTCTAGTGACATAGGAACTTTAAGTTCCCGAGGTGGGCTTTCTTACCTAAACCCTTTGTGGGCTTTCTTATCTCAACAAAATGTGGGCTTTCTTAGCAAAAACTAATTACGAGCTTTTTGGAAAATGTTTCTTGTTATTACTTTCTCGCTTTACGCAAAATTTTAAATACGATATTATGCGCCGAAAATGTTTTATGTTTTGTATATATCCATTCGGGTTGCACAGGCAACATGAAGTTATTACAATTCGGGTCCTTGGTGAGATGCTAGTTAGGATTGTGTACGATAAGCATTTGAGTCATTGGGTCGCCACTTGCTTAAACATCTCGAGTCGTTGGGCGCTTATTTGTTGTGCGTCCGGGTGAAGGGAGGCCTCCTCCGTGGCGTTATCCATGCCGATTTGGAATATACGTGAAAGAAAATGCTTGCGATGACTTTGTGAAAATGAGAAAATGTTTTAGTAAGCGCAAGGCCTTTTCAAATAAAACCCTTGTGTCTTCATCGTGATGAGGCGATCTGATATTTCGTAAAAGTAAAATATTTTCGACAATGTGTCCACTAAGTGCATTATTTGTACTCACCGCATATTTGTTTTTAAATGTGCGGAGTTGAGCGGTGATGGAGCAGGCGGGAGTTGAGCGGAACATTTTGTCGAGGCGTATGATGTATTTTTGGTTCGCCTTGAGAATGCATCTTCACATGCATGTCTCACACGTATTTCATTGTCGACCTCTTGAGACTGTTATCTTTTGTTACTATGTAAAGTTCTTGTTGGTTGAACCTGAAACCTTCTATATATATATATTTGCTATTTTGCTCGCGTCGTGATTCTCGTTTACTGTTTGAAACATATATATTTCTTCATAGATGAAATGAGTTGAAACCCTTATTCTTTCATATTCACTTGAATCGAACCCCGAGTCACGGTCCGGTAAGGATAAGCCAAACCGGGCTGTGACAACATCATAACCTATGTCGACGGTCACTCATGTCGAAGCGGTGATGAAATGTCGACGTCGTTCATCTTCAAGGTTGAGGTCGTCCTCGTTCTTCTTTCTCGCTCGTCTTTCGTCGTTCGAGCTCGAGGCTATCACCACTTTTATTCTTCCTATTGTTCTCTTGTTCTCGTAAGGAAAAAGAAGTTCGTACTTCTATGTTCTTTCACGATACGTGAGCATGCTCCTTAGGGTCTAGGTTCGTCTCGTGATAACATATCGTTCATCATAACAAGTTTTGAAGATTGGAAATAAAGTCTCATTTGAGAATTTGAAATACGGTTTCAAAATGACAATCATAGTCAACTCATATACATATCAAAAATGATTTCATTCATTCCATGTTGATCATTCAACTAGTACCACCATGTACTTTCATCTCAATACTTGAGTAGTTGCATCAGTTCAACTCAAGGTTTTTGGAAAAAATTTCTTGCTCAACTTTCATTTCATCATCAATCTCATAATATCATATCCTTTCCTCGAGGATACCCTTTCAATTTCTTTCAAAAGTTCTTCCAACTCGCTCAAAACTTTTCATTTCATGAGTTTGAGAAAGAAATCGATTACCTTTTTCGGTTGAGCTCGATGTGATGGAGTGTTGCGGGAGTCGATGAGTTACTAGAAGTCCGGTGACTCGATCTGACTTAGAATTTAAAAGGATTTGGGTTTTCAAAGAGCAGCGGCTCGATACCACTGTCACGTCCCCACTCCGGATAGCCGGACTAGAGGGTGACTAATACTAGTAATAGTATTATAGGACAAACAGGACTAAGGCGGAGGTACATATCGATTATAATTAGCATGCTTGTAAGTTCGATAATCTGATATCCCGATGATTAAAGGTTTAGGCCGTCGGACCCAAAGACTTACCATGGTGCGATGGACCTCAATAGTTCAAAATAGAAACATAATGTAACGAGTTCGAGTTTAGCGGTGAAAGTGTGTGAATACATATGTGATGATATGTATTGAGGTGAAACCAAATTCTAAATAAGCGATCGAGGACCTTTGGACTCCTCAACACGTCCTCCATCATCACCATCGAGCTCAACCTGCACGTTTAAAACAAACATGCGGGGCTAAGTACAAGAAATTGCACTCGGTGGACTCGTGCCGAAAACATTTGACAATATTTGAATTCTGTTGCCAATATCGAGGTAAGTCGCGAGGGTTTTAGATGAAATGCCTTGTGCTTACTAAAACATTTTCAATTAAGTAAACATCGCTCGCCGAGCATTTTCTTAGTGTGTGTGATCCATATCCGATATCATAATTCATCATAATGTCAAAGATCAATGTTCAAACGTCGTGAAGGAGGCCTCCTCAACGACGCCGGAACCGGCCGTGGTGAAGACTGATCTCATTCAGTGTACACGTTAAATATCATATCGTTCCAACCTTCACGCCGATCCTAGCCGGGCATTAAATCCTCCGGCTCGGGACCCGACATTAATAAAGGTTGGCGCGACCAACAAAATTCATAACATATAGTTCAACCTTCACGCCGGATAGGATTCACACAAAAGCAGAATATTTTGGCGGGTAATATTGTAAGCAGTTGGAATAGTCTTTGTAAATGAATTCATTTGTAAAAAAGCGATAAAGTCACGTTTGTTTGAAAAGCCCACCGAACTATAATTTGTCGTAAATCGAGTCCTAGGTTTGTTTGCTTTGTCGATGCTTGATCGTCTCGTTCGCGTCCACGCTTTACGTAAAAGCGATATTTTAGTGCGTTGTCGCGTTTATCGAGACTACAAAAACTCAAAGCAAATTCGATATTCTATATCGATATAAACTAAATTCCTCAATGAATTGATATGCTTTCACATCGTAATCAATTGAATTGTTCTCGTTCTTGAGATCGTTCGACTATTTCGGTTTTAACCTTTCCGGTTTAAGCGTTCAACGTATAAACACGTTCTCGATATAAGGATTTCATTTGTGAAATCTTTTCTTACTAATGAGGTATTATACTCAATTAGTACATCTTACGATATTAGACGTATTTATCGAGCGATATAATCGTGCGTTTGACTTTAAAAGTCGATGAAGTCAACAACGGTAAACAAAGTCGACAATTTTGATTTTAAATAGTAATTTCTTACCATTTCATCTTACAAATCGAATTTCGATCGATTAAAAGCGTAAAGTCCCATTTCTTGATTTGTCACGTAAATCAAAGGACTTATAAATAATTTTCGTAATTTTTAAACCTTTTAATAATTAAAAACGTGTATTTTCGATTTAAAAACGTTATTGAATAAACGTTTGTCTCAAACATAGTAATCTATGTTTATAAAATTTATAAAATTCAAATATGTCTAATATAATTATTAGACATATAATTTATTATTAAACTGAATTAAAAAGGATTTAAAATCTGTAATATTTCAAAGAAACGAATATACGATTACGGTTTTCTAAACCCGTAATTAGGGTTTTACCGTATATTATCTTTTTACGACATCGAATATTGTGATTTCGATACGATATCGTTATAACGAATTCCTTTTCATAATTCACTAAGGATTGTGAATTTAAGGATTGAAATATTACGAAATGATTCGTCGATATATTTTAACGTCGACAGCGTATCGAGCGTCGACTTTTCATGAAATTTTACGGCGGTGAAGCTTGGAATTAATTTCCATCTTAATTCCTTTATTAAATGGAATAGATTTATTTAGTAAGTATGAACTTCTGCGACCACTTTGAGATGAGTCGACTTTGAGCGTTTGAGGCGTTTTGAGCGTCGGCGTCTGAGGCGTTTTGAAAAATGAGTTTAATGCTCAGGAAATTATAATAATTAATTCCCTATTATTATTTTATATAATTACAGTATTAATAATTATTAAAATCAGATTTTAGCATTTAAACTCGATATTTTTGAATATTAATTTTCGAAAACCCTAAACTTATAAATAAGGGTTTTATCACATGAAATGATACCATTAAATTATCCTATGGTATCTAAACTTTATAATATGATATATATGGATATTATTAAGCATTAAAATCAGTTTTGAACCATAGAAATCGAGGGTTTCAGTTTTTATAAAATTTGAAACCTATTTTGAAATTAGGGTTTTATTGCATAAAATGTGTAATAATTTTATCTTATGCTATTATTTAATATCTAAATCATATATTATGATATATATGTATGTTTGAAAATTTCATGAGTATCAATAATAGGTGTAATTTATATTTTAATCCTATTTTCTCATTTTATTTTTGGTAATTTGAAATTAAGGTTATGTGTTGATTTAATTATTTTTATGGCATGTATTATATATCTATAACCTATGCTATGATTAATACATGTATTATGTGTAATAAAAATAAAATCAGCCCTTTAAACCCCCATCGCGATGATTTCCTTCACCCCATACACAATGATTTCACTTTTAAAATCACCCGATACATGGAAGGCTCTTTTGCACTCTTTAATCATCATCTCCTTCCCAAGTGCAGCCATAATTTCCCTATGTATGTGTGTGTGTCGCCGTGTAAAGAGAGAGGTATAGGAGAGAAAGCTTTCATTCTCTCATACAATTTCAAACACACAAAATACACATTTTCCTCTCCATTTCTTCTCCCCAAAAACCGAGCAAACCTCTCTATTTCAGATTTTCTCTTCCATTCTCCTCTCATTTCTTCTCCACCAAGCTTGATACCTCCATTGCTCTAGTAATCTATACCATTTCAAAGGTAATACATGGTCTTTAGTACCGATTTTACCTCCATTTAATCGAAAAAATCGAAAGCTTGTTTTAGTATATATGTATAGGTTTGAAAGTTTTATGTATGTTTATATATGTGTTTAAGTGTTCTTGAAGCATGAGATATGTGTTCATAATGTTCTTGAGGATTTCATTTTGAAAAATATGAGAAAATGTGTTTAGATGAACATAGGATATGATTTATGAAATGGATGAGTATATCTTGACTATGCATGATTTTGAAACCATGGTATGTATTGGAAATAATTTTGAAAATGATAAAATATTCTTATGAGGACCGAATGCTCTTGATATGTTTTAGGAATGGATTATTGTTCTATATCATGTTTAGAGTTCATATATATATGATTTATATGGTCTTGATTTAGAAAATTTTGGAAAACCACTAGCTAAAGCCTCATTAATCTAGTGAGCTATGTATGAGCATACCTTAATGTATAATTTTATTTCAAGCTTGTAATAACATATTAATGCTTTAGAACCTTGATTATATGTTCTATGATTTGATTAATTTTTGAAAACCTTATGCTTGATTTTACAATAATACCGTGAGCTTTATAATTTCATAGGTTGGTGTATGATTTTATTTTTGAACATGCAATGGTGTTTTAATGCTTTAGTATATTATTTATGCATTATGTGAAATTATTAGAATTTTTGGAAATCAAATACAATTTTAAATCAAATAAGCCGTGAGCTTTGTGCTCTTGAAGGTGATGATTTAATTAGTTTTGATAAATATTATGTTGTTATATTAGTATACTATAGTGTATAAACATAGTATATAATTGTTGGAATTTTTGAAAATCAAATAACATATTGAATCAAAGAAGCCGAGAGCTATTGAGCTCCATATGGTGATGATTCAAATGTTTTTGGTTGATGTTATGATGTTACAATGTTATAATATAATGTTTAATGATGTTGGAATTTATTTAGAATTTTTAGAAATTATTTGCTAATTATTCGGTAATTATTGCTATATATTATTAAATGAATGGTTATGGTGAACTATAGGTTATATTGGTGATGTATATTGATGTTGGGATATTATACTAGGTATATATCAATTTTGGGAATTTTTGGATAATTATTCCCTAATTATTGAAATTACCGTAAATGTATATATGTATATATATAAATAAATAGCAAATAATATCATATGAATTTTATAAATTCATATTCTGGACCATAGTGTATAATAATGCACTATATTAATTTAGAAAAATTTTCAAAAGTCATTTGACATTTTTAAATTAATTATCGAGTTTTCGATAATTAATAAGGATTTTAAATCCTTTTTAATCAGTTTGTTAATAAAATATTTGCTAAATTAATATTCTGGACAGATTTAAATTTTACAAAATTTTATAAACATAGATTGCTATGTTTGAGGCGAGCGTTCATTTTATAACGTTTTAAAAACCAAAATCGCATTTTATTTATAAAAGGTTTATTTAATGCGAAATTATTTATAAGTCCTCGATTTACGTGATAAATCGAAAATAGGACTTCGTTTTCAAATCGATCAAATTCGATTTATAAAACAAAATAGTAAGAGCTTACTATTTAAAAGTCGAAATCGTTGACTTTGTTGACGGTGTTGACTTCGTTGACTTTTTGAGTCAAGCGTGCGATTTTACGATTATAAATCGTCGATGCTGGCGTAAGATATACTAATTGAGTATGATACCTCATTAGTAAGAAAAGATTTCACAAATGAAATCCATATATCGAAAAAGCGTGCTTATCGTTGAGCGTATCTCGAGCGAGAACAATTGATTGTATCGTGTTGAGGCGTATTGAATTCACTAAGGAATTCGGTCTACATCGATATGAAATATCGAAGTTTATCTTAGCTTTTGGAAGTCTCGAGACTTGGCGGCGTACTAAAGCCTCGCTTTTTCGTAAAGGTGTGGGCCTGAAAGCGTGACGGGATTTTGACGAGCGAGCGAACAGGACTTTTACAACGAACCATAGTCGGTGGGCTTCTTATCTTTAAAATGTGGGCCTTTTCTTACCCACTAAAGCGTGACTTTCTTGTTATTTCAAATGAGTTTATTCTGACACTTATCCTACTGTTGTTTAACAAATGTTTCTTGCATTACACGCGAAAATATTTCGTTTTGTGTATGGATCTATCTGTTATGCCGGGTAGAAATTGTGGAGATAGTTGGAACTATTATATCAATTGTTGTGGTAGCACTCAACCTTTTAATGTCGGGTCTGTCTTGGGATGATAAATGCACAGCTAGGATTGGCGTGAAGGTTGGAACTATCTGTTGTGTTAACATATGCTTGCAGAGTGATTGTGTCTTTGTGCGGGATTACGGCGGTCACGGCGTCGTAGATGGGAGGCCTCACTCTCGGCGTTTATTATTTATTATTATTATGTATTGTGACTATGAGATACGGACCATACACACGAAAATGCTTGGCGAGCTACTTTCTGACTGAAATGATTTTAGTAAGCCTGAGGCCCTTTTAACTAAAACCCTTGTGACTTACTCGATATTGGCGGCGTAATCAAATATTATCAAATGTTTTCGGCATAAGTCCAGCTGAGTGCAATTTCTTGTACTTAGCCACGCATGTTTGTTTTAAATGTGCGGGTTGAGCTTGATGGTGATGATGGGGAATGTGTTGAGAGTCGGTGTCCTTGACCGATTTACTTGAATTTGTGGGTTATACCTTGAATGCATATCGTCGTATATGTATTCACACACTTTCATTGCTATACTACGAACTCCTTTATTTATGCCTTATGTTTACAAACTATCGAGGTCCATCGGATCGGGCTAAGTTTTGGGGTCCGATGGCTAAACCTTTTCAAAAACATTATGACATCATCTCGTATTACATTCAAGCATGTTGGTTTATTTTATGCATCTCTATTTTATCCATGTAACCCTAAAATACTACTCCTAGTATTAGTAGCCCTCGGTCCGGGTTGGTCGGGAGTGGGGTCGTAACAGTGGTATCGAGGCGCTTTTGCTCTTTGTAAACCCAAATCCTTTTATTCTAAGTCTAGATCGAGTCCTTTGGACTTCTAGGAATCTCTTGACTCCTCTCAACACTCCATCACATCGAGCTCAAGCGGGAAAAAGGTAGCTGCATTTCTTTCTCAAACTCATGAAATGGAAAATTTCTGCATGATGAGCAAGTTAGAGGAACTTTTGAGAAATTTTATTATTATAAAAAATTTTGAAGTTGAGTAAGAAAAAAAATTTTCAATTTTTTTTTTTAATTGAACGAATGCAAATGCTCAAGTATTGAGATAGAAGTGTATGGTAGTACTAGTTGAGTGATCAACATGGGATAAATGAATCCATTTTCGATATGTATATGAGTTGATCATGATTGTCTTTTTGAAATCATATTTCCAAAATTTTCAAATAAAACTTTACTTTCCAACTTTCAAAATTTTATTTATGATGGACGATATGTTATCATGAGACAAACTTAGACTCTAAGGAGCATGCTCACGTATCGTGAAAGAACATAGAAGTACGAACTTCTTTTTTTTCCCTTATGCGAACAAAGAACGATAGGAAGAATGAAAGTGACGATACCCTTGAGCACGGATGACGAAGGCGGCGAGAAGGATGAGCGAGGGCGACCTCAACCTTTAAGCTGAATGACGTCGGCACTCCATCATCACTTCAACACGAGTGAGCAGCAACACGAATCATGACATAGACGCCACTTACGGCTTCAGAATGTTCAGCCTCGACTTAAAGACCCGAATATGGTAGACGTATTACGTCGACGTACGTCTCGATTGACATTTTTGCACGATCGCGCAAATTTCCTGCACTGCGCAGTAGATTTGTTTTAGCTAGATCTCTCTCGTTAGGACTCCGATTTACGCATGGTTTTCACCTACGTGCTCCTAACGCACTGATCTTCATTTGTTATGAAGAACAGAATCCCAAATTCTGTCTCCAGAATACGATAGAGTCTGTTGAACTCTAGCTTAAGTGTTTGAAATAAGACAAGGATCTCGTAGCGTATATTAAGATATCATTAGCGTATATGTATACGTTTGGGTAAGACTAAGAAGGTAAGTTGTGGTATGTATTGTACATTATGATGTTGCCTACCTTATAGAATTGTTAGTTCTAGCCTAGTTGCTTCTCGTTATGCTATCCTTTCTGTTTTGAGGTGACGATAGTTGACTTACGTTAGTTTTAATCGTGGCGGATGGAGGAGATCGCTATATCGCTAGGAGGAGGTAGGACCTCATGCCCCACCGAGGAGCTGATGCGCACCTATAGGGAATGTTGGATGTCTTGGGGAAGACCTAGGCGAGTTTACGGCGTACTACCTTCGGTTGTGGAGGAATGCCGAAAGCTGGCGCAACCGACTACGATGGCATCAAGAGACTCCTAGCTATACTCCCTTGTACAGGATGGTTATGCAGAGAGGTATCGGGAGACTACATCTATCGCATCCCGAGGCTATGATTTGATTGGGGATCGCCCGGGTTCGTGAGTCACGACTTACGTGTCACGATATCTCTGAGCCGCACCTATGGGACCTATCTCCTCCACGGGAGTACACTTGGCGTGACAGTCGCGCGAGTGGCTGTACCTTGAGGTTCGAGGCAGGTTGATCGGTGATACCCCATGCGGATGGGCGAGGCGGGATGTACGAGGTAGATAGGGCGGCGCGCCTAGAGCCTTGGGAGAGCCCGTCTTGCCACCGGCGGTTTTGGACACCCGATCGTCGCCGCTACCGCCCCTACCACTGCGTCCGATCCACCACCACCGAAGGCGAAGAGCCCTTCCGCGGACAGCGGATGAGAGTATCGAGATGCCTTCCACGGATATGACCCGACCGGTATGCTACGGCCCGATCCGCCACAACTACGACTTATGCGGCGCGGATAACCCGGACCCTGCGCGACATACCGATGATGGAAGCGGCGGTGCGGGACCATCAGTGCGACCTCGTGAGGGCGATTCGGATGGGGAAGGCGACTCGAGAGGAGGAAGACCACGAGGAAGGCAGCGGAGTAGGAAGGAAACTCGTGAAGACATTAGGCGATGTTTTAATTAGAATTTGTTTTGTTATGACTAGCATGTGTGCTAGCTTTTCCCTTTTTATTTCAGTACCATGGTTCTAGAACTCGGATTTTTCTTTTTAGGCCGTGTGGGCCCGAAACCTTGCTATTTCTATTCCCTGTAATTCTCGATGTTGGACGTCTTGTTTTGACAAACCTTGTTTATCTATCTACATATATTTTTGACCCAAGTGGGGCTTTTGGGTGACAATTGTCTATGTTATGGATGAGTTGTTTTATTTTTATATCGCTTTAAGAAGAAGCTATGAAAACCTTATGTTGTTAAGTTGTAAGCGTTTAGTAATTAACGATGATATGTTTTATATAGCAGAATGCCTCCGAGAAGAAACCCAGAAAGAGAACCCGGAGGTCGAGGAAGACTAGGGGAGGGTAGAATCCCGAGCAGAACAAGAGGATAATCCCCAACCACCGCCTCCACCTCAACCCGATCGCGGGATCGAAGAACTATTCTAAGGCAAAACCCTCTGTTTTTAACGGAAGGGGCCGGAAGAAGCCGAACAATGGGTTAGAGCCATTGAGCAGTTTTTACTTTCTTAAGGTGCGGCACGGAAAGGATGTCGTGTGTTACCTTCGGTGATCGGACCGGTGACTTACGGTGGGAGGCGGAAAGAAGACTTTTAATTTGAGCGACGAGGAATTCTCGTGGGAGGATTTCAAGAGGGGCTGTATGAAGTACATCCCTAAGAGCTATAAGAGGAAGAAGGGCGAGAATTTTTCTGCTAAAGCAAGAAAGGATATGCATGTAACCGACTATGATCGCACCTACGAAATGTCGAGATATGCACCGGGCTGGTGGACACCGACTTGAAAATGTCGGAAAAGTTCGGTCGGGGCTAAGAATGGAATCGCATGTCTCTTGCCGACCACGGAGACCTATCATACACGAAGCTCTCGCGAGCTTTGGATATTGAGTGACCATGACCGAGAATAAGTCGATGTCGTCTCGGGCACACAGTAAGTCGGACAAAGGAAAAGGGGCGGGAGCCCAACCGCGGGAATAACAACGCGGAAACTATGGAGAAGCAAGTCTGGCGCCGTGGCGAAACCTGGCGGCGAGGGCAGGCTGGAAGAGGCGACTTATGCTCCACGGCAAGGGACCACAGGAGCAGTCGAGGCACCTCAATGCCTAGATGCCATAGAGCACACAAGGGTGTGTGCGGCAAGCGTGGTGGCTATTACAAGTGCGGGGCAAGCGGGCATTCGCATGACAATTGCCCGGTGTCACGTTCGGATATAAGGCCGAACCAGCGGGCAATGCTCGACCACTAAGGGCTATCTGACTTCAACCCGGCCGCGCGCGGTTCCAACCCCAACCCCGCAACTCGGTGGCAACAACCCGGCCTCAACAACAACTCCAGCGGCCGCAACAATGGCGGCCGCGGCAACAAATCCCGCAGCGGCGGTGGCGGCAACCACCGCAACAACAGGCGGCAACCACCGCGCCAGCGCCCGGCGGCGGCAACGAGGCGAGGCGGCCGCCCGAATCAGCGAGGACCGGCGCCCGTCGGCCTCGGCCGGCTCGGGCTGAAACTACGCCTTGCATAGGAGGCGAGCGAACAAAACCAGGAAACTTGGCGGTATGGGAGTTCTACTCAACCTACATTATAGTATTGTTCGATCACGGGTGCTTCGCATTCTTTTATTGCAAAATCATGCGTGAAATTTGGGCCTTAGGTGCGAAAGGTCGAGCCAGGATATGAGAATCTCATCGCCTATAGGAGGGATTATGGTATTACACACTTTTGCTCGAACCTAGAGTTGACATTAGGATCACTTAAGGTTACGGCTAGCGATCTAAACATAATACCCATGGATGATGTAGACATAATCCTAGGAATGGTGGTTAGCTAAGAATCATTCCACGATTCTCTGTAAGGAAAGGAAAATTTCGTTTCACTTTCACGGACGAAGAAGCTACGCATTTTCACGGGATCGGCATGGGAAGAAGAGTCCGATAGTGTCGACACTACAAGCTGGGAGGATGATGAACCGGAAGGGATGCCATGCATTCCTTGTTTATTTGAGCGAAGAGGATAAACCCGAGCGGGTAGAAGACATTGAAGTCGTCGAGAATTTTCGGCGTATTTCGAGAATCTACCGGGGCGCCTCACGATGAGACAACTAGAGTTTACCATCGACTTGGAGCCGGATCAGCCCGGTGTCGGCGCCTATAGGATGGCCCCAAAGGAGCTAGAAGAGCTGAAAATCCAAATCGAGAGCTTTTGGATCTAGGATTCATTAGGCGAGTGTTTCACCGTGGGGGCGCTTTGTTTTGTTTGTTAAGAAAAGGATGGTTCTTTGAGGATGTGCATCGATTATAGAGAACTAAATAAGATGACACTAAAGAACAAATACCCTTTACCGAATTGATGACTGTTTGACCAATTGCGAGGCGGGTGTATTCTCGAAAATTGATCTTAAGTCGAGGATACCATCGGCTGAAAATCTGACTGAAGATGTACCTAAGGCGCATTCGAACGAGATATGGCCACTATGAGTTCATAGTTATGCCATTCGGATTAACCAATGCACCGGCCGTATTCATGGACCTCGTGAGCAGGGTATTTCATCCATTTTGGATAAATTTGTGTTGGTCTTCATAGATGATATCCTTATTTATTCAAAGAATGAAGAGGAGCATAAGGAACATCTAAAACGGTTTGCAAACCTTGAAATGAAAGACTCTTTGCTAAGTTTAGCAAATGTGAATTTTAATTTGAAGGAAGTTATGTTCCTTGGACACATCGTGTCTCTTGAAGGTATAAAAGTAGATCCGACGAGGTAGAGGCCGTGCGAGAATGGAAATCACCAAAGACTCGCCACGAGATCGAAGTTTCCTAGGATTAGCTGGTTACTATAGGAGATTCATGAAGGATTCTCCAAAATTGCAAGGCCGATAACTTGACTACTTGGAAGGAATCAAGTTGATTGGACGGATGAGTGCGAGATGAGTTTCCAAATACTCAAAGAAAAATTGACGATGCACGGTTCTAGCGGTCGAGCGGACAAGGGGTATGTGGTCTATCCGAGCGCATCTAAGGCGGGTGGGTTGTGTTTTAATGCAAGAAGGAAAAGTGATAGCTTACGCATCCCGACAACTCGGACCCACGAACTGAACTACCTGACCACGATTTAGAATTAGCGTGTGGTTCATGCCACGAAAATTTGGAACACCATCTCTATGGGGTGAGATGTGAGATCTTCACGGATCATAAAAGTTTGAAGTATTTCTTGAACAACGAGATTTGAATATGAGGCGGAGAAGATGGCTAGAATTAGTAAAGATTACTGTTGTGGTATTAACTATCACCGGGCAAAGCGAATGTAGTGGTGGCGCCTTGAGTCGTAAGAGCCATACCAGTTAGGATGTCTCTTTATCTGAGAGGAAAAACTCGTTGAAGAGTTTGGTAGGATGAGGATTGAGCTGGTTGAACCACCCAAGACAATTGTGAGTTTGTGTCGCTACACTCGCGCGACATCGATCTAAGAAAAAGAATTGTCGAGAGACAAAGGATGGAGGAAAAGTTGGAAAAGATCGAGAAAGACTAAGGTTTGAAGGATTGAGAATTTCAAGAGGCGCGGATAACGCCTTATTGTTTGAAGGTAGGATATCGTCACGACGGCGAGCTTGAGCGAAATCATGAGTGAGGCTCGCGTCGCCTTACTACGCCCGCCCACCAGGCGGTACTAAGATGTACCAAGACACGAAGGAAAAGTTTTGGTGGGAAGGCGTGAAGCGAGACATAGCTTCTTTAGTAGAGCATTGTCTTGTTTGTCGACAAGTGAAGGCACTACACCAGCGTCCCTACGGGAAGTTACAACCGTTGGAAATCCACGAATGGAGTGGGACGATATAACGATGGATTTCGTTACAAGCTTACCCAAATCGAGAAGAGGAAACACCGCCATATGGGTAATTGTGGATAGACTTACCAAAAGTGCTCACTTTCTACCTATTCAAAGCACTTATGGATCCGATAAGTTGGCCCGGTATGCGTTAAGGAAATTATGCGACTACATGGGTGCGAAATCTATTACCTCGATCGAGACTCAAGTTCACATCCAGTTTTGGATTAGCTTGCGAGAGAAGGCTGAGTGCAGTTAAACTTGATCTGACATTCCACCCACAAACCGATGGACGATCGGAAGAGCGATCAAGCGCTAGAAGATATGCTTAGAACCGTAATTTTGGATCGAGGTGCAAAATGGGAAGATATTTTACCTCGATTGAATTTGCTTACAACAACGACTATCAAGCGACGATCGGCATGGCCCCATCTGAAGCCTTGTATGGCGAAGTGTAGATCACCACTTTATTGGGATGAAGTCGGTGAGAGAAAAGTCATAGGGCACGATGCGGTGAGCGAAATGATCGAGATCGTTCGACAAATTAGGATGAGAATAAAGAGGCTCGGGACGGACGAAAAATCTGACGTCTGGCGTAGATCCGAGCTACGGTTTGAGGATGGAGACAAAGTATTTCTTAAGGTCTCTCCATCGAAAGGTTGTCGAGTTTGGCACGAAAGGAAAGCTTAGACCCGTTTCATAGGACCTTATGAAATCTAGAGAGGATAGGTCCGATGGCTTATAGGTTGGCTCTTCGCCAAAACTAGGGAATGTCCATAATGTTTTCACGTCTCACGACTATGAAAATCGTTCACGACCCAAAGCACGTGATTCACCAAGGCGGCGTGACCCTCGGGCGGACATGAGCTATAAGGAAGAACCCGCGGCCATACTTGACCACAAAGTTCGGCAACTACGGAACAAGTCGATTAGTTAGTCGAAGTCTTGTGGAGACACCACGGACGAAGAAGCCACGTGGGAGCTTGAAGAAGCGATGAGGAAAAATACCCGATTTATTTTCTAGAGGTATACAAATTCGGGACGAAATTTTTCGTAAGGGGTGGAATGTAATATTCGAAAAGCGAATATCGATTACGGTTTTCTAAACCCGTAATTAGGGTTTTTTAGTATATTATCTTTTACGACATCGAATATTGTGATTTCGATACGATATCGTTATAACGAATTCCTTTTCATAATTCACTAAGGATTGTGAATTTAAGGATTGAAATATTACGAAATGATTAAATCGATATATTTTAACGTCGAGCAGCGTATCGAGCGTCGACTTTTCATGAAATTTTACGGCGGTGAAGCTTGGAATTAATTTCCATCTTAATTCCTTTATTAAATGGAATAGATTTATTTAGTAAGTATGAACTTCTGCGACCATTTTGAGATGAGTCGACTTTGAGCGTTTGAGGCGTTTTGAGCGTCGGCGTCTGAGGCGTTTTGAAAAATGAGTTTAATGCTCGGGAAATTATAATAATTAATTTCCTATTATTATTTTATATAATTACAGTATTAATAATTATTAAAATCAATATTTTAGCATTTAAACTCGATATTTTGAATATTAATTTTGAAAACCTAAACTTATAAATAAGGGTTTTATCACATGAAATGATACCATTAAATTATCCTATGGTATCTAAACTTTATAATATGATATATATGGATATTATTAAGCATTAAAATCAGTTTTGAACCATAGAAATCGAGGGTTTCAGTTTTTATAAAATTTGAAACCCTATTTTCGAAATTAGGGTTTTTATTGCATAAAATGTGTAATAATTTTATCTTATGCTATTATTTAATATCTAAATCATATATTATGATATATATGGTCGAAAATTTCATGAGTATCAATAATAGGTGTAATTTATATTTTAATCCTATTTTTCTCATTTTATTTTCGGTAATTTCGAAATTAAGGTTATGTGTTGATTTAATTATTTTTATGGCATGTATTATATATCTATGACCTATGCTATGATTAATACATGTATTATGTGTAATAAAAAAATAAAATCAGCCCTTTGAACCCCCATGCTTGATTTCCTTCCCCCGTACCACAATGATTTCCTTTTAAAATCACCCAATACATGGAAGGCTCCTTTTGCACTCTTTAATCATCATCTCCCCTTCCCAAGTGCAGCCATAATTTCCCTATGTATGTGTGTGTGTAGCCGTGTAAAGGAGAGAGAGGTATTAGGGAGAGAAAGCTTTCATTCTCCTCACAATTTCAAACACACAAAATGAACACATTTTCTCTCCATTTCTTGACCAAAACCGAGCGAACCTCTCTATTTCAGATTTTCTCTTCCATTCTCCTCCATTTCTTCTCCACCAAGCTTGATACCTCCATTGCTCTAGTAATCCTATACCATTTCAAAGGTAATACATGGTCTTTAGCTTCGATTTTTACCTCCATTTAATCCAAAAAAAATCGAAACTGTTTTAGTATATATGTATAGGTTTCGAAAGTTTTATGTATGTTTATATATGTGTTTAAGTGTTCTTGAAGCATGAGATATGTGTTCATAATGTTCTTGAGGATTTCATTTTGAAAAATATGAGAAAATGTGTTTAGATGAACATAGGATATGATTTATGAAATGGATGAGTATACCTAGCCTATGCATGATTTTCGAAACCATGGTATGTATTGGAAATAATTTTTGAAAATGATAAAAATATTCTTATGAGGACCGAATGCTCTTGATATGTTTTAGGAATGGATTATTGTTCTATATCATGTTTAGAGTTCATATATATATGATTTAAGACTATGGTCTTGATTTAGAAAATTTTGAAAAACCCTAGCTAAAGCCTTGTTAATACCGTGAGCTATGTATGAGCATACCTTAATGTATAATTTTTATTTCAAGCTTGTAATAACATATTAGTGCTTTAGAACCTTGATTATATGTTCTATGATTTAATTAGAATTTTTGAAAACCTTATGCTTGATTTTACAATAGGACCGAGAGCATTATAATTTCATAGGTTGGTGTATGATTTTATTTTTGAACATGCAATGGTGTTTTAATGCTTTAGTATATTATTTATGCATTATGTGAAATTATTAGAATTTTTGGAAATCAAATACAATTTTAAATCAAATAAGCCGTGAGCTTTGTGCTCTTGAAGGTGATGATTTAATTAGTTTTGATAAATATTATGTTGTTATATTAGTATACTATAGTGTATAAACATAGTATATAATTGTTGGAATTTTTGAAAATCAAATAACATATTGAATCAAAGAAGCCGAGAGCTATTGAGCTCCATATGGTGATGATTCAAATGTTTTTGGTTGATGTTATGATGTTACAATGTTATAATATAATGTTTAATGATGTTGGAATTTATTTAGAATTTTTAGAAATTATTTGCTAATTATTCGGTAATTATCAAGTTATTGCCGTGAATAATTGCTATATATTATTAAATGAATGGTTATGGTGAACTATAGGTTATATTGGTGATGTATATTGATGTTGGGATATTATACTAGGTATATATCAATTTTGGGAATTTTTGGATAATTATTCCCTAATTATTGAAATTAGTAAATGTATATATGTATATATATAAATAAATAGCAAATAATATCATATGAATTTTATAAATTCATATTCTGGACCATAGTGTATAATAATGCACTATATTAATTTAGAAAAATTTTCAAAAGTCATTTGACATTTTTAAATTAATTATCGAGTTTTCGATAATTAATAAGGATTTTTAAATCAGTTTATTAATAAAATATTTGCTAAATTAATATTCTGGACAGATTTAAATTTTACAAAATTTTATAAACATAGATTGCTATGTTTGAGGCGAGCGTTCATTTTATAACGTTTTAAAACCAAAATCGCATTTTATTTATAAAAGGTTTATTTAATGCGAAATTATTTATAAGTCCTCGATTTACGTGATAAATCGAAAAATAGGACTTTCGTTTTCAAATCGATCAAATTCGATTTATAAAACAAAATAGTAAGAGCTTACTATTTAAAAGTCAAAATCGTTGACTTTGTTGACGGTGTTGACTTCGTTGACTTTTGAGTCAAGCGTGCGATTTTACGATTATAAATCGTCGATGCGGCGTAAGATATACTAATTGAGTATGATACCTCATTAGTAAGAAAAGATTTCACAAATGAAATCCATATATCGAAAAACGTGCTTATCGTTGAGCGTATCTCGAGGCGAGAACAATTGATTGTATCGTGTTAGAGGCGTATTGAATTCACTAAGGAATTTAGTCTACATCGATATGAAATATCGAAGTTTATCTTAGCTTTTGGAAGTCTCGAGACTTGGCGGCGTACTAAAGCCTCGCTTTTTCGTAAAGGTGTGGGCCTTGAGCGATGACGGGATTTTGACGAGCGAGCGAACTGGGACTTTTACAACGAACCATAGTCGGTGGGCTTCTTATCTTTAAAATGTGGGCCTTTTCTTACCCACTAAAGCGTGACTTTCTTGTTATTTCAAATGAGTTTATTCTGACACTTATCCTACTGTTGTTTAACAAATGTTTCTTGCATTACACCGCGAAAATATTTCGTTTGTGTATGGATCTATCTGTTATGCGGGTAGAAATTTGTGGAGATAGTTGGAACTATTATATCAATTGTTGTGGTAGCACCCAACCTTTTTAATGTCGGGTCTGTGGGATGATAAATGCAGCTAGGATTGGCGTGAAGGTTGGAACTATCTGTTGTGTTAACATATGCTTCAGAGAGTATTGTGTCTTTGTGCGGGATTACGGCGGTCACGGCGTCGTAGATGGGAGGCCTCACTCTCGGCGTTTATTATTTATTATTATTATGTATTGTGACTATGAGATACGGACCATACACACCAAGAAAATGCTTGGCAAGCTACTTTCTGACTGAAATGATTTTAGTAAGCCTGAGGCCCTTTAACTAAAACCGCATGACTTACTCGATATTAGCGTAATCAAATATTATCAAATGTTTTCGGCATAAGTCCCTGAGTGCAATTTCTTGTACTTAGCCTTGCATGTTTGTTTTAAATGTGCGGTTGAGCTTGATGGTGATGATGGGGAATGTGTTGAGAGTCGAGTGTCCTTGACCGATTTACTTGAATTTGTGGGTTATACCTTGAATGCATATCGTCGTATATGTATTCACACACTTTCATTGCTATACTACGAACTCCTTTATTTATGCCTTATGTTTACAAACTATCGAGGTCCATCGGATCGGGCAAGTTTTGGGGTCCGATGGCTAAACCTTTTCAAAAACATTATGACATCATCTCGTATTACATTCGAGCATGTTAGTTTATTTTTATGCATCTCTATATTTATCCATGTAAGTGGGGTCGTGACCCTAAAAATACTACTCACATTTGTTCACATTCTAGCTATATATTAGTACTTGTTCAATTTGCCCTCCTAATAATATGGTCTACGGGTTGGTCCAATTAATAGCTATGTGGGGTCTTAGATAATAAATGCAACTAATATTTAAAATATTATTTCCTATGATATTCTACACATTTCTAAGAGATAAACATTATCTCTTAATTAATCATGACCTTATCTTATCTTTTATGAAAATATCATAGCAAATCTTATCTTAAAAATGTCATTTTCCAACCTTATCACATCCACCTCATGCTTAGGTGTTCAAGATAATTATCTTATCATATATTATAAGATAAACATGACAACTCATCACATAAAATCAAGTGATTATATAATAATTCACAAATTAATTCTTTATACACTAAATTTTTGAAAATCTCCTATAAATAAGGAAAAATATTTATTTCTCTTCCTTAATGTAAATAATATATCGAATATACTTAAAAACATATTTAAAAATTATTTCGTTCAAATTCTCAAGAGGAATTTTAATTTATTCAAAACCGACAATTACCGACGTTCAATTTCATACTCGTTTCTATCGTACTGTTCCTTTTTATTTTCGAAATTTTTAAGCCCGGAAATTCAGGGTATTACAGGCTGGTACGTTAGTTGGTCCGAAAGACATAACTATCATCTCATGGTGACCATATCTCACTCTGAAAATTCATCTTCGTATGTCCGATACCATTCTATAAAACCATTCACATATATCATCAAAATGCCTCAATGAGGACTTACCATATATTAATTATCGGGATTGGTCCGTCAAAGCGATTAATTAGATGGCGTCTTGTTCTATTTACACCAAAATTTTGACACCACATCAGCATACTAACAAAAGATATTACCAAACTATATTTACACCACACATTCTAACCATACCATTTACAACATAACCCATTACCTACATATAAGTCTCGTATTACCCTAGATTTTATGTTTAGAGTGCCCTTCGTCGGAACCGTATTCCTCACTGGGCATTTGCCTTTCTCCGGTGCATCTTTCCTCATATATCGACGATCTATCTCTTCTAGAGAGCCGGTCACATTGCTCCCTGTTTCTTCCTCGATACAAGAAGTTTGTTTTGCCTTTATCACAAAGTATGGTTGGGTTGGTAG
This sequence comes from Salvia rosmarinus, assembly GCA_036937905.1. Lineage (NCBI taxonomy): Eukaryota > Viridiplantae > Streptophyta > Magnoliopsida > Lamiales > Lamiaceae > Salvia > Salvia rosmarinus. The sequence continues at coordinate 35,502,586 of CM072820.1, read as the reverse complement.
CGGCAACTCTCCTAATCCTCTAGAGACGGTAAGATCACGTCCTTTGGCCATATTCGTCTCTTTCGGTATAATCCAGTGGAGCAGGATGTGGGCGTCATTTGGAACATCGGGATACAACCATTCCCTTATTTCATCTTGTGTAACCCTTTGCTGGGACCGGGAGAAGTGCTCGTGAGGTGCGGATCCATGCAGCGTCATATGTATACTTGAGCACGTTGACGAATCTCGTAATCGCCCAACCCTTGGAATTTTACGTATGGAGCATATATTCTTCGATACCTCTTTCGCAAAGTTACGCGATCCATCGGCAAGCGATGGATAAGTCATGAATACCATCCTCATCCGTCACTCCATAGCTATGAGCATCCTTCCAAAGGCGCAAAAATTCCATCAAAAACTGTCCTAAATCTGAGCCTAGCTTATAATAAAAGAGTCGGTATTCCTGTGTAAGCTCTAGGTTTGTAAGTCTTGAAGTTGACCTTTTACCCGTGCTACTCCATTTTACTGCCATCTGTAAACAGATAGTTCTAGATAAGCCAAACTATACTAAACAATAAAGGAAATTTAAACCAGAAGGATTTCCTAAGGACTAAACACCTTGAATCATAAACTTGTAATCCACTTACAATATGCTCATAAACACTTATCTTATCCCGAACTTAGCTTTTACATCTTAATCATATATCGCTCTCGATTAACTTAGTTACGCAATAGTGGATTCAAAATCCCATTATGTAGAATCTCAACTGAAGAGATTATGCCTCTGTTACCAATCACGTGAGTGATATCCATTTTCAAAACTTCCATTTCTAGAATTATATCTGCACTCCACATAGATATTATGATTGATTATTCGTTAGAACCTTAGGTGATTCTAGGTCTAGTTCTAAGTCCGAGTAATACACCTACTGCTATAATTCTCATATAGGTAGGGTTTTCATCTCTCCATTCGTTTATCTCGGATTGGTTCTAATCGTTTCTACACATACTTATGTAATGTTAGAATGTGAAACGCCTATTTCGAACACAATATTATAGATATCTTTGAGAATTTCTTCTCCTTCTCATCAAGCCTTCACGGTTCTTATTTGTTCTATTTTCGGCGCGAAGTATAGGTTCTGATCTACGGTGTTTCCATATACTCAAGTAAACCATCTATTTCATTTATAACTGTCCTTGTCTTTGGAACTTTATGTTTGCTATGGCCTCTTGCTACCTTATTCAGCATATCCTTCTTGGAGTCAGTACCAGTATTCCTTTACCAATCGCATTTTGTGGTCAGTTCTACTACAACCTACCATTTGGTATTGATATCTCAATAATTAAATCTTATCGTATAAATCGTGACATATCTGTCATTATTATTCATTCTTAATCCGGTATGAACGATTCACTTCATTTTTCCCTTTATCAATCTTAGGGATATATCTCTTATATATCTTTACTTTAAATTCCTTTCAAAAGGAATCCTTGTTCTGGCATTTAGCGTCACCACTAGTAATATCCTTATTGGATATATAATATTTGCCCCTATCTTCCACTGTTTGATTCAGTGTCTTTCATATAGGATAAAATCCTTTGTCCACTAAGGACGTATTATACTTTTGCCTTGACGTCAAATACCTCTATCATTTCCTCGACATTCAACGATTGCTTTATTTCCAGGTCAGAGATGCCTAATATTTCATTTAACTGATCGTCACAAAAGTATGGGGGTAATCTTTCCAATTAGATTCACCTTAAGATCCTTCTATGTGAATCTTTTCATATGTTCTCTTGGATTTATTCCCTTTACAAAGGTCTATAGAAGCTATCTTGCTTCTTAATTTCTAAGACACGCAAAGCAGACGTTTTATGTCTATATCATTTTGGGTACTAAGATTCATTCCCAAGAATGAATCTATTTCTTAGTCTGCTTCTTTACTTCAAGTAATGGCTTTACATATCGAGGTCATATTATCTCTAATGCTTATTTGACCTTATGGGTTATCTCATAATCGTATAGCTCGTAATTTCTTTTACTATATTTATCTTTTGTCCATTTTTCTTGAGCATGGTATCTGAAGGTAATATTACTTTTATTATTCTTTGGTTCTCCCATTCGGAATCAGAACCATCATTATGGTCATATAACTTAGTAAGGTAGTACCTTTGTACACCATAACTTAAATTCTAAGCATAAGCGTCTCATTACCATGTCTCGACTTTGGAGATATTTTCTCCATGCTTAAATCTCATACTAGGGTTATCCTAGTCGTTCACACATCTCAAATGATGGTGACTCCTCAATCTAATCATCATTGGTTTAACCAAGTCTCAGATGCTTGGAATCGATTATGTTCAAGCATAACCTCATTAATTGAGGTATAAGGCGAGAGATTTGTTATCTGTGACGCTATTATTTCTCTATATAGGTAGGGAAATCATGATCGGAATAGCGGACCAAAAGCCATGGAACTTTGGTGTGGATCTTTGAAATGGCTTTTTCTTTTTATTAGTCGTGAATGATGGAATCATTACACAAAGATTTAAATAAAGAGGTTATTATCTCAGCAATAGTGTCTCGACCCATGAATAACTAAAACTTTTGGCATCCCAAAATTGGAATCTTGATGATTCCACCATCTATGATTGAGTTACGAAAACTTCTGGATAAGCATCCCACATCTATACCGTGTTCTTTCTGGTTAAAGAATCTCTTTCTAATTGCTCTGGAACAATTAGAAGATTTTCTCGAAGGGCAGGTTTCTCCTACAAACCATTCGTGCTAAAATAGATTATTGTCCCTATACAGTTCGGACTATCTATGGAGTCTTGGGCATCATAATTTGGATTCTTGAAGACGAAGAAGAGGAATAAAAAAACTTTCATTGTATATATATCTTTTGAGAAGAATATTACGCATCTTCATTCTTTTAGACATGTCCAACCTACTAATGAGGTTTTACGGACAAACAACTATCTTCAAGATAAGTTGTAATCTCTCTCATTATGACATGATAAGGGAAAATTATATCCCATGTATATCATATACTTTTCTTTACTTTTACTCTTGCATTCATTGCTTAAGAGTATCTCATTTATGACTTTCATTACCATAATAGTCATATAAAGATGTAACTTCATCATTATCGAGATTCGATAAGCCCGCCAAGGGTCATTGCATCGATGTGCATCATAGGAGTCAATATATTTTATCTCAATGAGATTTTGTTTACATCAAACTCTTATCATAACTTCTTGATGTCTATCACTTTACTGATCTGAAACTTTTAGGTGACCAAAATAAGTCAACCTACATCATACTTGATGTTTGTCGCTTTACTAATTCGAATTTAGGTGACAAGGTAAGTCAACCTTCATTATACTTACTGATTTGAGGGATTGAAAAGAATTCATCATGTCAACTTACAAGATGTATGGATTCACAATTCAAGATGACAAATTTTCTGATTTGAATCCGTATGTTCTTGAATCGAATAATTGGGATCTAGGGTCCGAAGACCAGAATGACGACTACTGAGATTTCTTTGGTCATATGGGTTGGCCAGGCCCATCACAAATAGTTTCTCAGTCACACAAGGGTTTGGTTTCAAAAGGATACTTTATAAACCTTTGGGTTATAAATTTCTTTCGTAAGAAATGAGAAACTCAGTGATTTCTCAATTGAATCTAGGTCATAGAGTTAAACTCAATGACAGGAATTGGGTGATGAATAGAAATTGAAATCTTATATAACTCATAACAGGTTATCAACAAGGTTCTAATGTACGTCATGGCTCTACTTGTTCTACTGGAAATCTTACTTTCTAGTAACATTCTAAGGTCCTTGTAACACTGTAGAGTTCTAGTCCTAGGTCATCACAAGTTATAAGGTTTATCGACATACTACCCTACGTCCCGAACTACACTCACGTTATTAAACTAACTTTTCGATTTGTTTCTTCAACGATTTTCTACCACATCGTGGTCTTTTCTTTTTGTAAAAATTTTACGGTATTTTCATCAATTGGTTCTTTGATCATATTTCTATTTCGTTTCTAACGAAAAAGTCATAGTCGATTTGGAGTTCCGTCGCGCATGAACATCCAAATAAAAAAACTATACTCATGTCACTTATCGCATCGCGACATTCGTCCTCTTGTCATCATGTCCATTTCTGCCTTTGATCTTCTTCTCGTCTTTTGATTCGAGATTTTCATTTCGATCTCGTCTTTGCTCTTAGGATTTAATAAAATCCTCATAATTCATCTTTCTATGTTCTTTCGCAAAAGGGATCATGCGTCCTAAATTAGGTACGTTCTTTTGGGATAGCATGCTTCATCATCATAATCAATTTTGAGATTTGAAATAAAATTTCAAATATGCACAACGTAGTTTATTTGCACGCATGTATTTCTTTGAATTTCAAAAATTCAACATATCATATTTGACATATCAATGTCCATTTTCAAACATCATTCACATAACTTTTGTTCATAATAATGAACCTTCATTAAATTCCACGAATTCAAACATTTCATTTTTGACATATTTTTGTCAAAACTTTCTCATATCATTGTCTTCATCTTTCTTATATCTCCTTTCATCTTTTCTTCTCATAACTTTTGTCAAAACTCACATTGATTTCAAATCAATTTCATAACTTTCATTGATTTCAAAACACGGTTTTAAAATTTCCTTTTTCAATCCTTTTCTCAAAACTTTCATTTCCTTTGAATCATTAATTCAATCCTTTTCACTTTGAAACTTTTCATTTCAAAACTTTTTGAGAAGAATTCATTTACCTCATTCCGGCTGAGCTTGATGTGATGGAGTGTTGAGCATTGTCATTTGTTTTCTAAAGGTCAGAGACTCAATCTAGACTTGACTTTTGAAAGGAGGTTTTAGACTCAAAGAGCGAACCGCTCGATACCACTTGTAATGCCCCTAAATCCTAAGTATGGATTAACAGGACTATTACTTTAAACACGAATTAATGAACCGGACGACCCGTTGACATTGAGCTGTAGTACATAAATTAAGAATACTTTTGGACTTCATTACATGACTCAAAACATCTTACAGCGGAAACATGTGATTTGTACATATGACGATGTACAATCAAGGTATAACCTTTCAGCGACAAACACTCCTATTGCTCAACACTGCTTCATCGCATCACCAGCTCAACCTGCACATTTAAAAACAAATATGCAGGGCTGAGTACAAGAATGCACTCAGTGGACACATCCCAAAACATTTTATCATCATTAAATTACACTGCCCCATCAAGTAAAACACAAGGGTTTTAGTTAAAAAGGCCTTGTGCTCATTTTTCGTTATTTCTCAAAACATTTGCCTGCGCAGGCATTTTTCCTTGTATGTATGACCCATATCCCTTTCCTTTCATCATGACATCATTAATACCGTCGTAGAAGTAGGCCTCCTTCTACGCCGTTTTGACCCACCGAGAATTGTCCTTTCAGCACACAGTCACCCTTTATGTGTACACGTTAACCCTAGCCAGGTATAATCCTTCCGGCATAGGATCCGATATCGATTTCATTCATAAGTTGGGAGCGACCCAACAACATTCATAACATTTCATTCATGGATAGGATACATACACAAAAACATAAACATTTGGGCAGGTAATTAAATAAAACGTTTCATCAACATTTCTTGTAATAAAGCATCGTAAATAAAACATTTCAAAAGCATTTTATTTTGAGTTGAGTAAAGCCCACCTGGTACGTGGCTTTCTTAAACAGACTTCCCTTAACGTTGATGATCACGTCGCGTCCTTCCTTTACGTAAGTAGTTAATCTAGTATGTCTGTCACGTTTTTCGAGAACGTCAAAGTCTAATAAACTTCGATAACCTTCTAAAACAACACTTCGTATTTTCTAACCAACTTAGTACGTCTTTTCATCGAACCTCTTAACTTATAACGTTTCGTACTTCGATAGAGACGTAATATGACTTATGACCTTATACTGACCATTTAGGTCAAACGTCAAGCTTATACTTACGTCATCTGATAAAATGATCTCGATTATGAGATCATCTCTTATTCAAGAGATATTCATATAATTCTAATACGTTTCACACGTATTAGCGTACTTATTTAACGTATATCAATTTCTGTAAGACGTACTACATAACATCATTCACGATTAACGATTTTTACGTTTTGACCAAAGTCAACAATTTTGACTTTTATTAATATATATATCGAAATTATAGGCATGTATGTTTATAATATGTATAAATCGATTTTCAATCGATTTTCAATCGCTTTATCATACGACCTAACTTTTCACGTTAATCAACAAGCATACTTGAATTCATTCCCAAGTATGACTTAACTTTGGACATTTCATCAAATAAATTTTCATAATATACGTTACTTATCGTAACGTTTCAATCAAGATATAAAATTCATTGATTTTAAGAAAATCACATAAAATCATAACATTTCTTGTCTTAAAAATTCACATATAATCATAGTATTCTCAAAACATATTTTTGAAATATACTATGCAATTATACATGATTAAATAATTTTTAAAACTTGTAAACCTTAGTACATAGGTTTCGGCCCTTTTCATATAATTTTCAAAACCTTTCCAAAAATTCTTATAAATTCACATAGTATACTATTTTATCATGGGATCAATAATATATATTAATATTGATCATATAAAATTTGTACATCATTAAATTTTACAAAATCATTTTCGATAATTTTGAAAAATATATCAAATATTTTTCAAAAATTCTAATTAAATTTCACAACATATAATTATCATTATATAACATTACCATAACATAATTTTCAATTTTCACAACTTGTACATCATCATGCCCTAGGAACCCCAATTTCGAAACTTGTACTTAGGTCCAACAAATTTTTAAAATTCCAATTAAATTAGTATAACACCATATTATGAATCTACATCACTTATATGATATAATATCACTCAAACATGAGTCATAGATCAACAATATATATCCCCATTATTTTCGGTATTTTCAATTAATTATGCTAAATTTTTCCAAAAATTCTACATAAATTCATATAAGCATATTTAATACCATAGATCACTAATCCATGCTCAAATCAACATTTAAAAATCATTCACATCATCAAATGTTCATCATAGTATTCGGTCCTTTCATAAGAATTTCATACATGCTTATTTTTTTTATTAAATTCATAATATAAGCTCAAAATCATCATATAAACATATTTAATAAACATCCTAAGATTATAACAAAGTTTTCGAAAATTTGATCTAACTAATCATATGTACGTAATATAAAATCTAACGGTTGGATTTCGAAAATTTAAGCATGTATAGATAGATCGTACGATTTCTAACCTTTTGATCGGAGTCGATCGTCGACGACGAACGTTTTTCACCCAAGATCAAAGAAAGAAAAATTTTGGAACTCACTTCCTTCTTTTTCAAACCTCTCGGCCCTCTCTTCTTTTGGAAGCCAAATGGGAGAATAAAAGTGATCTTATCACTTAATAAAGGTGTTTTATCCACTTGTACACTATTATATTTTTACATAAAATTATAGAATTAATTACCCATTTACCATGGAATATTTTGGTCCACTTGACCTTATATAAGACAAAAATCTATTTGATCACATCCTACTTTATTATTACACCTTATCATATAATTATTACACTTTACAACTCATATACACAAGTTGTACAATTAATTCATTTTATTTCCCATTTTCGGCTATTTCATGAATAAATATGTCACACTTGTTTAATTTAATAATTCACCTCATTTAATGACATAATATATCATATCATATCATATAATAATTTATTACATGATAATTTCAAGATCATCGACAATTATTATGAAATAAGGAAAATTAAATTTCTTGTACACTTATATATACATTCGATCATTCTAATATCATAGAATAAAAATTATATTTTTCTCATGCTTCAATACATCATCTTACTCCATAATTAATTTATACTAAATTAATTCTCATAATTATCAAAGAATTATGAAAATCATAATTTAATACATATATTTGTACATTTTCGGTACTTCATAAGATAGAGAAGAATTAACCTTATCTTATACTACATTCAATGTATCATATATGTCATTATCATATGTATAAGATAATGTTTAAACTTTAGGGAACATTATCCATTAAAAGTCAAACTTTCACACTTGAATTTTCAAAGTGTATCTATGTGTTCACACATAGAAATTTTCGATCCCCTCACTTTAGACATAGGATAAAATTTTATTTTACACCTAGATACACTAATTAATGAACCATATTCATACACATCACTCATATAATCCTAGCATTAATTTTTGTTGGATTTTCTCTCCAATTTGAACATTATTTTCGGCCATTAAGGGGATAAAATCCTCCCACTTGATCCACTTGGTGTTACACCTCACCTTATCCTTAAAAATATCTTAATAATATAATTATAACATTATATTATCAATTGGATAGTCATTTAATCCATTATACAATATAAACCCTAATTTTCGATACTTATAAGAAAAATAAGTCACATATTTTATTCTTTTGAAATAAATAGCTAATAAATAGCTATATGACATTTTATAAGTCTTAGATGATGAATTATATCATAGAAAAATATTTAGAACATTTTTCAAACCATAAACCCTAATTTTCGAAATTAGGGTTTCGGAAATTATCTATCTTGTTCAATCTCTATTCTTAATTCTATAGCATTATTTAAATGGTAAATAATGATATTATTACCTAAAATAATCATAGGAATTTAAATAACGTAATTCCATGATCATTTGACTGAGTTCTCAAATCGTTTCAAAAGTCGACGTTTAAAACGTCTCAAAACGTCAAGAATTGAATTAACTCCAAAACGTTGGTAATAAAGTGATATTTACTTTATTCATTCATTTCTTTAATAAAGAAATTTATTTATAAGCTTTGCTGCTTAGAAATATCGTAAAATTAACTATCGAAATTAATCGACGTTGGAATAATACTGCCGAAGGAATAATATAAATTATATTCCTTAATTCACTAATCATCAGTGAATATGACATTCGAATCCTCGTATTATAAATAATCGAATTCAATATTCGATGAATTACTATTTCGATTATCGAGACGAAACCCTAATTTACGATTTTTATTATCGTAATTAAGATTTAAAATTTCGGGTATTACACAATATTATGGTAAGACGAGGGTTTTAGTTGAAAATGCTCGTGCTTACTAAAACATTTTCAACATTCATAAAAGTTGCTTGCCAAGCATTTTTCTTGGTGTGTATGATCCATATCCTTGTCATCATTTCATCGTAACATTATAGTCGAGCGTCGTGAAGGAGACCTCCTACGACGCCGTGACCGCCGTGAATTGTCCTTACAAAGACGCAATACCTTAGTGTACACGTTAATCCTAGTTGTATAAGCCTTCCGGCATAGGATCCAATATCGATTTTCATTCATAAGTTAGGAGCTACCCAACAACATTAATCATTCATATCAATCTCATGGATAGGATACAATACACAAAACATAAACATTTTTGGCAGGTAATCTTATAAACATTTTAATCAACAGTTGAAATAAGCATCATAAATAAAATTTGTTGAAATAAGTCGTCAAGCCACATTTTGTTTTAGAAATAAAGCCCACCTGAAACTATTGTTCGTCTTTAATACTCGTTTACTCGTCAACGTCCAGCCGTTGCGTCAGCGTCCACACCTTTACGTAAAAGTGAAGTTTTAGTACGTCGGTCACGTATGTTGAGACTTTCAAAGTCTATAATCACTTCGATATTTAATATTGATATAAATTGAATTCCTTAATGAATTCAATACGTTTCTCAAACGCGTACCATCCTAACATTTCTCGTTCTTCATTAGAGACGAGATATGTTTGAAATTACCATTTTACCCCCTTTGGTAAATGGTTGAACGTTTTTCTTACGTTTTTCTATCAAACGACTTCAAACATGAAATCTTTTCGTATTAGCGTGATTTTATCAGTAAACTGATACGGCTTACGCGTATTAGCGTATTTATGGAACGTATTTCGTTCGTTGATTTCAAAAGTCAACCATTTTGACTTTTCTTAGTAATTTAATTACTAAGTTATATTTTAATATCTAAATTTCACAAAAATCAATTTTCAATTGATTTCTTTTTATAAACTCATTAATATGTTTAAAAATAATTTTTTTTAAACATATAATTCATAAATAATGAATTTAAGTATTTAAAATCCTTATTCAAATTTAAAAATAGCTCATGGCTATTTTAAATTTTATATCTTAAATATTTTCGAAAATTTCTTATAATATCCAAATATGTCTAAAATAATATTTAGACATATAATTTATTATTAAACTTAATTAAAAAGGATTTAAAAATCCTTAAAAATCCTTAAAAATTCTCGATAATTATTAGAAATTACCAAATGGTGTTCAAATTTTTTTCTAATTTTATATAGTGTATTATTATACACTATGGTCATTAATATGTTATAATATCAACCAATCAACTTTTGAACATCACCTTATTTATTTTATAGGGTCACGGCATTTTTGAAAAAAATGCCCAACAATTTTCTAAAATTTAAATAAATTACTACAAGGTCCAAACATTAGTCCATGACATATTTATGTCATATAATCCATGATATACATTTCCATACCATAAAAATGGTATCATAGCTCTCGGCTCTCTCACAATATTAACCAAACATTTTTATAAAATTTCCAACAATAATAACATGCTTATAAACTATAGTGTAGCAACACTACATCATAATAAATATCAAAACCAATTTATTCATCACCATAGTGAGCTTAGCTATCGGTTTATTTGAATAAAAATCGGTAATTGATTTTCGAAAATTCTAACAACAACATAAGATGCATAAAACATATTCTAGGCCAATAATATAACATTGCATGTACTAAATAGAAATCACACATCAACATATATATATATATATAAGCCTCGGCATTCTTAAAAAAAATAGATAAGATTTTCTTAAAATTCCCAATAATTCACAAAGGATTTATATATCATCTTAAATCAACAATATGTACTTGCATGTTCTAAATAAAAATTACACATCCACATATAAATATATATATGTCTCGGTCATTTTAAAAAGAATTAGTTAGGGATTTCCAAAAATTCCAACTATATCATAGGGTGCATAATTTATGTTCTAGATCACTAATACACCATTGCATGCTTTAAATTTGAAACAAACACCCACATATATATATGTACAAGTCTCGGCTATTTTGGGAAAAATAGCATAGATTTTCTAAAATTTCCAACAATTTGTTATGCACTCTCAATACATCATAAATCAAGAATATATCATTGCATGTGTAAAATAAAATCTTACACCAACATAAAAGTTTTATATGTCTCGGTTCTTAAAAAAAATGGCATGGATTTTCCTAAAATTTTCAAATAATTACTATGAACACATATAACATCATAAATCAAGAATCCATGCTTAAAATATTCTTTAAGCTCTCGGTCATCAACACAAAATTTTCAAACATGTTCAATTAAATTTTAAAACATGATCTAAGTTTCAATACATCATGCTACACACTTTTAGTACACAACATAACCATGGATTCACAAGATTTTGAAATTAAACATACATGCATAATATTTTAGAAACAAGAACCAAGCTAAACATATTTCTATCATCCATACACATGCAATAGCAAAGTATTACCAACAAAGTTCATCAAGAACACATGCAAGAACCATACATCTTCTCGAAAATTTCATAAAATCGAGAACCATTGATGCTTTGTTTTGATTCCTACCTTGGATATATGGATTAATGGAACAACTCAAGGTATCAAAGTGTTGTATGGAGGAAGAGAAGAAATTTTCAAGCTTGGCTATGGGTGGGAGCTCTCGGTTATGGGGAAAAGAAATGGAGAAGAGAGAGTTGAGAGAGAAAATAGAGAGTGAAGTGTGGGAGTGTTGGGTGTGTAAGTGAATGAATAAAAACCGAATATCCTTCCCCCTTATCCCCTATGTCTCGGCTCTCTCTCTCTCCCCCATACACAAGAGACTCCTCAAGTCTTAATAGTATTTTATTCCCATAGTGGAGGTGTAACAGCCCCTAAATCCTAAGTACGATTTAGCAGGGCTAATACTTGGAATAATAATCAAGGGTGCTTTAATCAATATTTATATACAAGAACTCATATGTTCGGAAATATTTAACTAATCAACATCATAAGATAAATAAATTCAATTGCAGCGAAACGTGTGAATACACATATGACGATGTGTATTCAAGGTTTCTAATGTATATCGATTCAAAGGGGTTCGACCGCTCCGACACATCTCCATCCATCATCGCTCAACCCGCACATTTAAAAACAAATATGCGGTGAGTACAAGATTGCACTCGATGGCTCATGCCAAAATAATTTATCACATTTGAATTACTCGCCCATCACGGAAACCACGAGGTATTAATTTGAAATACTCGTGCTTACTAAATATTTTCTTTCATTTTCCATAAAGATTCGCTCACAGACATTTTCCTTGAATGTATGATCCATATCCACCACAATAATTCATTCCACAACAATTCCTACCGAGAGGAGGCCTCCTCACAGACGCCGTGACCGCCGAAAGCACCCTTTCAAAGACACGGTCACAAAATAATCGGTGCACAAAATCCGTGCCATCTCAAGACGGGATACGAATTCTCCATCATCCTTGGGGGTACTTCCAAGAATACGAATTCAAGCATGTCATAAAGTGGGAGCTACCCAACATTATGCATCAACAATCAAGAATTGGATACATACATAAAACATAAACATTTTGGGGTGTAATTAAATAAATCATTTCATAAATATTTTCTTGCAATAAAGCATCAAAATAAATCATTTGGTAAATTATACCAGTTTGAGTATAGTAAAGCCCACCTTTACTTTTGAACTTCGATTTTCGATTCGCGTGTTCTCTCTGGTTGCGTGTGAGCCTTCACGCCCCATCTTTACGCAAAATTTTATGTTTAGCACGTTGGCACGCTTTTCGAGATTTTCAAAGTTCATTCAACTTTGATAAGTAATAATAATTCGAAGTTTTAATAATCTTAATACGTCGTTTCAACGCGTATTTTAATATAATAATTCTCGTACTTCGAGAGAGACGTAATATGATCTACAGTCTCATTTTAACCTTTTAGGTTATATAATTGTCATGACCCACAATCCTAAGTACGGATTAGCAGGGACTATAACTCTAAACATGAATGAACAAACATGGAGACTCTCTTTAATAAAAAGCGTAATACATACGATAAGTATGTGCTTGGACTTTAGTACATAATTTAAGTTCTAGCAGCGGAAGACATGTGATAAGTACATATGACGATGTACTATCAAGGTATAAACTTTTCAGCGACAACATTCCTATTGCTCAACACTGCTCCATCCATCATCTGCTCAACCTGCACATTTAAAAACAAACATGCAGGGCTGAGTACAAGAATGCACTCAGTGGACTCATGCCAAAAACATTTTATTTTCTTTGAATTACACTGCCAACATCATGGTAAGACACAAGGGTTTTAGTTGAAAATGCCTTGTGCTTACTAAAATATTTTCATCAGTTCATAAAATCATCGCCTGGCCAGGCATTTTTCTGGTGTGTATGATCCGTATCCCTTATCATCATTTCATCATATCATCATAGTCGAAAGTCGTGAGGGAGGCCTCCCTCTACGACCCCGTGACCGGCCGTGAATTGTCCTTACAGCACACAGTCACCTTAGGTGTACACGTTAATCTAGCTGTGTATTGTCCTTCCAAGATAGGATCCGATATCGATTTCATACATAAGTTGGGGTGACCCGACAACATTCATAACATTTCATAGATAGGATACATACACAAAACATAAACATTTTGGCGGTAATCATGTAAATATTTTATCAGCAGTTGAAATAAGCATCGTAAATAAATATTTCAAAAGCATTTTATTTTTGAGTAGAGTAAAGCCCACCGGATAGATGCCTTAATCCCATTTCTTGATCAGTAAGTCCTAGCTTTAGCCTATCTATTCTTGGCCTTGAGGTTTTGGAGCTGGAAAAATCCACTAGGTCTTAGAACCCATATTTCTATTTTAGTGTATATCATGGTATGATATACACTCAATCGACCATGTGGTAGCACTAGTCAAATATTTCACGTTAAGGTATGCTTTCGTGAAAATATCGTATCATGATGTTTTATCATAATTGTACATCTTATAATGCTCTATCGCACCTTGCGACATAACATAATGAATGCATTGATTAATAGCATGTTAGTCACATAAGGCATACTTCACATGGGGTTTCCAACACTTAGTCAAATTTCAAGTGTTTTAATTTCAGCAAAACAGCTTGAAACAACCCAAGTGACGTGCTTTGACGATCCATAACTCTCGATTCAGAATACGTATGGTCGCACAAAGATACATTCTGAAACCTCTAAACATGTACTACAAGTTCTAAGAAGGAGTTAAATCTAAAAGAGTCGTGGTTCTGAAGATATAGGGTCTCAAAGTGGGCAACTCAAACTGACTTCTATACTTAGAAATTTTTCAGAATTTCCAGTTTTAGCTTAACGACGAGGGGTTTTATGAGGCTCGTAACTTTTGACTCACAATACCAAAATGGCTGCAGGCTACCAATTTAGAAACCTTGTAACAAGTACTACATATTTCATGAAGACCATACTGGAAAATATCTAACGATCGAGAAATACATAAGTCCAAAGTTGACTAGTTGAAATGGACAGTTTCCAGTAGGTGACTTTGGGTCGATGAAAGGTATACCTATAAGAGTTGGTTTGGGATGAAACTTTCCAGATCACAACTAGACATGGTGGGGAACATTTCTTATGAAGAAACCCAAGTCCAAATCGGACTAAAACTGGCTTGAACACCTCACGTAAAAGTCATACTCGAACAGCCTATTATATGAAAAATTTACTAAGGCAGTTTGTCCAAAACAACTTACTGTAATGTATCAACTTTAAAAATGCACCGTGAGTTCATTTTAAGGAATCTGGAAATGAACCAATCATATTGAAAAGCCACTTAAGTCTAGTTTTATCCAGAAAAAGCCTCACTAAATGATTCACAATAGATTGGGAGATAAAAATATTTTACCACAAGCTATCACTCCCGTGACAATTTTGTGCAGTTAGCTTGTAAAATCTGTAATAAATAGTAAAGATTTTTAGAAAATTCTGAAAATTTACAAGAATCTTCTAGACATGCTGAATTATGTTTCTGCCAAATTTCAGAGTTTTATCATTAGCCAAACTTAAAACGAAAGCCACGGATTATGGGTGATGAACACGGCGATTTCGCAGATTTGTGCAGTGTTTTTGATAAATACAAATAAAATATCAAATCAAGTTGGATGGACTTGAAATTTTACAGAGTCATACTAGACACATATAATTTCAACATATCAAAATTCACAATCATCGGACCACTGAAACTTAGTCAAATAAATTCGTGAAGTTTCTGTTCGTCCAGGAAATCAACATGCAATGATCAAAAGTATTGAATCTACCTATTAAATCAACATGCAATCACTTTCAAGCATAGACCCAACACATTCAAGCATATTGATGAACATGCATGTGTATATCTTGATCATCCCTAGGATCTAAGGAGATGGAATCTACCTTAGCCATGAAATCGAGAGGATGAAGAGGAAGGGATGGCTGTCCATCTTGAGCTAGGAGCTTGTCTCCTCTCTTAGAATGGTGGAGTGGCTCTCATCCTCTTGTTGCTGCTGGTTTGGCCGTGGTGTGGAGGAGAATTGGAGAGGATGGAAGGGTGTAGGGAGATGGAATGGCTGAAGTGGGGGGGTGTGTGGTGGTAGAGAGGTGGGGTGGTTGCATGGGGTGACAATTGTTGCCTCAAGTGACAATTGTCAAGCATAACTCATGCACAAACAACACCACACACCTCATGCACGAAAATATACAAGTATATATACATATATATCTGATTTTAATGTTTAGTTAGGCTTTTAATTAATCACATTGTCATATAGTAGATACATGCAATAGGAAAAATCAACAAGATAAACTTGTATACATAGGTGTATAGTTTTCGCTTTTACACTATGCCAATGGGTCTAAATGCCAAACATTGATATATGTTATAACATATAGTTTAGATGATAGATAATATCATAGGATAAATTAATGGCATCATTTTATGCGATAAAATCGAGTTCGAAAATTGGGTTTTCGAGCGTTTGAAAAATTGGTCACTATCAAATCTTGATGATCTAGCATTGATTTAATGCTAAATAATACTGTAATTACATATACTAATCATGGAAATTAATTCCTATAATTTCTTGATCGATTAAAATGCTTTTCGTTTCATCTCAAAAGCGTTAACGTTTGAAAGCGTTGCAAAACGTTCATTATCGACTCATCTCGAAATGGTCGTCATTACTTTATTAAATTATTCCATTAATAATGGAATTTAATTCTAAGCTTAATTGCTTAGAAAATATCATGAATTTTAACTATCGATACGTGATCGACGTTAAAATAATCTTGTCGATATACTTCATATACTTTTATTTCTTAATTCACAATTCTCGTGAATATAAAATAGGAATTCATTCCTTCGTAAATAATCGAAATCATTATTCGATATCTTATGGATTGAATCATCTCAATAATTTCTAATTTACGGGTTTTAAATACCGTAATGGGCATCTAATTCGCTGGGTATTACATCCTACCCCTTAAAAGAAATTTCGTCCCGAAATTTGCATACCTCATAAAGTATGGGTATCTTAACATCATAACTTACCACGTACTTTCTTTTGTCCATGGTTCCTTCGTTGGATTTTCATTAAAGACCCAAACTTGCTTCTTTAATCGTTGAATCGCACGATCAAATTAGTCGAGATTTTCATCATAACTCATTTGAGTAAGAGGTCACATCATCATATTGGTTTACGAGAATTGGGTCATTTTCGGATTTCCTTAAACTGCGATACGTGGAAAAACATTTCGTATTTCCCAAATGTGTTGGAAGTATCACTATAAGCTACTAGCTTATCATTGTTAGGAGCTCGTAAGGTCCTATAAAATATGGTCTCAACATTCTTGTATCGAATCTTTATAATTTCTCTAGATTGAGAAATCTTAAGAAACTTTAATTCCACATTCAAGATCATAGTTCGGGTTTACGCGTACCAACAGTAAAACTTTTATCATCCCGAGCTTTTCTTATTCTTTGCCTTATTGGGTAGATATCTTAATCGTTTCACTTACGACGTCGGGACTTTATATCTTTTCTCACCCACTTTGTTACAATAAAGGGTGGTCGATATTTCTTTCGCATGTCGCCTCATAAGGCTACATTGATCGTTATTTGGTAGCTATGGTCGATACGTAAACTTACCAAGTGTTACAACGTTCTCACTGCATCTTGGTTTAACACTTATGTTCTATCGTATCCTTAATCGTTCATCTTGTCCTTTCGATTGTCTATCATGCGTGAGTGGACATCTATGTTAAGGCTTAACCTCGTATCTAACTCCTTTTGTGAGTTAGTTCAAAATCTAGGGTACTCAAGTCTCTATCGAAGCGATGGGTTTGGTACTCCTTGTAAATATCGATTTCCTTTATGTACGGTCGAGCTAACTTATCGGATCTATGAGTCATCTGAATAGACAGAGACAAAACATAATTGGCGAGTCAATCCACTACTAGCCATATAGTAGTGCGACTTCTTTATGACTTTGGTAAAATTTGTCATAAGATCTATTTCTATATCATTCTATTTTCATTCGTGTAGTTCTAGAAACTATACTCTCTTATAATGCCTTTGATACAATGCCTTTACTTATTGGTAACCGAGACACTGCTCGTCAATATGGTTATATCTCATTTCATTCCTTGCTATCTAACTTTTCTCATAAATCATAATACATCTTAATAATGCCTGGTTGGGCGGTATGAGTAGGATCATGCACTTTATTCACGATTTCATTTCTAAGCTTATTATTGCTTGAAATATATGTATATCTCTTCCTTAGACAATATAACACCGCCCGGTAGCTCCTTAGAATCCTTGACTCTTCATTCCTTATCTTAATTCGTATTCTAATCCCATCTTCATTCTCTTTTTAGTCATATTTCACCTTGGTTGTGGGAATACTACTTACATTCGTCCCTGATTGCCCGACTATTACTGTTCTCGTTTTCTTAATCTTTCCAATGAGTTTTCCTTTTCTATAAGGACATACCATAATTTAGACTGAATTTTATAATTTAGGCATTAGATTCTACATTAACCTTCCTTAGGTGATTATTTATCACATTTATAATCTTTCTTGATTTGTGCCATCTTTCCTATCCTGTATCCAAGTTTCTTTGCTCGAAGAATAAATTCAAACTTTTGTAAATTGTGAAGGGTTCTTAATTTATTGATATAGGAGTGAAATTTCCAAGACTTTGGTATTTATACTACTGTTACTATCAGAGGTAATAGATTTTGGCACTCCGTGAAGTCGTATAATCTCCTTTACATACAGCTGGGCTAACTTGTCAGATCCATAAGTACTTTGAATTGGTAGGAAGTGAGCACTCTTGGTGAGTCTATCAACAATTACCCATATGGCGGTGTTCCCTCTTTTTGATTTGGGTAAGTTCGTAACGAAGTCCATCGTTATTTCATCCCATTTCCACTCGGGTATTTCCAACGGCTGTAACTTTCCGTATGGACGTTGGTGTAACGCTTTCATCTTCGGCAAACAAGGCGGTGTCTCTGAAAGAAGCTATGTCTCGTTTCATGCCTTCCCACCAAAACTTTTCTTTCGGTCTTGGTACATCTTAGTACTATACGGGTGGCGGTGTAGGGTGTATCGTGAGCCTCACTCATTATTTCATTTGAAGTTTTGCGTTGTATGAACGCATATTCTTCCTTCGACGATAAGGCGTTGTCCGGCGCCTCACGGAAGTTCTTAAATCCTTCAGCCCTTACCCTTTCTCGGATCCTTTCTAACTTTTCCTCCATCCTTTGTCTCTCGGCGATCCTTTTCTTAAATCGATTACGTCACTATTTCAAGTCATGAGTTGGGAAATTCCATTCATGTGGCCTAAGTCATTGTGACACATAAGTTATTATTTATCTCATATTAATACATAGCCTTACTTTTATTAATCCGTGAGAATTGTGACTCTATTTTGGGGTAACTATCTTATTGGTCTTGTTACCTTAGAGTTCTTAATATATCTCTAATGTAAGTCAATTAATCTATAAAATTCATGATCTTATTTTAGGTCATTGGCGTCGTTCATCTTTAATTGTTTTGTCCTTTGTCGGATCTACATTGTTCTCTTTTAAAGACACTATGTGCACGAGGAATATTTCTCCTTTAGTCGAGATTTACAAAGCGTATTTGCAAAAGTCTTTGGCTCTTAAAAGTCGTAGGACGCCCTTCGATTTTCTTTATGTTCTTTCTCGTCCTTTGAATAGATAAGAACATCATCCGTAAGATTGAGATAAAATTATCTAGGTATGTGTGAAACACTCGATTTTTGAGGTTCATGAACAGGGCTGGTGCATTGGTTAGTCCGAATGGCGTAACTATTATCTCATAGTAACCATATCTTATTTGGAACAATTCATTTCCGTATTTCGGATACCATTCTTCAAGACCATATAATATTACATCATAATGCCTCAGTGAGGACTTTTCATACATTACTTACGAGGGTCGGTCTACCGAGCTGACTGGATTATAAGGCGTCTAGCTCTTTTACACTCAAAACTTTGACACTTCTTCACCATATTCATAAACTCTTCCAAACTACGTTTATTTTACATATTATAATCACATCATTTTCATCATAAACCATTATCTACATATAAGTCTTATATGATCCTAAGATTCTATGTCTTTGAGTGACCTTTGTCAGAGTCGTACTCCTCCCTTGGAAACTTGCCTTTCTCCAAGTACGTTTTTGTTTTCATACTTCTGATGATCGTTCTCTTTCAGAGAGCCAGGGGTCCAGCTACTCCCCGTTTCTTCTTCAATACCAGAAATTGGTGTTACCTTTATCAGAAAGTATGGTTGAGTTAGTAGCGGTAATTCTCTTATCGCGAGGACGATAAGATTTTGTCCTTTTGCCCTTCTCGTCTCTTTCTGGTACCATTGATGGCACAGGACGTGGGGCGGCGTTCGGAACATCAGGGTACAACCATTCCTTTATACTATGTGGTGTAACTTGCCGAGGTCCAGGACAAGTACTCGTAGGTGTCGTTCCATACGCATTATATGTATACTTGGGTATATTGACAAATCCTGGTAAGTCTACCCAGACTTTGGAACTTTTCTCATGGAGAAAATATTCTATTGATATTCCTTTTGCAAAATTCTCGCCGATCGTTGGTAAATGGTGATAAGTCGTTGGATAGCATCCTCGTTTGTCACTCTATAATTACGAGCATCCTTCCAAAGATGTAGGAACTTCTCCAAAAGCTGTCTAAATCCATGCCTAGTTCATAATAAAAGAACCGATGCACTTCGTGTGAGTTATAATCTTGTAGGCCTTGGGGTTAACTCCTTCTTTTCTTTTTCTTTTACTCATCGGACCCTTTTATTGCCATACGTAACCATATAGTTCTAGATGAGTCCGACTTAAATTAAGCAATGGAGAATTTTTTAAATAAGAAGGACCTCTTAATGAATTATACACCTTAAGGCGTGTATAACACTGAGAATACTTATGACACGACTCATGACACTCATCTTAATACTCATTTCGTTTTACATTTTCATCGTATGTTGCCTTAAAGATATTCTCATAGCGAACACGGATACCGATATTCGTCGTGTAAAACCTCTAACGAAAAGGCTAGCCCCGGTCACTAATCACATGAATGACGGCCATTTCGAAACTTCTTGTCTCTAAAATTATATCTCGTTCCACATAGATATAATGATCCAAATCATTGGATAGCACTTTAGGCGATTCTAGGTTCAATTCGAGCTTGAGCAACATTTGCGATGGTCAAAATTCTCGTATAGGTAAGGGATTTTCATTTCTTGATTAACACCACGAGTTGGGTTCTATCGCTTCTACGCATACTTGTGCGATGTCAGCGAAGCACCTAAATTGAACAAAATCTTATGGCTATTCTGAGAAATTTTCCTCATACATATTCTGCCTTTTGGTTCTGTTTGTTCTGTTTTCGATGCAAGGTATAGGCTTTGGTCTACGGTGTTCCCGTTTATTCAAGTAAATGTCTATTTCATATGTCATTGTCCTTTCCATTGGGACATTATGTTCCTTTGCTATGGTCTTCTGTTGCCTCATTCACCCTATACTTCTCGGTATTAGTATCGTTATGCTTTTACTAATAGCATTCATGGTTAGGTTTACATCAACCTATCCTTTGATATGGATATATTTCAATAATGAAATCTTATCGTAGAGATCGTCATGTCTCTATCACTATCATTCATTTCTAATCCAGTATGAATGATTTAATTCCCCTTTTCACTTTATCGATCTTAGAAATATATTTCTCATATATCCTTACTTTAAACTCCTCTCTAGAGAAATCCTTGTACTGGCCTTTAGCGCCATCGTTTGTAATATCCCTTTTTGGATATAGTCATTTCTTCTTAATCTTTTATTGATTCATCATGCAATTTCGCATAACATAAAATCCTTTGTCCACTGGGGATGTATTATACTTTTACCTTGACGTCAAATATCTTTACCATTTTCTCGACATTCAATGATT
Organism: Salvia rosmarinus; assembly: GCA_036937905.1. Taxonomy (NCBI): domain Eukaryota; kingdom Viridiplantae; phylum Streptophyta; class Magnoliopsida; order Lamiales; family Lamiaceae; genus Salvia; species Salvia rosmarinus. The sequence goes on along the minus strand of CM072820.1, from coordinate 35,480,748 downwards.
TCTTCATTTCCATGTCAGAGATACTTACTACCTCACTTTATTGATTGTCACAAAAATATGGGGGTAAGATTTACAATTAGGTCCACCTTAAGATCCTTCCATGTGAATCTTTTCCTGTGTTCTCTTGGATGTATTTCCTTTGCAAGATCTATAGAAACTATCTTGCTTGTTAACTATTAAGTTACACAAGAAAAGCGTTTTGTGTCATTATAACTTAGGTTATTAAGATTTATTTCAAAATAATGAATCTATTTCTTAATCCGTTTTCTTACTTCAAGGGAATTACCTTACTTATCGAAGTCATAACATTTCTGAAACTTATGTCATATCAGGAACTATCTAATTGTATAGCTCGTAATTTCTTACGCTATTTTTGACTTTTATGCATTTTCATGAGCATGGTATTTGAAAGAAATCTTACTTTCGTTATACTTCAGTTTCCACTTTCAGGACTAGAACCGTTATCATTGTCGTATGGCTTGATAGGGTAGTACATTCGTACACCATAACTTAATTCTAAGCATCTCATTACCATGTCTTGACTTCGGAGTTATTTCCTCCATACTTAGTTCACATACTAGGGATATCCTAGCTATTCACACATCTCAATGATTATGGTCTTTAAATCTTATTATCATTCGTCCAACCAAGTTTCAATTACTCGAATCGATTATGCTCAAGCATAATCTCATTGATTAATTATAAAGCGAAAGATTTATTATGCGAGACGCTATCATTTCCTTATGTATATATATATTCTTTGAAAAGAATATCGTTCATGGATCTTCATTTTTTTTAAAACATGTCCAACCTACTAACGAGGTTTCAAGGACATCCAACTATCTTAAAGATAAGTTGTAATCGCTCTCGTCATGACATAATAAAGGAAATTAATATCCCGGATATCATATACTTTTCTTTACTTTTACTCTTTGCATTCAATCTAAAGAGTATCTTATTCATAACTTTGTTATCATAACAGTCGTATGATGGTATAACTTCATTGTTATCATTCTTTGTTAACCCCATCAAGGGTCATCACATCATGTGTGCCATAGGAAAAATATCTCGTCTCATCGAGATTTTCTTTACATCATAATTTCTTGATGTCTATCACTTTACTGGTCTGAAACTTTTAGGTGACTAAAATAAGTCAACCTATTTTATGTCTGATGTTTATCGCTTTACTAATTCGCACTTAGGTGACAATGTAAGTCAACATTAGTCATACTTGATGGTTTCAAGGATCGGGAAATTATCACGACTACCTACAAAAGGTCTTGTCTCGTCCATCAAGATAACATCTTTCAATGATTGAATCGATATGTTCCTTGGGTGAATAATGGGGCTCTAGGGTCCGAAGACCGAATAGCGACTTCGAGATTTCTTTGGTCATATGGGCTGGCCGGACCGTCACAATTATATTCTCAGTCACACAAGGCTTTGGGTTCAAAAGGACACTTTGTAAATTTTTGAGTTGGAAGTTTTCTTGGAAGAAGTGAGAAACTCGAATGATTTCTCAATTGGAACTAGGTCATAGAGTTAAACTCAATGGCGAAATTGGGTAATGGGTATAATTTGAAAACTTATATACCCGTAATAGGTCATCAACAAAGTTCTCATGTATGTCAAGGTTCTACTTGTATTACTGAAGATCTTACTTTCTTTATAAAATTCTAAGGTCCGTATCATACTATAACATTCTTACTCTATACAGATCATAGATCTAACTTCAACTGATTCTCGTGAATTCTGGAGTAGGAATCAGGAATTTGGTCCTTCATAAGAAATGAAGTACAGTTCATTAGGAGCACGTAGGCGAAAACCATACATAAATTGGAGTTCACACGATCGAGAACGAGTCAAAACAGAATCACTGCGCAGTGCAGGGAAATTTACACGCGCTCGTGCCGAGGTCATAAGCGATGCCGACACCAAGGTCGTGTATGCCGTTACCGATGCCGAGGTAGTACAGGGCACTGCCGACACCGAGGTCGTACAGGCTACCAAAGTCGACATGTTAAATTCGATGTTACAAATTCCCAATTTCGAAGTCGACAGTCGCACATGTCGATGTCGAAGCCGAGGTCGTACATGTCGAGGTCGAACAATTTCGTATAAATCTTTCACTTTTCTTCACTCAAGGTGGAATGAAGTTCTCAAATCCATCACTAATCTTGTTCTTGTAATTGAAGGAAATTCTTACTTCTATGTGTTCTTTCGTAAAAAGGGTCATGCGTCTTATAAAGTCTATGTTACATTTGAACTAGCATGCTCATCATCATAATCAACTTTGAGATTGAAGTAAAACTTGAATATTCCTCGTAGTTCATTTATGCATACGTATTTCGTTGAATTTAAAGAATTCAACATATCATATTGACAATTCAATGTCAATCTCAATCATTTTAAAACATGAATAATCATAACTTTGTTCATAATAATGAACCCTTATTACATTCCAGAAATTCATACATTTCATCTTTGGCATATCGTGCCAAAACTTTCTCATATCATTGTCATCATCTTTCTTATATCTTCCTTCTTTTCATAACTTTCTTGACAAATCATTTGTCACAACATTCATTCTCAACCTTTTTCATAGCTTTCATTTGTTTTGAAAGATTATTTCCATTATCATTCACTTCACAACATAATATTCATTTCACTTAAAAATTTATTTCACTTTCAACTTTTCGTTTCAACTCGAGAAAAAAAATAATTTCATAAACATTCATCTGGCCAGGCTAATTTTCAAAACTTTGGAAAAAGACTCATTTACCTCATTTCGGTTGAGCTTGATGTGATGGAGTGTTGAGCATTGTCAGCTGATCTCTAGAAGTCTAATGACTCAATCTAGACTTAACCCTAAAGGAGATTTTGGGTTCAAGAGCGAACCGCTCTGATACCACTCTGTCACAGCCCCACAATCCTAAGTACGGATTAGCAGGGACTATAACTCTAAACATGAATGAACAAACATGGAGACTCTCTTTAATAAAAGCGTAATACATACGACAGTATGTGCTTGGACTTTAGTACATAATTTAAGTTCTAGCGGCGGAAGACATGTGATAAGTACATATGACGATGTACTATCAAGGTATAAACTTTTCGGCGACAACATTCCTATTGCTCAACCTTTGCTCCATCCATCATCTGCTCAACCTGCACATTTAAAAACAAACATGCAGGGCTGAGTACAAGAATGCACTCAGTGGACTCATGCCAAAAACATTTTATTTTCTTTGAATTACACTGCCAACATCATGGTAAGACACTGAGGGTTTTAGTTGAAAATGCCTTGTGCTTACTAAAATATTTTCATCGATTCATAAAATCATCGCTGGCGGGCATTTTTACAGTGTGTATGATCCGTATCCTTATCATCATTTCATCATATCATCATAGTCGAAAGTCGTGAGGAGGCCTCCTCTACGACCCGTGACCGGCCGTGAATTGTCCTTCTGACACACGGTCACCTTAGGTGTACCGTTAATCCTAGCGGTATTGTCCTTCCAAAGATAGGATCCGATATCGATTTCATACATAAGTTGGGGTGACCCAACAACATTCATAACATTTCATAGATAGGATACATACACAAAACATAAACATTTTGGCAGGTAATCATGTAAATATTTTATCAACAGTTGAAATAAGCATCGTAAATAAATATTTCAAAAGCATTTTATTTTTGAGTAGAGTAAAGCCCACCTGGACTGTAGATTGCCTTAATCCCATTTCTTGGTGTAAGTCCTAGCTTTTACCTATCTATTCTTGGCCTTGAGGTTTTGGAGTGGAAAATCCACTAGGTCTTAGAACCCATATTTCTATTTTAGTGTATATCATGGTATGATATACACTCAATCGACCATGTGGTAGCACTAGTCAAATATTTCACGTTAAGGTATGCTTCGTGAAAATATCGTATCATGATGTTTTATCATAATTCGTACATCTTATAATGCTCTATCGTACCTTGCGACATAACATAATGAATGCATTGATTAATAGCATGTTAGTCACATAAGGCATACTTCACATAGGGGTTTCCAACACTTAGTCAAATTTCAAGTGTTTTAATTTCAGCAAAACAGCTTGAAACAACCCAAGTGACGTGCTTTGACGATCCATAACTCTCGATTCAGAATACGTATGGTCGCACAAAGATACATTCTGAAACCTCTAAACATGTACTACAAGTTCTAAGAAGGAGTTAAATCTAAAAGAGTCGTGGTTCTGAAGATATAGGGTCTCAAAGTGGGCAACTCAAACTGACTTCTATACTTAGAAATTTTTTCAGAATTTCCAGTTTTAGCTTAACGACGAGGGGTTTTGCGAGGCTCGTAACTTTTGACTCACAATACCAAAATGGCTGCAGGCTACCAATTTAGAAACCTTGTAACAAGTACTACATATTTCATGAAGACCATACTGGAAAATATCTAACGCATCGAGAAATACATAAGTCCAAAGTTGACTAGTTGGAAATGGACAGTTTCCAGTAGGTGACTTTGGGTCGATGAAAGGTATACCTATAAGAGTTGGTTTGGGATGAAACTTTCCAGATCACAACTAGACATGGTGGGGAACATTTCTTATGAAGACACCCAAGTCCAAATCGGACTAAAACTGGCTTGAACACCTCACGTAAAAGTCATACTCGAACAGCCTATTATATGAAAAATTTACTAAGGCAGTTTGTTCAAAACAACTTACTGTAATGTATCAACTTTAAGAATTCACCGTGAGTTCATTTTAAGGAATCTGGAAATGAACCAATCATATTGAAAAGCCACTTAAGTCTAGTTTTATCCAGAAAAAGCCTCACTCAATGATTCACAATAGATTGGGAGATAAAAATATTTTACCACAAGCTATCACTCCCGTGACAATTTTGTGCAGTTAGCTTGTAAAATCTGGAATAAATAGTAAAGATTTTTAGAAAATTCTGAAAATTTACAGGAATCTTCTAGACATGCTGAATTATGTTTCTGACAAATTTCAGAGTTTTATCATTAGCCAAACTTAAAACGAAAGCCACGGATTATGGGTGATGAACACGGCGATTTCGCAGATTTGTGCAGTGTTTTTGATAAATACAAATAAAATATCAAATCAAGTTGGATGGACTTGAAATTTTACAGAGTCATACTAGACACATATAATTTCAACATATCAAAAATTTTACAATCATCGGACCACTGAAACTTAGTCAAATAAATTCGTGAAGTTTCTGTTCGTCCAGGAAATCAACATGCAATGATCAAAAGTATTGAATCTACCTATTAAATCAACATGCAATCACTTTCAAGCATAGACCCAACACATTCAAGCATATTGATGAACATGCATGTGTATATCTTGATCATCCCTAGGATCTAAGGAGATGGAATCTACCTTAGCCATGAAATCGAGAGGGATGAAGAGGAAGGGATGGCTGTCCATCTTGAGCTAGGAGCTTGTCTCCTCTCTTAGAATGGTGGAGTGGCTCTCATCCTCTTGTTGCTGCTGGTTTGGCCGTGGTGTGGAGGAGGTGGAGAGGATGGAAGGGTGTAGGGAGATGGAATGGCTGAAGTGGGGGTGTGTGGTGGTAGAGAGGTGGGGTGGTTGCATGGGGTGACAATTGTTGCCTCAAGTGACAATTGTCAAGCATAACTCATGCACAAACAACACCACACACCTCATGCGAAAATATACAAGTATATATACATATATATCTGATTTTAATGTTTAGTTAGGCTTTTAATTAATCACATTGTCATATAGTAGATACATGCAATAGGAAAAATCAACAAGATAAACTTGTATACATAGGTGTATAGTTTTCGGCTTTTACACTATGCCAATGGGTCTAAATGCCAAACATTGATATATGTTATAACATATAGTTTAGATGATAGATAATATCATAGGATAAATTAATGGCATCATTTTATGCGATAAAAATCGAGTTCGAAAATTAGGGTTTTCGAACGTTTGAAAAATTGGTCACTATCAAATCTTGATGATCTAGCATTGATTTAATGCTAAATAATACTGTAATTACATATACTAATCATAGGAAATTAATTCCTATAATTTCTTGATCGATTAAAATGCTTTTCGTTTCATCTCAAAACGTTAACGTTTGAAAACGTTGCAAAACGTTCATTATCGACTCATCTCGAAATGGTCGTCATTACTTTATTAAATTATTCCATTAATAATGGAATTTAATTCTAAGCTTAATTGCTTAGAAAATATCATGAATTTTAACTATCGATACGTGATCGACGTTAAAATAATACTGTCGATATACTTCATATACTTTTATTTCTTAATTCACAATTCTCCGTGAATATAAAATAGGAATTCATTCCTTCGTAAATAATCGAAATCATTATTCGATATCTTATGGATTGAATCATCTCAGCGAATTTCTAATTTACGGGTTTTAAATACCGTAATTGGGCATCTAATTCTGCGGGGTATTACAATAATTAATGTATAATAACGTTATTCAATAAAATGATTTCAATTATGAAATCTTTTCTCACAAAGAGATATTCTGATAAAAGTGTCGTTTTCACGTATTAGTGTATTTAACGAACGTATTTAGATGCGTTAATTTCGAAAGTCAACCATTTTGACTTTTCTTTATAAATCCTTAATAAAACACATTTTAATGAATAAATTCAATATAAATCGATTTTCAATCGATTTCTTTTATAAAGCTTCAATCCTCGATTTTCAAGCAAATCGATAAACTTCATTAATATTTTCTTTAATATGAATTAACTTATTAATTAAACATTATTTTTCATTTCTAACGTTATTTTATATAACGTTTCGTCATAAACATAGTATTCTATGTTTATAAAATTTCATAAATTCTTAATATGTTTAAATTAATTTCTAGACATATATTGTATCATTTTTCTTGATATAAAGAAATTAAAACCCTTAATTTCTTCAATCAAGCTCACGGCCTTCTAGCTAAAATTTCTTAAACTTATTCCAAAAATCCTTCCAAATTCATATAGTATACTATATTATCATAGTATCAATAATATGTATTAACATTAGCTATAGGAAAATTGGACATCATTATTCTATCACTATAGCTCACGGTTTTCATACTTTAATATAGCAATTATTTTTTTTAAAATTCTAATTAGATCATACAAGGCCTAAACATTATTATACAATACTAATTCATTAAAAATTCAACAATACCAACTTCAATATCATGTAACCAATCTATATGGCTCTCGGCCATTTTTAATATATGAACATATGTTTTCCAAAATTTCTAGTAAATTCACAAGATACTAAATCAAGGCTCTAGATTAACATTATGCTATAATATCACTTAAACATTAATTATACACCAACATATAATTTCCTCAACTTTTCGGTACAAACATATATATTCTATAGTTTCCAAAAATTTCCAAATAATCACTATAAGCTCCTTGGCCATCATATAGCATAATTCCATTAACATATGAACATTCATAAATTTCGATCATTATGCTAAGATTCTTAACATGCTAAGTTTGTAATTAGAACATCATAAATGAAGTATATACACTATACTAAACATCATTAACTAACAATTGAACATGTTAGCATAATCTTGTACAAAGAACACATGCTTATAACATAAGATCGAACCATCGAAAAATTAAAATCTTAATGTATAATCGAAACTCGTTAAATTCCTAACCTTTTAACGGTGTCGATAAAATGTGTCGAGCTTTAGATCAAGGTTTGGCTTAAAGAAAATGAAGAACACTTAAGACCTTCTTTTCTCACTTTGCTCTCGGTAATAGGTGTTTGTAAAATAGGTGATGCTTTGTTTGATGAAATCAAATACTTATGAACCTACGTAAAATAATAAAGACCTATTACATATTTTCTCCACTCTTGGTCATTCTCTCACTCTCTCACACGTTTGGAAGCCTTATTAGATAAGCTTTGTGACTCAAAAGGTATACATCATGAAAGGAAGAAATATCTCTTACACACATTAAAAGTTCTTACACCATTTTGAACAATTCAAAGAAATATCTTCTTTTAATTTGGATGAAGAAGCCTTCGATCACTCTTGTTTCCAAAGAGAAACAATTAATTCATTCCATGACTCATCATGCATATTTAAAGCACTTACACAAATTTAATTTTTTTGAACAACTCAATCCTTTGAATTTAGATCATAAGAACCGTCGACTACTTCTCAAACACATAAGGAAGACAAATTTTTTTTCCTATGACCCACCATGCCTATGTCATGGAAGTTAATACTTGAATAAAGTTTTTGAACCAAACAATTCAATCTTGCTTTGGAATGAGATGACCGTCGGCTTCCTCATACCACACACATCACTTAATTGATACAATTTCCTTACTTTACTTATGTGTGTGTGCGTCGACTATCTGACAGCATGAAGGGAGAGTTTTTTAATTTTCCTTGTCTTATTATACATATCAAAATATCTAAGCCTTAACTAAGTGGAAGCAAAGTCAAAAAGGTGTTCCAAAACTTCTTCTCACCTTAATTGATACGCACTTACACGGCTATAACTCAATCCCATGCATCCACTTGATTTTACTTGGTTAGAGTGTACATAATATCCCACTTGAATGATTTAATACACAACATGCAAAGCAAAGCAAAAACTTTCGTAAATGTTGTTACAACCAACAATAGGCACGGCTATTTCAAATTAATAGGGCCTTAATTTGATTTTTATGCTAATTATACATATATATGATAATATATATTTTAGATGATAAATTATATCATAGAAAAATTTATTAGTATCATTTCATAGGTAGAAAACCCTAATTCTCGATTTAGGGTTTTCGAGAATCTTAAATAATCAAAAATATTATTCCAAAATTTTCTAGCATTATTTCAATGCTAAATAATATTCCAATTATATAAAATAATCATAGGAATTTAAATATCATAATTCCTTGATCGTTAGACTTTGATTCTCAAGTCATCTCTAAACGTTAACGTTTGAAACGTCTCAAAACGTTAAATATTGACTCATCTCAAAATGGTCGTAATAAAGCTCTAATCACTTTATTAAATTATTCCAATAATAATGGAATTAAATTCTAAGCTTAAAAACTTAGAAAATATCACGAGCATTTAATTTTCGATACGTAATCGACGTAGAAATAATACTGTTGAAATACGTTACATAATCGTATTTCTCAATTCACATTCATTTGTGAATAATACATAGGAATTTATTATTCCAAAGATAATCGAAATCATTATTCGATATTTTAATAATCAAATTATTGAGATGAAACCCTAATTTACGATTTTTATTATCGTAATTGGGCTTTTAATAAATCGAGGTATTACATTCCACCCCCCTTAAAGAAATTTCGTCCCGAAATTTACATACATCAAAAAGTATGGGCCATTTTAGCACCATAACATAATAAATTTCCACGTGATTCCCTTTTGTCCATGGTTTCTCCATTGGACTTTCATCAAAGACCCAATTTAATCCTTAATCATTGAATCATACGATCAGATAGTCGTAGATGTTCATCACAACTCATATTTGAGTTAAAGATCACGTCATTATGATGAATTACATGGTTTGGGTCATATTCATATATCTTTAGCTGTGACACGTGGAAAAACATTATGTACATTCCCCAAATTTTGGTGGAAGTACTAATCTAGATGCTACTGGGCCTATTATTTCTAGGATCCTCGTAAGGTCCTATAAATCTTGATCTCAACATTCCTTGTACTTTGAACTTTATAAATTCCCTCGATGGAGAAATCTCAAGGAACTTCATTTTCGCATTTAAAATGCGGTTCAGATCTACGCGTACCAGCGTATGACTTTGGTCTGTACTGAGCTTCTCTCAGTCTTTGCCTTATTTGGCAAATATCTTAATCATTTCATTTACGTTGTCAAGACTTTATACTTTCTCTCACCTACTTTATTTGTAATATCCCGGAGAATTAAAAGCCTAATTACGATATTTAAATTCGTAAATTAGGGTTTCGCCGAAATAATTGAATTACAAATATATCGAATAATGGTTTCGATTATTTACAAGATAATGAATTCCTATTTTATATTCACTAAGAATTGTGAATTAAGGAATATATATATATAAAGTATTTCGGCAGTAGTATTTTAACGTCGATTGACTATCGATAGTTAAAATTTCATAAAATTTTCTAAGTGACGAAGCTTAGAATTAAATTCCATTATTAATGGAATAATATAATAAAGTGATTACGAATTTATTACGACCATTTTGAGATGAGTCGATAATGAACGTTTTGAGACGTTTCAAACGTTAACGTTTAGAGATGAATAGAAAAATGAGTTTAATGATCAAGAAATTATAATATTTAAAATTCCTATGATTATTTTATGTAATTAGAGTATTAGTTAGCATTAAAACAATGCTAGAACATTAAGGATTAATTATTGAACAAACGTGGGATTTTCGAAAACCCTAATTCGAAAATTAGGGTTTTCTCACATGAAATGATACCAATAATTTTTCCTATGATATAAGTTATCATCTAAAATATATATTATGGTATATATCTAAAAATAGCAAGAAAAATCAAATTTTAGCAATTAACTATGAAAGAGCCGTGACTTATGTTGGAGCAACAATTATTTACGTGAGTTTCATGTTAGATTTTGCTATGATGTGTTTTAATTGATTCAAGTGGGATCAAATGTCACGACCACACTCCGAATGATCCGGAGTGAGCGGACTAATACTAGGGATAGTATTCAAGGATACGGACGACTGTCACGATAGGACATATCATATGAAAATATAGAACTTAAGATTTAACATACACTTCTAACATTTCGGTTCAAAGGGTTTGCCAGCAGATCCAAAGGATATGACGACTGAAGGACTTCATAGTTCACGTTATTATAATATCCAACATGAAAATAAAGCAGTTCGAGTTGCAATGGAAGTGTGTGAATACATATATGACGATATGTATTGAGGTTATCCATTCCTAACGAACATCGAGGACATATGGCTTTCTCAACACTCCTCCATCATCAACAACCGAGCTCAACTGCACATTTAAAACAAACATGCGGGGCTAAGTACAAAATTTGTACCCGGTGGACTTATGCGAAAACATTTTATTTTCATTGAATTACTACGCGATATAGTGGTAAGACACGAGGGTTTTCTTTGAAAATGCCGTCTTTACTAAAATATTTTCATGAGTTTATAAAAGTTGCTTGCCAAGCATTTTCTTGGTGTACGTACTCTATATCCCTTATTATCATGTCATCACATTATCATAGTCGAAAGTCGTGAAGGAGGCCTCTTCTACGACCCGTGACCGGCCGTGAATTGTCCTTACACTGACACGGTCACCATCGGTGTACACGTTAATCCTAGCTGTATAAGCCTTCCCGGCATAGGATCCGATATCGATTTTCATTCATAAGTTGGGAATAACCCATCAACATCACATCATACATGGATAGGATACGATACACAAAATGTAAACATTTTGGCGTGTAATCATTTAAAGAATTTTAGCATTAGTTGAAAATGCGTAAGCAAGGCAGGTTGAAAAGAAGCGAGAAAGTTTTTCTCGTTTTAGTAATAAAGCCCACCGAAATTATTGATCGTCTTTAACGTTTTCTTTACTCGTCGGCGTCCGGTGGTGCGTCGGTGTCACACCTTTATATAAAAGGATGCTTTAGTACGTCGTTTACGTAATTCGAGACTTACAAAGTCTTATAAAAATTCGATATTTCATATCGACGCGAATTGAATTCCTTAATGAATTTAATTCGTTTTTCAAATGCGTATCAACTTAACATTTCTCGTTCTTTGATAGAAACGAGATATGTGTTGAAAATTACCAACTTACCCTTCTTGGTAAATGGTCCAACGTTTTCTCACGTTTTTCGATTTCATGACTTTAAACATGAAATCCTTTCATATCAACGTGATATCATTAGCAAATGATGCGTCTTACGCATTTTAGCGTATTTATCGAACGTATTACCCGTGCGTTGATTCCAAAAGTCAACAATTTTGACTTTTCTTAGTAATTAATTACTAAGTCTTATTTTAGTATTAAATTCTTTTGAAAATCAATGTCCAATTGATTTCTTTTTATAAACTGTTTTAATATGTTTAAAAAAATAATTTTTAAACATATAATTCATTATAAATAATAAATTTAAGGATTTAAAGTCCTTATTTCTATTTTTAAAATAGCTCACGGCTATTTTGGGTTTTCAACCAATTATTTTGAAATTTATCCAAAATTTCTAAATATGTCTAAAATAATATTAGACATATAATTTATTAATAAAATTGATTAAAAGGATTTAAAAATCCTTAGAAATTCTTTAGAATGTTTCGGTAATTATGAAAATTACCAAACAAAGTCCAAAAATTTTTCTAATATTATATAGTGTATTATTATACACTATGCTCATTAATAGGTCATAAGATCAACTAAACATTGTTCAATCATCACCTTATTATTTATATAAGGTCTCGACATTTTTAATAAAATGCTCAATAATTTCCTAAAATTCCAATAATTTAACACAAGGTCCAAACATTAGTCCATAACATACTTATGTCATATAATCCATAATATGACATTTATATACCATATAAATGGTATACTAACTCTCGGCCCTTTTCATAATACACATTAAAATTTTTATAAAAATTCCAACATATATATCATGCTCATAAACCATAGTGTAGCAACATTACATCATAATATACATCAAAGACCATTTGATCATCTTTTGAGTGTATAACTCATCGGTTTTTTGAAACAAATGTGTAATTGATCTTCAAAAATTCTAACAAAATCTAAGATGCATAAAACACATTTTAAAACAATAATACAACATTGCATGTCACAAAATAAAATTACACACTAACATATATATATATAGGCCTCGGTATTTTTCAAAATAATTGATAGGATTTTCTTAAATTTCCAATTAAATCATAGGGTATAAAATTCATACACTAGAGTAATAAAACACCATTGCATGTTATAAAATAAAATCATACACATGTATATTCATATATGTAGCTCTCGGTTATTTTGGAAATAAGATGTAGGAATTTCTTAAAATTTCTAAACAAAATTGCTATAGATTCACATGATATCATAGATCAATTATATGTAATTGCATGGTCTAAATAAAAATTCATCACCCACATAATATATACATAGGTCTCGGTTCTTATGAAAAAAATAGCAAGAGTGTTCTAAAAATTTTCAAATAATTTATATACACTCTCAATACCTCTTAGATCAATAATATCACATTGCATGTACAAAAATAAAATCATACACCCACTTACTTCAAGCATAGCTCTCGGTTTCAAGAAGAACAATAGCATAGATTTTTCAAAAATTTTCAAATAAATACTATAGTCACATATTAACTCATAGATCATAAAATCAAAACCATACAACCTCTCATAGGTCTCGGCCTTTTCATAAATTTTTCATACATATTGAATAAATTTTTAAAACATGCTCAAAGCTTCACAACTTATTGCTACATATCCTTAGTACACATTATAGCCATGGATTCGAAAATCTTTGAACAAAACTTACATGCAATACTTTTGAAAACAAGAACACATACCTAATCCCTTTCTTAACATTATACACATGCAATAGCAAAAGATTACCAACTAAGATTATCAAGAACACATGCATTGTTCAAACAAAAATTTCGAAACTTAGGAAATTTTTCAAGAACAACTATCCATTTGTTTGAACCTACCTTAGGTATATGGATTAAAGAGACAATGTATAAGGTACTATGGACTTGTGTGGTGATGAGAGGAAGAAAAATTTCAAGCTTGAAGGGTGGAGAAGAGCTCGGCCATGGTGAAAATAAGAGAGAGAGAGAGTTTTGAGAGTGTTGGAGAGAGAGATGGGAGTAGAGTGTTTGAGTGAATAAGGAGAAGTGAGGAATGAATTAAAATCTGAAAATATCCCCTTATTATCCCCTCACTCTCGGTCTCTCTCTCCCAATACAACACAAGACTCTTCACATTTTAATACTAGTTTATTCACTAATGGGTTCCCAATCATTAGTGTCTTACACACTATCTTGGAAATAGTTAAAAGTATTATTAGTGGGAGATTTGTTGGTATAAAATCTGAAAATATACATATATATACATGCAAGAGTGGAGAAGATGAATTAATTCAACATTGTGCAAGAAGGAATAGCTACCGGCCATTAGGCCATACCTTAGGTTAAAATTCTTATTTCATGCTAATCATAGGTATATAAATCATAATATATGATTTAGATGATATTTAATATCATAGGTTAATTAAATAGTATAAAGGAAGAAAGTAATTCAACTTGTGCACCAAATAAATGGCTATCGGCCATTTGGTTTGATCATAGCTTAAAAATTTTATTTCATGTCATTCATAAGTTTGTGCACCTTGGTATATGATTTAAATAATAATTATAGCATAGGATAATTAAAAAGAGCAAAAATTTTCGAAGAAAACCCTAATTTCAAAATATTAGGGTTTTCGAAACTAAGGTTGAGATTTTTGCTAATTCTAATGTTCAAGCATTAATTAAATGCTTATTAGTACTGTAATATCATAAAAATATCATAAGAAATAATTTCCTAAAGTTTCTTGATCATTAAAACCATCGTTCGTCTTATCTCTAAACGTTGACGTTTGAAAACGTCTCAAAACGTTACGTATCGACTCATCTTTAAAATGGTCGTAAATACTCGTAATCTCATTATAAAAATATTCCATTAATAATGGAATATAATTCCAAGCTTGATTGCTTAAGGAATATCGTGACATTTCAACAGTCGATATGCATTTGACGTTAAAAGCGTCATGTAGATAAAAGTTAAAACTTTCGATTTCATTCATTCACTAACTTTGAGTGAGTGTGTAACAGGAAATTATTCCTTGTAAACAATTGAAATCATACTTGATTTCATATGTGATTTGATTTCACGGCAAAATTTTATTTTACGGATTTTAAAGACCGTGAATAGGCTTTTAAAACTGCGGGTTATTACATCAAATGACACAATACCCAAGTAAATTAAAAGTAAAACAAATGAAAGGCTTGAGCAATGTATTAGAACCGTGTAATGTGTTTCAAATGGAGGTTGGAAGAAATAATAAAACTCTTCCTTTGACTTTCCTTACACATAGTTAATCTTAGATAAAAGTGACTAGTGTTAGACAAAATTAAAAGCTTCATCTTTGTGTACATTAAGAGAGGTGTGACGGCACCATGATCCAAAAGCAAAGGAAGATATTTCATTGATTTGTTCAAAATGGTGTAAGAGATATTAATTAGGTGATGTAATACTTAGAGGAGTCACCAAGCACATTTTAAAAGGCTTCCAATTTTTTGGAGAGTGAGAGTGACCGAGAGAGAGAGAAAGGCCTTGATGCAAGGATTAAATTCATTCACTTAAGTATTAAGTGATAGGCCTCATCAAATAAATCAAGACAATTCTCTCTCCCAAACAAAGAGACTACAGAGAGCTTTGTGAGAAGAAAAGCCTTGAGTGTTCTTGATTTCATTAGCCAAAAGCTTGATATCTAAAGCTTGCACATAAAATCGACCGTTAAAAGGTTAGGAATTGAACAAGCTTCAATTATACACTAAATTTTAATTATCCAACCGTTTGATTTTAATGTTGGAGCATGTGTTCTTATGAAAGAAATTATGCTAATATGTTATTGCTCTTTAAATATGTTTAGTATGTAATTATAAGCATATGTATTATATTAAATCAAAGGCCTAAGCATGTTACGATTTTTCTCTAATGATCGAAAATTCTAGGAGTTAATTTAATGATGGATTAATGATATATGATAGCCAAGGAGCTTATAGTGATTATTTGGAAAAAATTTGGAACTCATATGGAATAAATATGATATTGCCGAAAGAAAAAGAAAAAAAAAAGAATGAAAACCATTTGAAAAAATTTGAAGAATGCCGTGAGCATTCTTTGTGGTTTTGAGATGAATGCTTGTTCTCTAATATATGTAAAAGCATGTGATTAATATATATTAGAATTTATTAGATTTTGAAATTTTGTTCATGTACTTGAACAAAAAAATCGAGAATGCTTAGTATGACTATGTTGGTGAATAAGTGGTAAATGTTGGATGTTATGATGTATTAGTGTTATATGATAGTGTTTAAGTATAGTGTAATTTTGTAAGAATTTTACAAAAAATGTTTAGTATATATTGTGAAGGAACCGTGAGCTTGAGCAATAATCCTTGATGTAGAAATTGAAAATATTGGACCTTATGTTATAAATATGTTATAGATCAATGTTGAGGCCTTGTATAAATTAATTAGATTTTAAAAAATTATTTGGGCAATTTAGAGCTTAAAACCGTGACCTATGAATTAAATAAGTGATGCCCAAATTTTCTATAGTTAATGATAATACATATTAGTGATACTATGATAATATAGTACACTATATGAATTTAGAAGAAATTTTGAAAGAAGATTGAGAATCAAAAGCTTAAGGTCGTGAGTTTGAATAAATGTATTAAGGATTTTAATTCCTTAATATCGAGGAAAATAATACATTATATGTCTAGAAATTATTTTAGACATATTAAAATTTATGAAATTTTATAAACATAGAATACTATGTTTATGTCAAACGTTATATTAAATAACGTTAGAAATGAAAAATAATGTTTAATGAATAAGTTAATTAATATTTAAGAAAAATATTAATGGAGTTTATCGATTGCGTGAAAAATCGAGAATTAGGGCTTTATGAAAAGAAATCGATTGAAAATCGATTTATGTTGAAATTAGATATTAAAATATAAGTTATTAATGAGTTTATAAAGAAAAGTCAAAATTGTTGACTTTTGAAATTAACGTATGAAATACGTTCGATAAATACGCTAATACGTGTAAAACTTATTAATTGTATAAGAAAATCTCGTTGGTGAGAAAAGATTTCATAATTGAAATCTTTATATCGAAAAACATGAGAATACGTTGAACGTTTAACCTAAAAGGTTAAAATGAAATAGTTGAACATATCTCGTCTCTACCGAAGTACGAGAAATGTTTAGTTAAGATACACGATTGGACGACGTATTGAATTTGTTAAGATATTCAAATTATATTAGTATAAGTTATCAAAGTTTATTTTAAACTTTGAAAATCTCGAAAAATGTGATGACGTACTAAGATCGTTTTTACGTAAAGGTGACGCGGATGCGATCGTTGGCGTAAAGGAAAGCAATTAAGAAAGCTTACGTGCCGGTGGGCTTCTTTTCTTATCCTCGAGGATAAAATGCTCTATTTATGATGCTTTCTTGAAATGAAAAGTAATTATTTATGATGCTCTCTTTTGAGAAATGATTATGAAATGATGATGAAATTACACCCCAAAATGTTTATGTTTTATGTATGTATCCTATCCATGAATGAATGAATGAATGATGAATGTTGTTGGGTCGCTCCCAACTTATGAATGAAATCGATATCGGATCCTATGCTTGGGAAGGCTTATACAGCTAGGATTAACGTGTACACTAATGGTGATTGTGTCTTTGAAGGACAATTCACGGCGGTCGCAATGACGTAGAGGGAGGCCTTCTTCACGGCGTAAATGTTAATGTTATGATGAGATAAAGGGATATGGATCATACATACAAGGAAAATGTTTTGCAGACGAATGTTTATGAAAATGATGAAAAGTTTAGTAATCTCGAGGCCTTTTAATCAAAACTCTTGTGTCTTACCATGATGGGGCGAGTAATTAAAAGATGATAAAATGTTTTGGCATAAGTCCACTTGAGTGCATTATTTGTACTCACCACGCATATTGTTTTAAATGTGCGATTGAGTACATGATGCGATGGAGCGGTGTTGAGCAATAGGAAAGTTGTCATTGAAAGTTATACCTTGATAGTACATCGTCATAGTACATATCACATGTTTTCATTGCAAGAACATAAGTTATGTAGTAAAGTCCAAAACATGCTTGATTTATGCATTACAATTTAATGTTAAATGGTCTCATTTTTATTCATCCTGTTTAGAGTAATAATCCACGCTAAATCGTACTTAGGATTTAGGGGTCATTCTGAGTGGTATCGAGCGGTTCGCTCTTTGAACCTAAAATCTCCTTTGAGGTTAAGTCAGATTGAGTCACTAGACTTCTAAAGGTCGGTGACAATGCTCAACACTCCATCACATCAAGCTCAACCGAAATGAGGTAAATGATTCCTTTTCAAAATTTTGAAATGAAAAGTTGAAAGAGCAAAAGAATCGAGATGATTTTTTCAAAAGGAATGAAAGATGTGAAAGATGAATGATATGAAATGGAAGTTCTGAATAATGTTGAGAATGAAAGTTATGCAAAGTGATCAAGCTAGAAATGAATGCTTATGATTGATAATGGGCAAAATGTGCAAGAATGAAATGTTGAAATTGCAAAATTCAAGTAATACATGCATTCAATAACTATGTTATGAAATTGAACAAAATTTTCAAGTTCTCATAACCAAATTCATTCAAATTTCAAGATTATGTATAATGAATGAATATGCTTGAAATGAACGTAAATGGCCAAAGTTGGAATGATGAATTCTTCGAAATTCAAAGAAATGTGCATGTATAAATGAACTATGTTTTCATTATTTGAAACTTTAGTTTCAAATCTCAAGATTTATTATGACAAATGATATGTCATCTCAAGAAAAACATAGGCGATATAAGAAGCATGATCACGTGTTGCAAAAGAACATAGAAATGCGAACTTCATTCCTTACAAGAACAAAAGAATGATATGAAGAGCGAAAGTAACGATAACTGAAGCTTGAAGGCAAAAGACGAATGTGAAAACGACTCGATTACGACTTCGGCATGTGTGACTCGACTTCGACTTCGGCATGTGCGACACGATTATGACTTCGGCATGTGCGACTCGATTTCGACTTCGGCATGTGCGACTCGACTTCGACCTCGGCATGTGCGACCTTGACTTCTACTTCGGTATGTGCGACCTTGACTTCTACTTCGGCATGTGCGACCGTCGACTTTTACTTCGGTAATTTTATAACATCGACTTTGACATGTCGACCTTAGTAGTATATACTACATCGACGTCGGCATTACTCTGTACTACCTCGGCATCGGTAGCGGCATGCACGACCTTGGCGTCGGCATCGCTTATGATCTCGCGCGAGCGGCGAATTTTATGCACTACGCGGTGATTTTGTTTTAGCTCGTTCTCGTTCGTTTGAACTCCGATTCGTCGGTTTTCACCCACGTGCCCCTAATGCACTGTACTTTATTTTCTATGAAGGACTGAATCACGATTCCTATTCCGAATTTACAAGAAACAGTTGAATTTGGTTCTATGATTTTTATAGAATGAGAATGTTATAGTATGATAAGAATCTTAGAATGTTACTAAGAAAGTAAGATTTCGATGTACAAGTAGAGCCATGACCTACATGAGAACCTTTGTTGATGACCTATTACAGTATATAAGGTTTCAAATTATATTCATTACCCAATTTACGTCATTGAGTTTAACTACATGACTAGTTCAATTGAGAAATCATTTGAGTTTCTCACTTTTTACGAAGGAAAATTACAACCTGAAACCTTATAAAGTGTCCTTTGAAACCAAGCCTTGTGGGACTGAGAAAATAATTATGACGGGTCTGGCCACCCATATGACCAAAGAAATCTCAGTAGTCGTCATTCTGGTCTTCGGACCCTAGATCCCAATTATTCAGTCCAAAGAGCATACCGATTCAATCATTAAAAGATGTTAATTTGATTTGTGAGACAGTACCTCTTGTAAGTAGTCGTGATAATTTCTCCTCGATTCTTGAAACCATCAAGTATGATGAATGTTGACTTACCTTGCCACCTAAGTGCGAACTAGTAAAGCGATAAACATCGAGCATGATATAGGTTGACTTATCTCGATCACCTAAAAGTTTCGAGACCGATGAAGTGATAGACATCAAGAAATTATGATGTAAAGAAAATCTCGATGAGGCGAGATATTTTCCTATGATACACATGGATGTGATGACCCATTGATGGGCTTTACAAAGATTTATAACGGTGAAGTTATACCTTCATATGATCGTTATGATAATAAAATTATGAATAAGATACTCTTTAGCATTGAATGCAAGAGTAAAAAGTAAAGAAAAGTATATGATATCGAGGGATATAATTTTCCCTCACCATGCCATAACGAGAGAGATTACAACTTATCTTTAAGATAGTTGTTTGTCCTAAACCCTCGTTAGTAGGATTGGACATGTTTAAAAGAATGAAGGTGCATGCAAGATATTCTTTTCAAAGAATATATATATATAAAGAAATGATAGCATCTCAGAAAATAAATCTCTCGCCTTATACCTCAATCAATGAGATTATGCTTGAGCATAATCGATTCCAATAATTGAAACTTGGTTAAACAAGCGATAATGAGATTGAGGAATCATAATCCTTGAGATTGTGTGAGCGACTAGGATAGCCCTAGTATGTAAATCAGTATGGAGAAAATATCTCCAAAGCGAGACATGGAAATGAGATGCTTGGAATTTAAGTTATGGTGTCTGAATGTACTACCTTACCAAGCCATATGACAATAATGCGGTTCTAACCACAATGTGAGAACAGTATATAACAGTAATATTACTTTCGGTACCATGTTCGAAAAAGGGAGAAAAAGTCAAAATAACTGAAGAAACTATGAGCTATATAATTATAAGATAGCCCACGACATGATATAAGCTACAGAGACATATGACTTCGATAAATAAAGATTTCTCTTGAAAAGAGTTTAAAGTAAGGATATATGAGAAATATATTCCTAAGATCGATAAAGTGAAGAAGGAATTGAATCATTCATACTGGATTAGGAATGAATGATAGTGATAGGGACATGACGATCTACGATAAGATTTAATTATCAAAATATCAATATCTAAGGATAGGTTGATGTAGACCTAACCACGAATGCTATTGGTAAAAGCATACTTGATGCGATACCCAGAAGTATAGGGTGAATGAGGCAACGAAGGCCATAGCAAGGAACATAATGTCCCAATGCGAAGGACAATGACATATGAAATAGATGTTTACTTGAATGAGACGGAACACCGTAGACCAAAGCCTATACTTCACGGCGAGCGAACAAAACCAAGATGACTGATAGGTATGAAAGATTTCTCGACATACCTATAATATTTTTCTTTACCTATAATATTTTGTTCGATATGGGTGCTTTATGTTCTAACATCGCACAAGTATGTGTAGAAGCGATAAGAACCTAATTGAATAACCGAATCAAGAAATGAAAATTTCTTCACCTATATGAGAATTATGGCGTCACAAGTATAGTAAAGGCTTAGAATTGAACCTAGAATCGCCTAAGGTTCTATCAGATGATTTGGATCATTATATCTATGTGGAGCGTAGATATAATTCTAGAAACAAAGTTTGGAAATGGATGCCATTCACGTGATTAGTGACACGGGGCTAGTCTCTTCGTTAGAGATTTTCTGTGTGATTTTAGCACCCACTATTTGCTTATGCGAATAAATTTAGGCGATATCTGTTGAAGGTGTAAACGTAAAATGAGTAATAAGATAAGTGTCATGAGTCGTGTCGTAAGTTGTCTACAAGTTATATATGTCTTAAAGTGTTTAATTCTTTAAGAGATCCTTCTTGTTTAAAATTCCTCTATTGCTTTGATTTAAGTCCGACTTATCTAGCAATATCATTTCTGAGATGGCAATAAAAGGGATAATCTGAGTAAGAAGATAACCACAAGGCCTACAAGCTTAGAACTCGCGCAGCGATCGGCTTTTTATTATAAGCGGGCATGGATTTGGGGCAGTTTTGAAGGAATTCTGCACCTTTGGAAGGATGCTCGTAACTATGGAGTTACGGATGAGGATGGTATCCAACGGCTTATTAAATCGCTTGCCAGCAAGTTGTCGAATTTTGCTAAAGAAGTATCAAGAGAATATCTTCTTCATGTAGAAAATTCCAA
Source organism: Salvia rosmarinus (assembly GCA_036937905.1). Taxonomy (NCBI): domain Eukaryota; kingdom Viridiplantae; phylum Streptophyta; class Magnoliopsida; order Lamiales; family Lamiaceae; genus Salvia; species Salvia rosmarinus. The sequence continues at coordinate 35,458,641 of CM072820.1, read as the reverse complement.
GGCTTGGGCAGACTTACCAGGATTTGTCAACCGGCTCAAGCATACATATGATGCGTATGGAACAACACCGATGAGCACTTGTCACGGTCCCCGCAAGTTTCACGTAATTATATAAAGGAATGGTTGTACCACGATGTTCCCAACGCCGACCCACGTCGTGTGCGTCAATTATACGAAAGGGATGAGAATGGCCAAAGGAGGATCTTACCGTCAGCGGATTAGGAGAATTACCGCTACCAACTCAACCTTACTTTTGATAAAAGTAATACAAACCTCAGTGCGGAAGAAGAAATAGGGGCGACTTGACCTCGGCTCTCGAAGGAGATAGATCATGGAGGTATGAAACAAAATGTACGGAGAAAGGCAAGTTTCCAAATGAGAGTACGATTAGATGAAGGCCACTCGAGGCGTAGAATCCTATGATAACATGAGACTTATATGTAGATAATGGTGTGGTTAGAATATGTAAAATAAGCGTAGTTTGGAGTATTTTGTGAATATGTTAAAATGGTGTCAAAATTGGAATGTAAAAGAACTAGATGCCGTGTAATAATCCGTCGATCGATAGACCCTCATAATTAATGTATGAAAAGTCCTCATGAGGCATTTTGATGAAAGATATTATATGGTTTTTGAAGAACAGTATCCGAGATACGACAACGAATTGTTCCGAATAAGATATGGTCACTATGAGATAATAGTTAAGCCATTCGGACTAACAAATGCACCAGCCCTGATCATGAACCTCAAAAATCGAGTGTTCCACACATACTTAGACAATTTTTCTTAACCTTTATGAATAACGTTCCTATTCATACGAAGAATGAGAAAGAACGTCGAAAGACTGTCTTACGAATTTTAAGAGCTGGAAATTTTTTGCCAAGTACAGCATTGTGAATTTCGGCTTAAAGAAATATTCCTCAGACACGTAGTGTCTTTAGAAGAAATCAAAGTAGATCTGTGTCACGCCCCCACTCCGGATAACCCGGTCTAGAGGGTGACTAATACTAGGAATAGTATTATAGGATAAATTGACCAATATAAGTGGTCACATTGGTTATAAACAAGCATGCATAATAAGTCATAAGATATTATCCCAATAATTAAAAAGGTTTAGGCCATCAGACCCAAAGATTAAACCGTGATCGATGAACCTCAATAGTACGACGAAGAGACATAATGTTTAAGAGTTAGAGTTTAGCGGTGGAAGTGTGTGAATACATATATGACGATATGTATTGGCAAAACCAAATCTAAATAAGCGATCGAGGACACCTGACTCCTCAACACTGACCTCCATCATCACCATCGAGCTCAACTGCACATTTAAAACAAACATGGGGCTAAGTACAAGAAATTGCACTCGGTGGCTCATGCGAAAACATTTGATAGAATTTGAATTCTGTTGCCAATATCGGGTAAGTCACGAGGGTTTTAGTTAAAATGCTTGGCTTACCAAATCATTCGGTTAAATAAACATAGCTCGGCCGAGCATTTTCTTGGTGTGTATGGTCCATATCTCATAGTCATAATACATAATAATAATAAATAATAAGCGTCGAGAGGAGGCCTCCCATCTACGACGCCGTGACCGACCTTAATCCCGTCTGAGACACAATCCTCTCTGCAAGCATATGTTAACAACAGTATAGTTCCAACCTTCACGCCAATCCTAGCCGGGCATTTATCATCCGCACGGGACCCGACATTAAAAAGGTTGGGTGCTACCACAACAATTGATATAATAATTCCAACCATCTCCACATTACTACGGGCATAACAGATAGGATCCATACACAAAACGAAATATTTTGGCGGTAATGATAAAACATTTGATAACGGTTGTAAAATAAGTACTGTAAATAAACTCATTTGGTATGACAGTAAAGTCACATTTTTGAAGATAAGAAGCCCACATTTGTGAGGTAAGAAAAGGGCCCACATTTTAAGATAAAGCCCACATTTGTGAGGTAAGAAAAAGGCCCACATTTTAAAGATAAAAGCCTACACGGACTATGGTTCGTTGTAAAAGTCCTAGGTTCGTTCGTTCGTCAAAATCCCGTCGCCGCGTTTGCGTCCTTACCTTCTGGCGAGGTTTTAGTGCGTCGCTCAAGTCTTTCGAGACTTTCAAAGATAACCGATATTTTATATCGACGTGAGTTAATTCCTCAAATGACTTCGATATACTTTCAAATCGTTATTTAATTGAATTGTTCTCGCCTAGAGATACGTTCAACTATTTCGGTTTAACGCCCGAACTTAAGCGTTTTAACGTATGAGCACGTTTCTCGATAAAAGGTTTCATTTGTGAAATCCTTTCTTGCTAATAATTATTATACTCAATTAGCACATCTTACGCGCATTGGCGATTTATCGAGCGTATAATCGCACGTTTGGCTTTAAAAGTCAACGAAGTCAACACGGCCAACAAAGTCAACGATTTTGACTTTCAAATAGTAATTTCTTACTATTTCGTTTTATAAATCGAATTTGATCGATTTGAAAGCGTAAAGTCCTAACTCTCGATTTATCACTTAAATCGAGGACTTATAAATAATTTCGCATTTATTAACCTTTTAATAATTAGAAAAGCGTATTTTGATTTTAAAGCGTTAACAACCTAACGTTTGCCTTAAATATAGTAAACTATGTTTATAAAATTTTATAATTTCTAAAATATGTCCAGAATATAAATAGACATATATTTTATTAATAAACTGATTTAAAAGGATTTTAAAACCCTTTTAATTATCGAAATTTTCGATAATTAGCTTAAAAATACTAAATGACTTTTGAAAATTTTTCTAAATTAATATAGTGTATTATTATACACTATGGTCCAGAATATAATTTATAAGATCCATATGATATTGTTTGTCATTTATTAGTATATTTACATATATATTCATTTCGGTAATTCCATATAATATGGAATAATTATCCAAAAATTTCCAAAATTAATATACACATAGTATAATATCCCAACATCAATATATGTCATTAATATAACCTATAGTTCATCATAAGCATTCATTTCACAATATATAACAATATTCACGGTAATTTCGATTTAATTACCCAATAATTATCAAACAATTTCTAAAAATTCTAATTAAATCACAACATGATTAAACATTATATTATAACATTGTAACATCACAATATCAACCAAACCAATTGAAATCATCACCATATGGAGCATATATGCTCTCGGCTTTTTGATTAATTTTTGGTATTTGGTTTTCAAAATTTCCAAAAATTATATACTATGTTTATACATTATAGTATAGCAATATAACATCATTTAATCATCAAAAACCAATTAAATCATCACCTTATGCACATAGTGCTCTCGGTTTTTTTGATTTAAATTAGGTATTTGATTTTCAAAAATTCTAACAATTATACACTATGTTTATACACTATAGTATAATAATAATACATCATAACATTAATCAAAACCAATTAAATCATCACTTTAAGAGCATCAAGCTCACGGCTTCTTTGATTTAAATATGGTTTTGATTTCCAAAATTCTAATAAAATCATATATCACATAAGTAATATACTAAAGTATTAATATACTATTGTATGATCAAAAATAAAATTATACATCAACACATACTACCCTGAAGCTCTCGGCATTTTCAAATAATTTTGCATATGTTTCCCAAAATTTTAAATAAATCATATAACATATAAACAATACATTCAAGCATTAATATGTCATCACAAGCTTAAAATAAAATTATACCCATGGTACACATTTATGAAGCTCACGGTAATCTTAACAAAATACTTGTGGGTTTTCAAAAAATTCAAATCATACATATGAGTTATAAACATGATAATAAACAATAATCCATCACTAAAATGCTCAAGAAGTAATCGGTCATCATCATTTTATTTTATAAAGTTTTCGAAAATTTTGTTAAACAAATCCTATGGTTCGAAAATTTCATAAACAAGTTAGATCCATTCAAAAATTTAATAAACAACCCCATAAGTTTATTCTAACATATAATCACATATTTGGAAATAAAAATCATCAAGAACAATATATCTCATACTCAAGAACATTAAACACATATGTATACATATATAGAACATTCGAACATACATATATATACACAAGAGCATGCTCGATTTTTCTGGAATAAATGAAGGTATAATCGGTACTTAAGGTCCATGTTTACCTTGGAATGATATAGGATTCACAAGAATATTGTAGGTATCAAAGTTTAGGAGGAGAAATGGAGAAGGAAGGTTTGAAAATGGGGAGGAGGCTCATTGCGGAGTTTTGGGGAGAGGATGGAGAGCAATGTGGGTTGTAGTGGAGAGGAAGAGGTATAATGAGTATGGGGTGAAGAGGAAGAGTCACTCCCCCCCTATATTACTCTATTACACGGCACACACTCTCTCTTACAAATGGCAGCAATTTCTTGTTAGTGGGTTTAGTGATGATTAGGGAGTGTTAAAAGCCTTGCCATGCATTGGGCGATAGAAAAAAAATCATGAGCATGGGGTTGAGGATGGCCGTGGCTATCATGGCCAAAAGGGCTGATTTTAATTTTGTTACACATTAACACAAGGTATTAATCATAGCATAGGTCATAGATGTATAATCTGAGCCATTAAAATAATTAAACTCAACATATACCACATTTTCGAAAATCTGAGTTGAAATTAGGAAAATAGGAATAAAATACAAATCACACCTATTATTGATACTCATGCCATTTTCGATCCAAATATACATATATACATCATAATATATGATTTAGATATTAAATATTAGCATAGGATAAAATTATAGCATTTATTCATGCATAGAAACCTAATTTCAAATGTTAAGTTTGAAAATTAAAAATGTAAGCTATCAAGTTTTAATGTTCCAAAACTGATTTCATAGCTTAATAATACTCATATATATCATAACATATAGTTTAGATACCATATGATAATTTAATGGTGTCATTTCATGTGAAAACCAAAGTTTATAAACTTAGGATTTTGAAAAAATCAATACCAAAATATCAATTTTAATAGCGAAAATTCGATTTTAATAAATAATAATCTGTAATTATAAAAATAATAATAGGAAATTAATTATTTGTCACGACCCCATTCGGACCAACCGGATGGAGGCGACTAATCTAGGAGTAGTACTTTAGGGTTACATGGATAAAATAGAGATGCGTAAAATAAGCTAACATGCTTGAGCGAATATGAGATGATGTTATATTGTTTTGAAAAGGTTTGAGCCATCGGACCCCAAAACTTGGCCCGATCCGATGGGCCTCAATAGTTTATAAACATAAAAGCGTAAATAAGGGAGTTCGAGTGTAGCGTGGAAAGTGTGTGAATACATATATGACGATATGCATTCAAGGTATAAACCACAAATTCAAGTAAATCGGTCGAGGACTTTGGACTCCTCAACACATTCCCATCATCACCATCGAGCTCAACCTGCACATTTAAAACAAACATGCGGGGCTAAGTACAAGAAATTGCACTTAGTGGACTCATGCCGAAAACATTTGATAGAATTTGGATTCTGTTGCCAATATCGGGTAAGTCGCGGGGTTTTAGTTAAAAATGCCTTGTCTTTACCAAATCATTCGGTTAAATAAACATAGCTCGGCCGAGCATTTTCTTGGTGTGTATGGTCCGTATCTCATAGTCACAATACATAATAATAATAAATAATAAGCGTCGAGAGGAGGCCTCCATCTATGACGCCGTGACCGTCCGTAATCCGTCTGACCTGATCGCTCTCTGCAAGCATATGTTAAACAACAGTATAGTTCCAACCTTCACGCCAATCTAGCCGGGCATTTATCATCCGCACGGGACCCGACATTAAAAGGTTGGGTGCTACCACAACAATTGATATAATAGTTCCAACCATCTCCACAGCCTACCAGGCGAATGACAGATAGGATCCATACACAAGCGAAATATTTTGGCGGTGTAATGATAAAACATTTGATAAGCGGTTGTAGTATAAGTCTTGTAAATAAATTCATTTGGTATGACAATAAGGTCACATTTTGAAGATAAAGCCCACATTCGTGAGGTAAGAAAGGGATGCCCACATGGACTATGGTTCGTTGTAAAGTCCAGGTTCGTTAGATTCGTCAAAATCCCGTCATTGCGTTTGCGCCCACACGCTACGAAAAAGCTAGGTTTTAATGCGTCGCTCAAGTCTTCGAGACTTTCGAAAACTAAGATAAACTTGATATTTCATATCGATGTGACTGAATTCATAGTGGATTCAATCGTCTCTAATACGCATCGATTGACTTGTTCTCGTTCTTCGAGATACTTTCGGCGTGTAAATCGTTTTCGATATATGGATTTCATTTGTGAAATCTTTTGTTACTAATGAGGTATCATACTCAATTAGTATATCTTACGCGTACTGACGTATTTATAAACGTATAATCGTACGTTTGACTTGAAAAGTCAACGAGGTCAACACTGGTCAACAAAGTCAACGATTTTGACTTTTAAAAAGTAATTTCTTACAATTTTGTTTAATAAATCGAATTTGATCGATTTGACAACGTAAAGTCCTATTTCTCGATTTAACTTGTAAATCAAGGACTTATAAATATTTTCGCATTTTTAATAACCCTTTTTATAATTAAAAGGCGTATTTTGGTATTTAAAACGTTATAAAATGAACGTTTGTCTCAAACATAGCAATCTATGTTTATAAAATTTTGTGAAATTTAGAAACTGTCCAGAATATTAATAGACATATATTTTATTAATAAACTGAATTAAAAAGGATTTTAAAACCCTTTTATATTATCGAAATTTTCGATAATTAGATTAAAAATACTAAATGACCTTTGAAAAATTTTCTAAATTAATATAGTGCATTATTATACACTATGGTCCAGAATATGAATTTATCAAATTCATATGATATTATTTGCTATTTATTTATATATATACATATATATATTACGATAATTCCATTAAATAGGAATAATCATCCAAAAATTCCCAAAATTGATATATACTCAATATAATATCCCAACATCAGTATATAGTATTAATATAACCCATAGTTCATCATAACCATTTATTTCACAATATATAGTAATTATCTACGGTAATTACAAGATAATTACCAAATAAATAGCAAACAATTTCTAAAAATTCTAAATAAATTCCAACATCATTAAACATTATATTATAACATTGTAAAATCATAACATCAACCAAACTAATTTAAATCGTCACCATATGAGCTTATAATGCTCTCGGCTTTTTCGATTTAAGGTGTTGTTTGATTTTCAAAAATTCTAATAATTATATACTATGTCTATACACTATAGTATAGTAATATAACATCATAATATTTATCAAAACTAATTAAATCATCACCTTCAAGAGCAACAAGCTCACGGTTTATTTGATTTAAAAATAGTATTTGATTTCCAAAAATTCTAATTAATTCACACTATGCATAAATAATATACTAAAGCATTAAAACACCATTACATGTTCAAAAATAAAATCATACATCAACATATATCATCACAATGCTCTCGGCCCTCTTGAAATAATTAGCAATTGATTTTCAAAAATTCTAATTAAAACATATAACATATAAACAATACATTAAAGCATTAATATGTCATTACAAGCTTGGAATAAAATTTATATACCATGGTACCCATTTGAGAGGCTCACGGCATTCATGAAATAAATAGCTAGGGTTTTCCAAAAATTTTAATTAACATACCATAGCCTTAAATCATAACATACATCAATATTTCATTCTTAAAACACTTAGATCATGCTCGGTCATTACTAAACATTTTCTATAGTTTTCGAAAATTATTTTAAAACAAGACCTATGGTTCGAAAATTTCATAAACATGCTAGATCCATTCAAAAATTAAATAAGCAACAACATATGATTATCCAAGCATATATCTTCATATATTTGAAAATAAATCATCAAGAACCATATATCTCATGCTCAAGAATGTTTAAAACATATATATACATATATATAACATTGAAATACACACATATATATAAGAACATGTTCGATTTTCTTGAATAAATGAAGAATAAATCGGTGCTAGGCCTCATGTTTACCTTAGATATGATATAATATCACAAGAAACAATATAGTAGCTAGTTGGAAGAGGAAATAGAGAAGAAAAAGAAGAAGCTTTCGAAAATAATGGGGGAGGAGAGGGCTCGGCTGTTGCTGAGTTTTGGGAGAGGAAATGGAGAGTGTTTGGAGTGTGGGGTGTTTTTGAAATGGGGAATGAGTGAAATGAGTGAAGTGAAGAGTCCTCTTCCCTTTACCTCTCTCTCCTCTCGATTTTAGCCCAAAATGGGGCAAAAATCTGCAGCAATGATGGGGATATAGTGATCATTAGGCTATGCTAGAAAGGAGCTTCATGGGTTGGGCAACAAAAAGGTGGAGCATGCATGCTTGTTGGAAGCCTTAATGGCCGACGGTTTATAGGGGTTTAGGGGTAGGATTAATTTTGTTACACAACTTAATACATTATATATATCATACATGATCATAGATATATAATCTGATCCATAAAATAATTAAATCAACACATAGGTAATATTGAAATTCGATCGGAACTTAGGAAAATAGGGTTAAAAATATACATTACACCTATTATTGATACTCATGTCATTTTCGTTCCAAGATTACACATATATATCATAATATATGATTTAGATAATAATTAAAAGCATAGGATAAAAATTATAGCATTAATTTATGCATAAGAAACCCTAATTTACAGAATTATGTTTCGAAAATTATATATATGCAATATCGAGTTTTATTGCTCCAAAAACTGATTTCATAGCTTAATAACACTCATATATATCATATTATAAATTTTAGATACCATATGATAATTTAATAGTGTCATTTCATGTGAAAAACCAAAGTTTATAAACTTAGGGTTTTGAAAATTTCAATATCAAATTATCGAATTTTAATAACTGAAAATTCGATTTTAATAATTAATAATACTGAAATTATATAAAATAATAATAGGAAATTATTTATTATAATTTCACTGAGTATTAAACTCATTTACAAAACGTCTCTACAGGCGTTGGCGTTAACGTCTCAAACGTTCAAAATCGACTCATCTCAAAATGGTGTGATGAAGTTCATACTTACTAAATAAATATATTCCTTTTAATAAAGGAATTAAGATGGAAATTAATTCTAAGCTTCACCGCTCGAGAAAATTTCATGAAAAGGCGGCGTTAAATCTGGCGTTTGGCGTTAAAATATATTGACGAATCATTTAGTAATATTTCATTCCTTTAATTCACAATCTTAGTGAATTTATGAAAGGAATTCGTTATAACGATATCGTATCGAAATCACAAGATTCGATGTCGTAAAAAGATAATATACTGCAAAACCACAATCACGGGTTTAGAAAACCGTGTCGTATATTCGTTTCTTTGGAATATTACATTATTATAATTTCACGAGCATTAAACTCATTTTACAAAACATCTCTGGCGTTGGCGTTCAAAGCGTCTTAAACGTTCAAAATCGACTCGTCTCAAAATGGTGGTAGTAAGCTATACTTACTTTATAAATATATTCCTTTTAACAGGAATTAAGATGAAATTAATTCCAAGCTTTACATGTCGAGATTTCCATAAAGGCGGCGTTAGATCTGGCGTTCGACGTTAAAATAATCTTGTCGTATTATTTCATAAATTTCATTCCGTAATTCATAATCCTTAGTGAATTATAAAAGAATTCGCTATAGCGATATCGTATCGAAATCACAATATTCGATGTCGTCAAAATTATATCTGACAAAACCCTAATTACGGGTTTAGAATACCGTAATCGTCGTTCGTTTCTTTGGAATATTACAATCTGACAAAGGATAAAGCAATGTAAGGATGAAAGTCGTCAATGACCTAAATTGAGATCAGGAATTTCTTAGATTAATTGACTACTATCAGAGATCCATTGAGAACTCTCTAAAGTAGCAAGACCAATAACATAGCTACCCCAAAAAGGAATCAAATTTACACGGATTAATAAAAGAAAAGGCTATGTATTAATATGAGAAAGATAATAGCTTACGCATCACAATGACTTAGGCCACACGAATAGAAATTCCCAACTCACGACTTGAAATAGTAACAATAGTATAAGTACCAAAGTCTTGGAGACATCATTCCTATGACAATAAGTTAAGAATCCGTTACAAATTACAAAAGTTTGAATTAATTCTTGACAAAGACACTTGAATACGGGATAGAAAGATGGCTCGAATCGGTAAAGATTACAATTGTGATATAAATGATCACCTAAGGAAGGTTAATGTAATTTCTAATGCCCAAAGTTATAAAAAATTGATCTAAATTGTGGTATGTCATATAGAAAAGAAAACTCATTGGAGAGTTTAAGAAAATGAGAGCAGAAATAGTTGGGCAATCGGGGACGAGCATAAGTTGTTTTTCTCACACTCAAGGTGACATATATGACTAAAGAGAAAGGATGAAAATGGGAATAAAATACGAATTAAGATAAGGAATGAAGAGCTGAAGGATTTTTAAGAAGCATTGGACAATATCATATTGTCTAAAGAAAGGATATATATATATTTCAAACAATAATAAGCTTAGAAATGAAATCATGAATGAAGCTCATGACCTTTCTCATACCGCCCACCCAGGCAGCATTAAGATATATTATGAGTACGAGAAAAGTTAGATAGTAAGGAATAAAGCGAGATATAACCATATCATCGAGCGGTGTCTCGGTTATCAATAAGTGGAGGCATTGTATCAATGACCTTATAAGAGCTATAATCTCTAGAGCTACGAATGAAAATGGAATGACATAGCAATGGATTGTATGGACGGGTTTTGCAAAGTCGTAGAAGTCGCACTACTATATGGGTAGTAGTGGATGGACTCATAAATATGTTTGTCTCGCCTATTCGGATGACTCGTAGATCCGATAGTTAGCTTAGCAGTAGTACATAAAAGAAATCATATATTCAGAGGATACTCAAAACCTATCGTTTTGGATAAAGACTCCAAGTTATCCCTAGATTTTGAACTAACTCACAAAAGGAGTTAGACACGATAATGAACCTTAACATAAATGTCCACTCACGGATAGATGGACCGTTAAGAAAGACAATATGGACGTTTAAGCATACGATAGAACATTAATGCTAGATCGAGGTGCAGTGGGGCGTATTGTACCACTTGTTAAGTTCACGCACGACCATAAGCGTCAACAACGATCAATATAACCATGTGAGGCATTACATGGAAAGAAGTTTTGACCACCACTTTATTAAAATAAAGTAGGTGAGAGAAAGTATAAGGTCCCGACAACGTAAATGAAATGATTAAGATATCGCCAATATGGCAAGAATAAGAAAAGCTCATGCGGACAAAAGTCTTCTACGTCACGCGTGATCTGAGCTGCATCGTTAAATGCGGAAATAAAGTTTCTTAAGATTTCTCCATCGAGGGAAATTATAAAGTTCGACACAAGAATGTTGAGATCACGTTTTATGGGACCTTACGAGCTCCTAGTAATGATAGGCCTAGTAGCTATAGATTGATACATCCACCAAATTTGGGGAAAGTGCGTAATATTTTCCACGTGTCACGATTAAGAAATACGAAATGACCCAATTCCGTAAACCATCATGATGGCGTGATCTTTAACTCAATGAGTTGTGATGAATCTCGACTAATTTGGTCGATGCGATTCAACGATTAAATAATTAAGTTTGGGTCTTTAATGAAAGTCGATGAAGGAATCATGGACAAAAGGAAATCACGTGGAAAATTTAAGATGTTATGGCAAAGATATCCCATACTTTATGAGGAATGCAAATTTGGGACGAAATTTCTTATAAGGGTAGAATGTAATATCCGGAGAATTAAAAGCTAATTCGATATTTAAATTAAGTAAATTAGGGTTTAAATCGAAAATAATTGAATTAGAAATATATCGAATAATGGTTTCTATTATTTACAAGATAATGAATTCTATTTTATATTCACTAAGAATTGTGAATTAAGGAATATATATATATATATAAAGTATTTTGGCAGTAGTATTTTAACGTCGATTGACTATCAATAGTTAAAATTTCATAAAATTTTCTAAGTGTGAACTTAGAATTAAATTCCATTATTAATGGAATAATTTAATAAAGTGATTACAATTTATTACGACCATTTTGAGATGAGTCGATAATGAACGTTTGAGGCGTTTCAAACGTCGGCGTTTAGAGATGAATAGAAAATGAGTTTTATGATCAAGAAATTATAATATTTAAAATTCCTATGATTATTTTATGTAATTAGAGTATTAGTTAGCATTAAAACAATGCTAGAACATTAAGGATTAATTATTGAACAAGCGTGGGATTTTGAAAACCTAATTGAAAATTAGGGTTTTCACATGAAATGATACCAATAATTTTTCCTATGATATAAGTTATCATCTAAAATATATATTATGGTATATATCTAAAAATAGCAAGAAAAATCAAATTTTAGCAATTAACTATGAAAGAGCCGTGACTTATGTTGGAGCAACAATTATTTACGTGAGTTTCATGTTAGATTTTGCTATGATGTGTTTTAATTGATTCATGTGGGATCAAATGACACAATACCCAAGTAAATTAAAAGTAAAACAAATGAAAGGCTTGAGCAATGTATTAGAACAGTGTAATGTGTTTCAAATGGAGGTTGGAAGAAATAATAAAACTCTTCCTTTGACTTTCCTTACACATAGTTAATCTAGATAAAAGTGACTAGTGTAAGACAAGAATTAAAAGCTTCATCTTTGTGTACATTAAGAGAGGTGCCGGCGGCACCATGATCAACAAAGGAAGATATTTCATTGATTTGTTGAAAATGGTGTAAGAGATATTAATTAGGTGATGTAATACTTAGGAGTCACCAATCACATTTTAAAAGGCTTCAATTTTTTGAGAGGTGAGAGTGACCGAGAGAGAGAGAAAGGCTTTGATGCAAGGATTAAATTCATTCATTTAAGTATTAAGTGATAGGCCTCGTCAAATAAATCGAGACAATTCTCTCCCAAACAAAGAGACTACCGAGAGCTTTGTGAGAAGAAAAGCCTTGAGTGTTCTTGATTTCATTAGCCAAAAGCTTGATATCTAAAGCTTGCACATAAAATCGACACCGTTAAAATGGTTAGGAATTGAACAAGCTTCAATTATACATTAGAATTTTAATTATCCAACCGTTTGATTTTAATGTTGGAGCATGTGTTCTTATGAAAGAAATTATGCTAATATGTTATTGCTCTTTAAATATGCTTAGCATGTAATTATAAGCATATGTATTATATTAAATCAAAGGCCTAAGCATGTTACGATTTTCTCTAATGATCGAAAATTCTAGGAGTTAATTTAATGATGGATTAATGATATATGATAGCGAGGAGCTTATAGTGATTATTTGGAAAATTTGGAACTCATATGGAATAAATATGATATTGCCGAAAGAAAAAGAAAAAAAAGGAATGAAAACCATTTGAAAATTTTGAAGAATGCCGTGAGCATTCTTTGTGGTTTTGAGATGAATGCTTGTTCTCTAATATATGTAAAAGCATGTGATTAATATTATTAGATTTTGAAATTTTGTTCATGTACTTGAACAAAAAAAATCGAGAATGCTTAGTATGACTATGTTGGTGAATAAGTGGTAAATGTTGGATGTTATGATGTATTAGTGTTATATGATAGTGTTTAAGTATAGTGTAATTTTGTAAGAATTTTACAAAAAATGTTTAGTATATATTGTGAAGGAACCGTGAGCCTTGAGCAATAATCCTTGATGTAGAAATTGAAAATGTTGGACCTTATGTTATAAATATGTTATAGATCAATGTTGAGGCCTTGTATAAATTAATTAGATTTTTAAAAAAATTATTTGGGCAATTTAGAGCTTAAAACCGTGACCTATGAATTAAATAAGTGATGCCCAAATTTTTCTATAGTTAATGATAATACATATTAGTGATACTATGATAATATAGTACACTATATGAATTTAGAAGAATTTTTGAAAGAAGATTGAGAATCAAAAGCTTAAGGCCGTGAGTTTGAATAAATGTATTAAGGATTTTAATTCCTTAATATCAAGGAAAATAATACATTATATGTCTAGAAATTATTTTAGACATATTAAGAATTTATGAAATTTTATAAACATAGAATACTATGTTTATGTCGAAACGTTATATTAAATAACGTTAGAAATGAAAAATAATGTTTAATGAATAAGTTAATTAATATTTAAGAAAAATATTAATGGAGTTTATCGATTGCGTGAAAAATCGAAATTAGGGCTTTATGAAAGAAATCGATTGAAAATCGATTTATGTTGAAATTAGATATTAAAATATAAGTTATTAATGAGTTTATAAAGAAAAGTCAAAATTGTTGACTTTTGAAATTAACGTATGAAATACGTTCGATAAATCACGCTAATACGTGTAAAGCGTATTAATTGTATAAGAAAATCTAGTTGGTGAGAAAAGATTTCATAATTGAAATCTTTATATCGAAAAAAACGATGAGAATCGTTGAACATTTAACCTAAAAGGTTAAAATGAAATAGTTGAACATATCTCGCCTCTCTGGAAGTCGAGAAATATTTAGTTAAGATCTGTGATTGGACTGACGTATTGAATTAGTTAAGAAATTTAAATTATATTAGTATAAGTTATCAAGTTTATTTTAAACTTTGAAAATCTCAACGTGTGACGACGTCAAGAGCGTTTTACGTAAAGGTGAGGCGTGGATGCGATCGTTGGCGTAAAGGAAAGCAATTAAGAAAGCTTACGTGCCGGTGGGCTTCTTTCTTATCCTCAAGGATAAAATGCTCTATTTATGATGCTTTCTTGAAATGAAAAGTAATTATTTATGATGCTCTCTTTGAGAAATGATTATGAAATGATGATGAAATTACACCCAAAATATTTATGTTATATATATGTATCCTATCCATGAATGAATGAATGAATGATGAATGTTGTTGGGTCGCTCCCAACTTATGAATGAAATCGATATCGGATCCTATGGGAAGGCTATACACAGCTAGGATTAACGTGTACACTAATGGTATTTGTGTCTTTGTAAGGACAATTCACGGCGGTCGCGCGGCGTGAGGAGGCCTCGCTACGGCGTAAATGTTAATGTTATGATGAGATAAAGGGATATGGATCATACATACAAGGAAAATGTCTGCAGGACGAATGTTTATGAAATTGATGAAAAAGTTTAGTAAGCTCGAGGCCTTTTAATCAAAACCATGTCTCTTACCATGATGGGGCGAGTAATTAAAGATGATAAAATATTTTGGCATAAGTCCTTGAGTGCATTATTTGTACTCGATCCTGCATATTGTTTTAAATGTGCAGATTGAGTGGTGATGCGATGGGCGGTGTTGAGCAATAGGAAAGTTGTCGTTGAAAGTTATACCTTGATAGTACATCGTCATATGTACATATCACATGTTTTCATTGCAAGAACATAAGTTATGTAGTAAAGTCCAAAAACATGCTTGATTTATGTATTACAATTTAATGTTAAATGGTCTCATTGTTTATTCATCCCTGTTTAGAGTAATAATCCCTGCTAAATCGTACTTAGGATTTAGGGGCTGTTACATTATTACAATTAAGTGGTGGTCGATATTTCTTTCCATATAATGCCACGTGTGGCTATGTCAATCGTTGCTTGATAGTTATGGTCGTACGTAAACTTAATAAGTGGTAAAACATGTTCCCACTTGCACCTTGATTTAAAATGAATGTTCTCATCGTATCTTTAAATATTCATATTGTCCTTTTATCGTCCATACGTCGGTGAGGGGACATCTACGATAAGGTTGATATCGTGCATAACTCCTTTTGGTGAGCTAGCTCAAAATCTGGGGTAAAATTGGAATCTCTATCCAAGTGATAGGTTTTGGTACCACTTGCAAAGTGCGATTCTCTTTTGTACGGTGAGATAAAATTTTCAGATCTCGAGTCATACGGATGGCGTAGAGATAAGCATATTTGGTGAGTCGATCACTACTACCCATATAGTAGTGTTATTTCTTTATGACTTTGGCAAAACACATCATAAAATCTATTATTATGTCATTTCATTTTCATTTGTATCTCATTAGAGATTATAACCTCTTATAAGGTCATTGATCTGATGCCTTTACCTTTTATTATTCGAGACAAAGCTCGTCGATGAGGTTATAGCTCATTTCATTCTTTACTATCAAATTTTCTAAGTAAATCATAATATACTTTAATCTTTGCTTGGGTGGTATGAAAAATATCATGAGCTTCATTCATGATTTCATTTCTTAGCTTTTCTTGCTTGGAATATATATAACCTTTCCTTAGACAATATAACATTGTCAGGCGCCTCTTTAAAAACCCTTCAGCCATTCATAGGTGATAATTTATATCACAATTGGGATCTTTTACTGATTCGAGCCCTCTTTTCTATCTCATTTTAAGTCTCTTGCTCGAAGAAATAATTCAAACTTTTATGGTTTGTGAAGATCTCACAACTTATTCCATATAGGAAATGTCTCCAAAATTTTGAGTGCGTACTCTGCTGCTATTTCAGTCGCGAGTTGGGTAATTCTATTCGTGAGGTCCAAGTCATCGCGGTGCATTGACTATCATCTTTCTCACTTTAATAAGTGGCCTCGCCTCCAATTGTCCATGTAAATTTGATTCCTTGGAAGACATCATGTGTCAGGAATTTTCCTTCTTTAAGCCAAAATTCATATATTAAACTTGGCAAAATTTTGCTCGACTCTAAAAGTCCATATCTGATCCTTGATGTTCTTTAGGTTCTTTCTCGTCCTTCATATGGATAAGAACATCGTTCATAAAGATTTAGACAAAATTGTCTAAGTACATATGGAACACTCGATTTTTGAGGTTCATGAATAGGTGGTGTACTAGCTTGTCCGATTGGCATGACTATAATCTCATAGCAACCATATCTTATTGGAATCATTCATCTTATTATTTTGGATACTATTCTCGAGGATCATATAAAATATATTACATCAAAATGCCTCAATGAGGACTTTTCATACATTAATTACAAGGCTCGGTCTATCGGTAGACCAATTTCATAGCATCTAGTTCTTTTACACTCAAAATTTTGACACCATTTTAACACATTTACTACATACTCCAAACTATGTTTATTTTACATATTCTAACCACACCAATTTCAACATAAACCATTATTTACTTATAAGTCTCATATCATCATGAGATTCTACGTCTGAGTGGCCTTCATCGAATCGTACTCCACTTGAAACTTGCCTTTCTCGCAGTGCGTTCTGCCTCATACCCCGATGATCTATTCCTTGAGAGCGGGGTCAAGCTGCTCCGTTTCTTCTTGACACGAGTGCGTGTTGCTTTTATCGAAAGTATGGTTGGGTTGGTAGAGGTAGTTCCCTAGTCCACGAGGCGGTATGATCCCGTCCTCTTGCCATTCTCATCCCTTTCGGTATAATCCATGACACGGGGCGTGGGGCGGCGTTTGGGACATCGGTACAACCACTCCTTTGTACCATCTTGGGTGACTTGCCGAGGGCCGGGACAAGTGCTAGTAGGTGCAGTTCCATCGCATAATATGTATGCTTGAGTCGGTCGACAAATCACGATAGGTGCCCAAGTCTTGGAGTTTTCTACATGCGAGAAGATATTCTCTTGATACTTCTTTTGCAAACTTACGCCATTCCGTTGGCAAGCGGCGAATAAACCTCTGGATACCATCCTCGTCCGTAACTCCATAGTTCGAGCATCCTTCAACGGTGCGAAATTCCTCAAAGCGTCCTAAATTCATGCCCAGATTATAGTAAAAGAGCCGATATACTGCGTGAGTTCTAAGCTTGTAGGCCTTGTGGTTATCTTCTTACGTATTATTCCTTTTCACGCCATCGTAAGCGGATATTGCTAGATAAGTCGGACTTAAATCAAAGCGATAGAGAATTTTAAACAAGAAGGATCTCTTAAAAATTAAACATTTTAAGACATATATAACTTGTATACAACTCACGACACGACTCATGACACTTACTTTATTACTCATTTCGTTTTACACCTTGATCGGTATATCGCTCTAAATTTATTCGCATAAGCAAATAGTGGTACTAATATCTTGTCGTAACACCTCTAACGAAGAGAGTAGGCCGGTCACTAATCACGTGTTGATGACCATTTCAGAAAATTCTTGTTTCTATAATTATATCTCGTTCCACATAGATATAATGATCCAAATCATTGGATAGAACCTTAGGCGATCCTAGGTCCAATTCTAAACTCGAGCAACACCTACGATGGCCATAATTCTCATATAGGTGAGGAGATTTTTTATTTTTTTTTTTCATTTCTTGATTTGTTTACCCTGAATTGGGTTCTATCGTTTCTGCACATACTTGTGCGATGTTAGAACATAAAGCACCTATATCGAACAGAATATTATAGGTATTCTGAGAAATTTTTCTCATACCTATCAGGCCTTATTGGTTTTTGTTCGATCAAATTTTCGGTGTGAAATATAGACTTTGTTTCTACGGTATTCCAGTCTATTTAATTTAACATTCATTTCGTATATTATTGTCCTTTCCATTAGGACATTTTGTTTTCTTTCTATAGTCTTCTATCACCTCGTTCTTTGTTTCCGCTGCGGGTATTAGTACCGTTATGCTTTTACCAATAACATTTTGTGATTAGGTGCATATCCATATCAAAAGATAGGTTAATTAAATCTTATCGTAGAGATCATCATGTCTCTATCATTATCATTTATTCCTAATCCGGTATGAATGATTTAATTCCCTTTTCAAACTATCGATCTTAGGAATATATTCCTCATATATCCTTACTTTAACTCCTTTCAAGGAAATCCTTATTTATCAGTCATATGTCTCAGAAGCTTATATAATATAGTGGGCCATCTTATAATTGTATAGCTCATAATTTCTTTAGCTATTTTGACTTTTGTCCATTTTCTTGAACATGATATCGAAAGTAATATTACTTCGTTATACTTGATTCTTACTCTCGGGACTAGAACCGTCATTATTATCATATAGCTTGGTAAGGTAGTACATTTGTATACCATAACTTAAATTCAAGCATCTCATTACCATGTCTTCATTGTGAAGATAATTCTCCATACTTGATTTACATGCTAGGGCTATCCTAGCTGTTCACATATCTCGAGGATTACGATTCCTCAATCTCATTATCATTGGTTTAACAAGTCTCGATTACTTGGAATTGATTATGCTCAAGTATAATCTCATTGATTGAGGTATAAAACAAGAGATTAGATTATACGAGATGCTATCATTTCTTTACATATCTATATCCTTTGAAAAGAATATTGTGCATCTCCGTTCTTTAAACATGTCCAACCTACTAAGGAGGTTTAAGGACAATCAACTATCTTAAAGATAAGTTGTAATCTCTCGTTATGTCATAATAAGGGAAATTATATCTCGAGGATATCTTGCACTTCCTTTTACTTCAACTCTTGCATTCATGCTAAAGAGTATCTCATTCATAGTATTTCATTATCATATGATCACATGAAGATATAACTTCTTTGTTATCAAAATCGTAATCCCATCGAGGTCATTGCGTCCATGTGCATCATAGGAAAATATCTCGTCTCATGAGATCTTATTTATCATATCTTCTTGATGTCTATCACTCTCTTGATCCGAAACTTTTAGGTTATCGAAATAAGTCGACCTACATCATATCGATGTTTATCACTTTACTAATTCAAAACTTAGGTGACAAGATAAGTCGACTGCATCTTACCTATTGGTCTCGAGGATTGACGACCCCATTCCGACCAACCCGGACCTGAGGAGGCTACTAGCACTAGGAGTAGTACTTTATTTTTGGGGTTACATGGATAGAATAAAGAGATGCATAAAATAAACCAACATGCTCGAATGTAATACGAGATGATGTTATATTGTTTTTGAAAAGGTTTAGCCATCGGACCCCAAAACTCGCCCGATCCGATGGACCTCAATAGTTTGTAACATAAAGCATAAATAAAGGAGTTCGAGTATAGCAATGAAAGTGTGTGAATACATATACGACGATATGCATTCAAGGTATAAACCACAAATTCAAGTAAATCGGTCAAGGACAATGGACTCTCAACACATTCCCCATCATCACCATCGAGCTCAACCCGCACATTTAAAACAACATGCAGGCTAAGTACAAGAAATTGCACTTAGTGGACTCATGCCGAAAACATTTGATAGAATTTGGATTACGCCGCCAATATCGGGTAAGTCACAGTGGTTTTAGTTAAAATGCCTCAGGCTTACCAAATCATTTTCGTCAGAACATAGCTCGCCGAGCATTTTTCGTGTATGGTCCGTATCTCATAGTCACAATACATAATAATAATAAATAATAAACGCCGAGAGTGAGGCCTCCCATCTACGACGCCGTGACCGGCCGTAATCCCTGACAAAGACACAATACCTGCAAGCATATGTTAACACAACAGATAGTTCCAACCTTCACGCCAATCCTAGCTGTGCATTTATCATCCGCACAGACCCGACATTAAAAGGTCAGTGCTACCACAACAATTGATATAATAGTTCCAACTATCTCCACATTTCTACCCGGCATAACAGATAGATCCATACACAAAACGAAATATTTTCGCGGTGTAATGCAAGAAACATTTGATAAACAACAGTAGTATAAGTGTCAGAATAAATTCATTTGGTATGACAAGAAAGTCACATTTTGAAGATAAGAAGCCCACATTCGTGAGGTAAGAAAGGAACCCCACCGACTATGGTTCGTTGTAAAGTCCCAGTTCGCTCGCTCGTCAAAATCCCGTCACGCTTCAAGGCCCACACCTTTACGAAAAAGCGAGGTTTTAGTACGTCGTCAAGTCTTTCGAGACTTTCAAAACTAAGATAAACTTCGATATTTCATATCGATGTAGACCGAATTCCTTAGTGAATTCAATACGCCTCTAACACGATACGATCGACTTTTCTCGCTCCTCGAGATACTTTCAACGATAAGCACGCTTTTCGATATATGGATTTCATTTGTGAAATCTTTTCTTACTAATGAGGTATCATACTCAATTAGTATATCTTACGCAGATCGACGTATTTATAAACGATAATCGCACGCTTGACTGAAAAGTCAACGAAGTCAACACTGGTCAACAAAGTCAACGATTTTGACTTTTGAAAAGTAATTTCTTACAATTTTGTTTTATAAATCGAATTTGATCGATTTGAAAACGTAAAGTCCTATTTCTCGATTTATCTTGTAATTCAAGGACTTATAAATATTTTCGCATTTTTAATAACCCTTTTTATAATTAAAAAGTGTATTTTGGTATTTAAAACGTTATAAAATGAACGTTTGTCTCAAACATAGCAATCTATGTTTATAAAATTTTGTAAAATTTAAAAACTGTCCAGAATATTAATTTACCAAATATTTTATTAATAAACAGTTTTAAAAAGGATTTAAAATCCTTATTAATTATCGAAATTTTCGATAATTGTCTTAAAAATATCAAATGACTTTTGAAAATTTTTCTAAATTAATATAGTGTATTATTATACACTATGGTCCAGAATATGAATTTATGAAATTCATATAATATTATTTGCTATTTATTTATATATATACATATATATATTTATGGTAATTCCAATAAATAGGAATAATTATCCAAAATTCCCAAAATTGATATATACTCAATATAATATCCCAACATCAGTATATAGCATTAATATAACCTATAGTTCATCATAAGCATTCATTTAATAATATATAGTATTATCACGGTAATTATAAGATAATTACCAAATAAATAGCAAACAATTTCTAAAAATTCTAAATAAATTCCAACATCATTAAACATTATATTATAACATTGTAACATCATAACATCAACCAAACTAATTTAAATCATCACCATATGAGCTTGTAATGCTCGGCTTTTTCGATTTAATTTGTTATTTGATTTTCAAAATTCCAATAATTATATACTATGTTTATACACTATAGTATAGTAATATAACATCATAATATTTATCAAAACTAATTAAATCATCACCTTCAAGAGCAACAAGCTCACGGTTTATTTGATTTAAAATAGTATTTGATTTCCAAAATTCTAATTAATTCACACAATGCATAAATAATATACTAAAGCATTAAAACACCATTACATGTTCAAAATAAAATCATACATCAACATATACCATCACAATGCTCTCGGCCTCTTTAAATAAATAGCAATTGATTTTCAAAAATTTAATTAAATCATATAACATATAATCAATACATTAAAGCATTAATATGTCATTACAAGCTTGAATAAAATTATACACCATGGTATAACATAAATAACTCACGGTTTTATTTTCAAAATAGCTGTAGGTTTTCCTAAAATTTCTAAATAACATACCATGAACTCTAAACATAATCATAGAACAATAATCCATTCATAAAATAATTAAGAAAGCATTCGGTCATCACCAAAACATTTTATAATTTTCAAAATTATTATAAAAACCACTATGGTTTTCAAAATGGTATAAACATACTAATCTCATTCAAAATTTTATATAAGCAATACCATATGATTATTCTAGCATATATTTACATAATTTTGAAAATAAATCATCAAGAACCATATATACACAATGCTCAAGAAAATTTAAAACATACATATACATATATATAACATTCAACATACATACATATATATATAAGAACATATTCGATTTTTCTGAATAAATGAGGATAAATCGATACTATGGTCCATGTTTACCTTGAAATATGATATAGGTCTCAAGAAACAATGTATAAGTATCAAGTTGGAAGAGGAAATAGAAGAAGAAGAAGAGAAGAATTCAAAATGGGAAGGAGGGGCTCGGTTTCTCTGAAGTTTTGAGAGAATGGAGAGTGAAATGAGTTCAAAATGGGTGGAGTTGTATAACGAGAAGTGAATGAGTGAAGTGAAGAGTCTCCTCCCTATTACCTCTCTCACTCTCGATTTTTAGCCCAAAATGGGGCAAAATCTGCAGCAATGATGGGGATATAGTGATCATTAGGCTATGCTAAAAAGGAGCTTCACATGGGTTGGGCAAAAAAAAGTGAGCATGCATGCTTGTGAAGGGGTAATGGCCGACGGTTTTAGTGTGTTTAGGGTGGATTTAATTTTGTTACACCTTAATACAATGTATTAATCATACATGATCATAGATATATAATACAAGCCATTAAAATAATTAAATCCAACATATAGTATATATTCAAATTACCGATCCCAAAATTAGGAAAATAGGAAATAAAATACAAATCACACCTATTATTGATACTCATGCCATTTTCGATCCAAATATACATATATACATCATAATATATGATTTAGATATTAAATAATATCATAGGATAAAATTATAGCATTAATTCATGCATATAAAACCCTAATTTCAAAATTATGTTTCAAAATTATAAATATGCATATCGAGTTTTAATGATCCAAAACTGATTTCATAGCTTAATAACACTCATATATATCATATTATAAAGTTTAGATACCATATGATAATTTAATAGTGTCATTTCATGTGAAAAACCAAAGTTTATAAACTTAGGGTTTTTGAAAATTTCAATATCAAATTATCGAATTTTAATAACTGAAAATTCGATTTTAATAATTAATAATACTGAAATTATATAAAATATTAATAGGAAATTAATTATTATAATTTCCGAGCATTAAACTCAATTTACAAAACGCCTCAGACGCCGACGCTCAAAACGCCTCAAAACGCTCAAAATCGACTCATCTCAAAATGGTCGCAGAAGTTCATACTTACTAAATAAATATATTCCTTTAATAAAGGAATTAAGATGGAAATTAATTCCAAGCTTCACCGCCGTAAAATTTCATGAAAAGTCGACGCTCGACACGCTGCTCGACGTTAAAATATATCGATTTAATCATTTCGTAATATTTCATTCCTTTAATTCACAATCCTTAGTGAATTATGAAAGGAATTCGTTATAACGATATCGTATCGAAATCACAAGATTCGATGTCGAAAAAAGATAATATACGGTAAAACCCTAATTACGGGTTTAGAAAACCGTAATCGATATTCGCTTTTCGAATATTACATTCCACCCCTCACGAAAAATTTCGTCCCGAATTTGTATACCTTTAGAAAAATAGATCGGGTATTTTCTCTCATCGCTTCTTCAAGCTCCCACGTGGCTTCTTCTTCGTCCGTGGTGTCTCCACAAAGACTTGACTAACGGAATCGACTTGCTCCGTAGTTGCCGGACTTTGTGGTCAAGTATGGCCGCGGGTTCTTCCTTATAGCTCATGTCCGCCCGAGGATCACGCCGCCTTGGCGAATCACGTGCTTTGGGTCGTGAACGATTTTCGAATCATGAGACGTGAAAACATTATGGACATTCCTAGGTTTGGCGGAAGAGCCAACCTATAAGCCATCGGACCTATCCTTTCTAGATCTCATAAGGTCCTATGAAACGGGTCTAAGCTTTCCTTTCGTGCCAAACCCGACAACCTTTCATGGAGAGACCTTAAGAAATACTTTGTCTCCATCCTCAAATCAGTAGCTCGGATCTACGCAGACGTCAGAAGATTTCGTCCGTCCCGAGCCTCTTTATCCTCATCCTAATTTGTCGAACGATTTCGATCATTTCGCCACCGCATCGTGCCCTATGACTTTTCTCTCACCGACTTCATCCCAATAAAGTGGTGATCTACACTTTCGCCATACAAGGCTTCAGATGGGGCCATGCCGATCGTCGCTGATAATCGTTGTTGTAAGCAAATTCAATCGAGGTAAAATATCTTCCCATTTTGCACCTCGATCCAAAATTACAGTTCTAAGCATATCTTCTAGCGCTTGATCGTTCTTCCGATCGTCCATCGGTTTGTGGGTGGAATGTCAGATCAAGTTTAACTGCACTCAGCTTCTCTCGCAAGCTAATCCAAAATCTGGATGTGAACTGGAGTCTCGATCGAGGTAATAGATTTCGCACCCATGTAGTCGCACAATTTCCTTAACGCATACCGGGCCAACTTATCGATCCATAAGTGCTTTGAATAGGTGAAAGTGAGCACTTTTGGTAAGTCTATCCACAATTACCCATATGGTCGTGTTTCTCTTCTCGATTTGGGTAAGCTTGTAACGAAATCCATCGCTATATCGTCCCACTTCCATTCGGGATTTCTAACGGTTGTAACTTCCCGTAGGGTCGCTGGTGTAGGGCCTTCACTTGTCGACAAACAAGACAATGTTTCCACTAAAGAAGCTATGTCTCGCTTCACGCCTTCCCACCAAAATTTTTCCTTCGTGTCCCGGTACATCTTAGTACCGCCTCGGTGGGCGGTGTAGGGCGACGTGAGCCTCACTCATGATTTCGCTCAAGCTCGCCGTCAGAACGCATATCCTACCTTCAAACAATAAGGCGTTATCCGTGCCTCTTGAAAACTCTCGAATCCTTCGCACCTTAGTCTTTCTGATCTTTCCAACTTTTCTCAATCCTTCGTCTCTCGACAATTCTTTTCTTAGGTCGATGCCGCGTGAGTGTAGCGACACACCACAATTGTCTCGTGTGGTTCCACCAATTCAATCTTCATTCTACCAAACTCTTCAACGAAGTTTTTCCTCTTGTACAAAGAGACATCCTAACTGGTACGGTTTCACGACTCAAGGCGCCTACTACATTCGCCTTCGCCGGTGATAGTTAATACCACAATCGTAATCTTTACCAATTCTAGCCATCTTCTTTGTCTCATATTCGATCTCTTTGTTCAAGAAATACTTCAAACTCTTATGATCCGTGAAGATCTCACATCTCACACCGTAGAGATGGTGTTCCATATTTTTAGTGCATGAACCACAAACCGCTAATTCCAAATCGTGGGTCAGTAGTTCAGTTCTGGGGTCCGAGTTGTCGGATGCGTAAGCTATCACTTTTCCTTCTTGCATCAAAACACAACCCACCCCGCCTTAGATGCGTTCAGATAGACCACATACACTTTGTCCGCTTCGGGACCGCTAGAACCGTGCACCGTCAATTTTTCCTCGAGTATTTGAAAACTCGTCTCGCACTCATCATCCAATGAACTTGATTCCTTCCCGAGTAGTCGGGTTATGGCCTTGCAATCTTGGAGAATCCTTCATGAATCTCCTATAGTAGCCGCCTAATCCTAGGAAACTTCTAATTTCGGTCGCCTTTGGTGATTTCCATTCCCGCACGGCCTCTACTTTGGTCGGATCTACTTTTATGCCTTCACAGACACGATGTGTCCAAGGAACATAACTTCCTTCACTAAAACTCACATTTGCTAAACTTAGCAAAGAGTCTTTCATTCTCAAGGTTTGCAAACCGTCCGTAGATGTTCCTTATGATCCTCTTCGTTCTTTGAGTAGATAAGGATATCATCTATGAAGACCAAAACGAATTTATCCGTAAATGGATGAAATACTGCTCATGAGGTCCATGAATACGGCTGGTGCATTGTTAATCCGAATGGCATAACTATGAATTCATAGTGGCCATATCTCGTTCGAATGCGCCTTAGGTACATCCTCGCATCAGTATTTTCACCGATGGTATCCCGACTTAAGATCAATTTTAGAGAATACACCCGCCTCCTCGCAATTGATCAAACAGTCATCAATTCGGTAAAGGGTATTTGTTCTTTAGTGTCATCTTATTTAGCTCCCTATAATCGATGCACATCCTCAAAGAACCATCCTTTTCTTAACAAACAAAACAAAGCGCCCCTGTGGTGAAACACTGCCTAATGAATCCTAGATCCAAAAGCTCGATTTGGATTTTCAGCTCTTCTAGCTCCTTCGGGCCATCCTATAGGGCGCCTTCGACACCGGGCTGATCCTGCCCAAGTCGATGGTAAACTCTAGTTGTCTATTAGAGGTAGTCCCGGTAGATTTTCGGAAACACGTCCAAAATTCTCGACAACTTCAATGTCTTCACCCGCTCGGGTTTATCCTCATCGCTTAAATAAACAAGGAATGCATGGCATCCCTTCCGTTCATCATCCTCCTAGCTTGTAGTGTCGATACTATCGGGATTCTCCTTCCCATGCCGATTCCGTGAAAATGCGTAGTTTCTTGTCCGTGAAAGTGAAACGAAATTTTCCTTTCCTTACAGAGAATCGTGGAATGATTCTTAGCTAACCACCATTCCGAGGATTATGTCTACATCATCCATGGGTATTATGTTTAGGTCGTTAGCCGTAACCTTAAGTGATCCTAATGTCAACTCTAGGTTCGAGCAAAAGTGGGTAACGGTCATAATCCCTCCTATAGGTGATGAGATTCTCATATCCTCGCTTGATTTTTCGCACCTAAGGCTCAAGATTTCACGCATGATTTTGCAATAAAAGAATGCGAAGCACCAGATCGAACAATACTATAATGTGTAGGTTGAGTAGAACTCCCATACCGCCAAGTTCCTTGGTTTTGTTCGCTCGCCTCCCATGTGGCGTAGCTCGCCCGAGCCGGCCGAGGCCGACGGGCGCCGGTCCCGCCGATTCGGCGGTTGTTGCTCGCCTCGTTGCCGCCGCCGCTGGCGCTGGCGCGTGGTTGACGCCCGCCGTTGTTGCGGTGGTTGCCGCCATCGCGTTGCGGTGGTTGCCGCGTCGCCGCCATTGTTGCGGCCGCTGGAGTTGTTGTCGAGGGTGGGGCATGCCATT
Organism: Salvia rosmarinus; assembly: GCA_036937905.1. Taxonomy (NCBI): domain Eukaryota; kingdom Viridiplantae; phylum Streptophyta; class Magnoliopsida; order Lamiales; family Lamiaceae; genus Salvia; species Salvia rosmarinus. Next base: position 35,430,763 of record CM072820.1, on the reverse strand, counting down.
GAAGTTGAGGGGTTAATGAAACCGCGCGCGCGGCCGGGTTGAAGTCAGATAGCCCTTAACGGCCGAGCATCGCCCTGTTGGTTCGGTCTTACATCCGAACGTGATATCGGGCAATTGTTGGCGAATGCCCGCTTGCCCCGCATTTATAACACCACCACGCTTGCCGTGCACACACCCTTGTGTGTCCTATGGCATCGAGGGCATTGAGGTGTCCTCGACGGTTCATGTGGTCCCTTGCCGGTGGAGCATAAGTCGCCTCTTCCAGCCTTGTCCCCGTGGCGCTGCCTCCTCGCCACGGGCGCCAGGACTGTGGTCCCCAAAGTTCCCGCGGTTGTTATTCCCGCTGTTGGGTTCCCATTTCCCTTTCCTCTATCCAACAGATTGTGTGTCCGAGACGCCACCGACTTATTTTCGGTCATGGTCACTTATATCTAAAGCTCGTGCGAGAGCTTCAGCAGTAGGACAGTCTCCATGGTCGGCAAGAGACATGCGATCTCCATTCTTAGCCCCGCTCGAACTTTTCCGACATTTTCAAGTCGGTGTCCACCGCTCTGTGCATATCTCGACATCTCGCAGAAAAGTGCGATCATAGTCGGTCACACTATCCTTTTGTTTTAGCAGAAAATTCTCGCCCTTCTTCCTCTTATAGCTTTTGGGATGTACTTTTCATACAGCCCTCTTGAAATCCTCCCACGAGAATTCCTCGAGTCGCTCATTAAAAGTCTTCTTTCCGCCTCCCACCGTAAGTCACCGGTCCTATCACCGAAGGTAACACACGACAACCTTTCCGTGCGCTGCACCTTAAAAGGTAAAATCCGCTCAATGGCCCTAACCCATTGTTCGGCTTCTTCCGGCTACCTTTCCCCTAAAGATGTGAGGGTTCTGCCTTAGAAACATTTCTTCGATCCCGCGATCGGGTTGAGGTGGAGGTGGTGGTTGGGGAATCTCTTCCGCTCTTGCTCGGGATCCTACCCTTCCTCTCGCCTTCCCGACCTCGACCTCCGGGTTCTGCCCGGATTCCTTCTGAGGCATGCCGCTATAGAAAATGTGTAATCATTAGCACTTATTCTTTTCACACCAACATACACCAACGCTATTACGGCTTCATCAGAAACGATTCCAAATGTAATATCATTCTTAACAAACATAACTCGCCGCAAAAGCCCTATTAGGTCATGTATATATATATCCAAAATTTCGCCATAGGCGTGATGTTCAAAACCAACGGTTATACAAAAGAGAAAGTAAACATAAGTCCCGCCCACACGGCCTTCCAAAAGCTAAGGTTCTAAGTCCAAACTAAAGATTAAACATAGGAAAAGGAAAACAATGTAAGCTTAAGCACAAAAAATCTCTTTAAGCTTCGCTGTGGTCTACATCATGCGCCCTCCCACCGTCCGCCCTCCTGGGATCTTCCTCCTCCTGAGTCGCCCTCGCCGCCTCGAAATGTCCATGCGGGCGCCCTCGATGGACCGGCTCCATCGCTTCCACCATCGGTATGTCTCGCAGGGTTAAGAGCGTTCGCTGCATTCACCCGATGCTCGTAGTCATGGCGGATCGGGCCGTAGCCACCGCGACATCTCGTTACTCTCATCCGTGCCGTCCGGCGAAAGTGCTCGACCGGTGGTATGGCTGGGACCATAGGTGGTGGAGGTGGTACCGTGGACGACGGGTGTCCGGCTGTGTAAGGGTGGAAATACCGCCTCCCAAGGCTCGGGCGGCCGCCTTCTAAGCGAGCGTGCCTTCCTCGTCAAAAGGAAAGGAGGCACGATCGGGTCAACCGCCCGAACCTCTCGTAAAGCCACTCGCGACTCATCCCGCCTGTGTATACTCGGGAGGGAGGTAGGGTCCTCTCGTGCCGCCTCAGAATGTCAGACACGTAAGTCGTGACTCACGACCCGCGATCTCCCACCAAGTCGTAGCCGCCCATCGCCCTAGATGTAATCTCCGATATCTCTCGAGCATACCCATCCTGTGCAGGGAGTATCGCTAGAAGGCGCTGGATGCCGCCATAATCGGGCCACGCCGTGAGCTCGGGCGCCTCCAAAGACGGAGATAATATGCCAAGAACTCACCCAAGTCTTCCCCAACAAGACATCCAACCGAGCGATATATACTCACCTCCTCCTCTCGGGTGGGTGTGGTCCAATCCTCCTCCTCGCGAGATATCTCAACCCTCCATCCGTCACTTAATAAAACTAACATAAGTCAACTATCGCCATCGCATAAAGTGCAAGGATATCTTAAACGTAACGTGAAGCAACTAGATAAGGTCAAGCAAGTCTATAAGGTAGGCAACATCATACTGCACAATACTCACCACAACTTACCTTCTTAGTCTTACCCAAACGTATACATAAGCCAACAACATCTTAATATAAGCTATGAGATCCTTATTCTATACCAAACACTCGAACTAGAGTTCAACGGACTCTATCGTATTCTGGAGGCAGAATTAAGGATTCTGTTCTTCATAACAAATGAAGATCAGTGTTAGAGTACGCAGGTGAAAACCATGCGTAAATCGGAGTCCTAACGAGAGATCTAGCTAAAACAAATCTACTGCGCAGTGCAGGAAATTTGCGCGATCGTGCCAAATTGCAAACGAGACGTATGTCGACGTAATACGCCTACCATCTTCAGGTTTTAAGTTGAGGCTGAACATTCTGAAGCCGTAAGTGGCGCCCATTTTGTGTTGATGCTCACCATGTCGAAGTAGTGGTGGAGTGCCCGACGCCATTCGCCTTAAAGGTCGAGGTTGTCCTCGCCCATCCTTCTCGCCGCCTTCCGCCGCTCGTGCCCAAGCGGTATCGTTACTTTCATTCTTCCTATCGCTCTTTCGTTCGCATAAGGAAAAGAAGTTCGATTTCTATGTTCTTTCACGATACGTGAACATGCTCCTTAGAGTCTAAGTTCGCCTTATGATAACATATCGCTCATCATAAATAAAATTTTGAAAGTTGGAAAGAGGTTTCAATTGAAAATTTTGAAATACGATTTCAACATAGCAATCATAATCAACTTATATGCATATCAAAATGGATTCATTCATCCCATGTTGATCATTCAACTAGTACCACCATGTACTTTCATATCAATACCGAGTATTGCATTAGTTCAACTAAAAGTATTTTGGAAAAAATTTTTTGCTCAACTTTCATTTTCATCATAAAATTTTCATAATAATCAAATCCTTCAAAAGTCCATCCAATTGTTCAATCATGTAAAATTTCCATTTCATGAGTTTGAGAAAAGAATGCGCTACCTCTTTCCGGTTGAGCTCGATGTGATGGAGTGTTGAGGGAGTCATTGGTTTCTAGAAGTCCAAGTGACTCGATCTAGACTTAGAATAAAAAGGTTTGGGTTTTCAAAGAGCAAAAGAGCTCGATACCACTGTCACGACCCCATTCCGACCAACCCGGACCTGAGGGCTTACTAGCACTAGGAGTAGTACTTTAGGGTTACATGGATAGAATAGAGATGCATAAAATAAACCAACATGCTCGAATGTAATATGAGATGATGTTATATTGTTTTTGAAAAGGTTTAGCCATCGGACCCCAAAACTCGGCCCGATCCGATGGACCTCAATAGTTTGTAACATAAAGCATAAATAAAGGAGTTCGAGTATAGCAATGAAAGTGTGTGAATACATATACGACGATATGCATTCAAGGTATAAACCACAAATTCAAGTAAATCGGTCAAGGACACCTGACCTCAACACATTCCCCATCATCACCATCGAGCTCAACCCGCACATTTAAAACAACATGCGTGGCTAAGTACAAGAAATTGCACTTAGTGGACTCATGCCGAAAACATTTGATAGAATTTGGATTACCGCCAATATCGGGTAAGTCACAGTGGTTTTAGTTAAAATGCCTCAGGCTTACCAAATCATTTTCGTTCAGAACATAGCTCGCCGAGCATTTTCGTGTATGGTCCGTATCTCATAGTCACAATACATAATAATAATAAATAATAAACGCCGAGAGTGAGGCCTCCCATCTACGACGCCGTGACCGCCGTAATCCCGCACAAAGACACAAATACTCTGCAAGCATATGTTAACACAACAGATAGTTCCAACCTTCACGCCAATCCTAGCTGTGCATTTATCATCCGCACAGACCCGACATTAAAAGGTGGGTGCTACCACAACAATTGATATAATAGTTCCAACTATCTCCACATTTCTACCCGGCATAACAGATAGATCCATACACAAAACGAAATATTTTCGCGGTGTAATGCAAGAAACATTTGATAAACAAAGTAGTATAAGTGTCAGAATAAATTCATTTGGTATGACAAGAAAGTCACATTTTGAAGATAAGAAGCCCACATTCGTGAGGTAAGAAAGGAGCCCACCGACTATGGTTCGCTGTAAAGTCCCAGTTCGCTCGCTCGTCAAAATCCCGTCGCGTTTCAAGGCCCACACCTTTACTTAAAAAGCGAGGTTTTAGTACGTCGTCAAGTCTTCGAGACTTTCAAAACTAAGATAAACTTCGATATTTCATATCGATGTAGACCGAATTCCTTAGTGAATTCAATACGCCTCTAACACGATACGATCGACTTTTCTCTCTCTCGAGATACTTTCAACGATAAGCACGTTTTCGATATATGGATTTCATTTGTGAAATCTTTTCTTACTAATGAGGTATCATACTCAATTAGTATATCTTACGCGCATCGACGATTTATAAACGATAATCGCACGCTTGACTTGAAAAGTCAACGAAGTCAACATCGTCAACAAAGTCAACGATTTCGACTTTTAAAAGTAATTTCTTACAATTTTGTTTTATAAATCGAATTTGATCGATTTGAAAACGAAAGTCCTATTTCTCGATTTATCTTGTAAATCAAGGACTTATAAATATTTTCAAGATTTTTAATAACCCTTTATAAATTAAAAGTGTATTTTGGTATTTAAAACGTTATAAAATGAACGTTTGTCTCAAACATAGCAATCTATGTTTATAAAATTTTGTAAAATTTAAAAACTGTCCAGAATATTAATTCACCAAAAATTTTATTAATAAACAGTTTTAAAAAGGATTTAAAATCCTTATTAATTATCGAAATTTTCGATAATTGTCTTAAAAATATCAAATGACTTTTGAAAATTTTTCTAAATTAATATAGTGTATTATTATACACTATGGTCCAGAATATGAATTTATCAAATTCATATGATATTATTTGCTATTTATTTATATATATACATATATATATTTACGGTAATTCCAATAAATAGGGAATAATTATCCAAAAATTCCCAAAATTGATATATACTCAATATAATATCCCAACATCAGTATATAGCATTAATATAACCTATAGTTCATCATAAGCATTCATTTAATAATATATAGTACATTATTCACGGTAATTACAAGATAATTACCAAATAAATAGCAAACAATTTCTAAAAATTCTAAATAAATTCCAACATCATTAAACATTATATTATAACATTGTAACATCATAATATCAACCAAACTAATTTAAATCGTCACCATATGAGCTTGTAATGCTCTCGGCTTTTTCGATTTAATTTAGTATTTGGTTTTCAAAATTCCAATAATTATATACTATGTTTATACACTATAGTATAGTAATATAACATCATAATATTTATCAAAACTAATTAAATCATCACCTTCAAGAGCAACAAGCTCACGGTTTATTTGATTTAAAATAGTATTTGATTTCCAAAAATTCTAATTAATTCACACAATGCATAAATAATATACTAAAGCATTAAAACACCATTACATGTTCAAAAATAAAATCATACATCAACATATATCATCACAATGCTCTCGCCCTCTTGAAATAAATAGCAATTGATTTTCAAAATTCTAATTAAAACATATAACATATAAACAATACATTAAAGCATTAATATGTCATTACAAGCTTGGAATAAAATTATACACCATGGTATAACATATGTAACTCACGGTTTTCCAAAAAATAGGCTGTGGTTTTCCAAAATTTCTAAATAACATACCATGAACTCTAAACATAACATAGAACAATAATCCATTCATAAAATAATTAGAAGTAATCGGTCATCACCAAAACATTTTATAATTTTCAAAATTTTTATTGAAACCACTAGGTTTTCAAAATGGTATAAACATACTAATCTCATTCAAAATTTTATATAGCAACACCATATGATTATTCTAGCATATATTTACATAATTTTGAAAATAAATCATCAAGAACCATATATACTCATGCTCAAGAAGCATTTAAAACATACATATATATATATATAACATTCGAACATACATACACATATATATAAGAACATGTTCGATTTTCTTGAATAAATGAAGAAATAAATCGATACTAGGTCCATGGTTTACCTTGAAATATGATATAGGTATCAAGAACAATGTATAGTATCAAGTTTGGAAGAGAAATGAGAAGAAGAAGAAGAAGAAGAAAAAAAAATGGGGAGGGGCTGGCTCTCTTGCTAAAGTTTTGAGAGGAATGGAGAGTGAAATGAGTAATGGGTTGGAATGACGTGTATAAAGAGAACGAGTGAAGTGAAGAGTCCTCTCCCTATACCTCTCTCTCTCTCGATTTTCAGCCCAAAATGGGGCAAAATCTGCAGCAAATGATGGGATATAGTGATCATTAGGCTAGGCTAAAAAGGGCTTCATGGTTGGGTGTAAAAAAGTGATCATCATGCTTGCATGAAGAGGGTAGCCGCGGTTTTGAGGGTGTTTAGGGGTGGATTTAATTTATTTTGTACCATAATACAATGTATTAATCACACATGATCATAGATATATAATACAAGCCATTAAAATAATTAAATCCAAGATATAGGTATATATTCAAATTACCGATCCCAAAATTAGGAAAATAGGAAATAAAATACAAATCACACCTATTATTGATACTCATGCCATTTTCGATCCAAATATACATATATACATCATAATATATGATTTAGATATTGAATAATAGCATAGGATAAAATTATAGCATTAATTCATGCATATAAAACCCTAATTTCAAGAATTATGTTTCGAAAATTATAAATATAAGCAATATCGAGTTTTAATGCTCCAAAAACTGATTTCATAGCTTAATAACACTCATATATATCATATTATAAAGTTTAGATACCATATGATAATTTAATAGTGTCATTTCATGTGAAAAACCAAAGTTTATAAACTTAGGGTTTTTGAAAATTTCAATATCAAATTATCGAATTTTAATAACTGAAAATTCGATTTTAATAATTAATAATACTGAAATTATATAAAATATTAATAGGAAATTAATTATTATAATTTCCGAGCATTAAACTCAATTTACAAAACGCTCTCAGACGCCGACGCTCAAAACGCCTCAAACGCTCAAAATCGACTCATCTCAAAATGGTCGCAGAAGTTCATACTTACTAAATAAATATATTCCTTTAATAAAGGAATTAAGATGGAAATTAATTCCAAGCTTCACCGCCGTAAAATTTCATGAAAAGTCGACGCTCGATACGCTGCTCGACGTTAAAATATATCGACTAATCATTTCGTAATATTTCAATCCTTTAATTCACAATCCTTAGTGAATTATGAAAGGAATTGCTATAACGATATCGTATCGAAATCACAAGATTCGATGTCGACCAAAAGATAATATACGGTCGAAGTCGAGCTCAAAACCCTAATTACGGTTTAGAACACCGTAATCGATATTCGCTTTTCGAATATTACAAATAATTCATCTTCCTATGTTCTTCTAATTGGGATCATGCGCCTTAAACGATCACGTTCCTGGGATAACATACCCATCATCGTAAACATCTTTGGGATTTGGAATAAATTTTTTCAAATATTCATAACAATAAATTTCTATTGATTTACATGAATTCAAGCATTTTATCCCTTAAAAAAAATTGTCAATACATTCTCGTATGACATTATCATACGTTGGTAGCGAACCAACGACTTTCAAACAATCCTCATAACTTTCATTTGGGATGACATAGTCATTAATCAAAACAATATTGAGAATTGAAGAATAAAATTTCAAATATGACGAACATAGTTCGTTTCAAACATACGCATTTCTTGCGAAAAAATTTCAATCAATAATCCATCAATCAATAAATCATGGTTATTTACAACCTTTTTCATTTCATTTGTCGATAATGTTCTATCGACAACAAATCAAATTCATAAATCATTTGTCGATAATGTTCTATCGACAACAAATCAAATTCGTAAATCATTTGTCGATAATGTTCTATCGACACCAAATCAAATTCATAAATCTCAAATTTTTCTTTTCAAAGATGAGAAAATAATTTACCTTTTCCCAGTTGAGCTTGATGTGATGGAGTGTCGAGCAGTGTCGGCTGACCTCTAGAAGTCTAGTGACTCAATCTAGACTTAACTCTGAAAAGAGGTTTTGGATTCAAAGAGCGAACCGCTCTGATACCACTTTGTAACAGCCCCTAAATCATAAGTACGATTTAGCAGGGCTAATACTTAGAATAATAATCAAGGGTGCTTTAATCAATATTTATATACAAGAACTCATATGTTCGAAATATTTAACTAATCAACATCATAAGATAAATAAATTCAATTGCAGCAATGAACGTGTGAATACACATATGACGATGTGTATTCAAGGTTTCTAATGTATATCGATTCAAAAGGGTTCCATCGCTCCGACACATCTCCATCCATCATCGCTCAACCGCACATTTAAAAACAATATGTGGTCGAGTACAAGATTGCACTCGATGGCTCATGCCAAAATAATTTATCACATTTGAATTACTCGCTTCATCACAAGAACTCCACGAGGTTTTAATTTGAAATACGTGCTTACTAAATATTTTCTTTCATTTTCCATAAAGATTCGTCTCCCAGACATTTTCCTTGTATGTATGATCCATATCCACCACAATAATTCATTCCACAACAATTCCCGCGCTGGAGAGGAGGCCTCCTCTCACAGACGCCGTGACCGGCCGAGCACCCTTTCAGCACACAGTCACAAAATAATCAGTGCACAAAATCCAGGCCATCTCAAGACAGAGGACTAATTCTCCATCATCCTTGGGGTACTTCCAAGAATACGAATTCAAGCATGTCATAAAGTTGAGCTACCCAACATTATGCATCAACAATCATGAATTGGATACATACATAAAACATAAACATTTTGGGTGTAATTAAATAAATCATTTCATAAATATTTGGTTGTAATAAAGCATCAAAAATAAATCATTTGGTAAATTCTACAGGTTTGAGTATAGTAAAGCCCACCTTTACTTTTGAACTCGATTTTCGATACGCGTGTTCTTCTTTGGTTGCGTGTGAGCCTTCACGCCCCACCTTTACGCAAAATTTTACATTTACGTTGGCACGCTTTTGAGATTTTCAAAGTTCATTCAACTTTGATAAGTAATAATAATTCAAGTTTTAATAAATCTTAATACGTGCTTCAACGCCGTATTTCAATAAAATAATTCGCATTTGAGAGAGACGTAATATGATCTACGCCTCATTTTAACCTTTTAGGTTAAATAATTAACGATAATAACGTTATTCAATAAAATGATTTCAATTATAAAATCTTTTCTCACAAAGAGATATTTCGATAAAAGTAATCGCTTTTTTCACGTATTAGTGTATTTAACGAACGTATTTCAGACGTTAATTTCGAAAGTCAACCATTTTGACTTTTCTTTATAAATCCTTAATAAAACACATTTTAATGAATAATTAATATAAATCGATTTTCAATCGATTTCTTTTATAAAGCTTCAATCCTCGATTTTCACGCAAATCGATAAACTTCATTAATATTTTCTTTAATATGAATTAACTTATTCATTAAACATTATTTTTCATTTCTAACGTTATTTAATATAACGTTTCGTCATAAACATAGTATTCTATGTTTATAAAATTTCATAAATTCTTAATATGTTTAAATTAATTTCTAGACATATATTGTATCATTTTTCTTGATATAAAGAAATTAAAACCCTTAATTTCTTCAATCAAGCTCACGGCCTTCTAGCTAAAATTTCTAAACTTATTCCAAAAATCCTTCCAAATTCATATAGTATACTATATTATCATAGTATCAATAATATGTATTAACATTAGCTATAGGAAAATTGGACATCATTATTCTATCACTATAGCTCACGGTTTTCATACTTTAATATAGCAATTATTTTTTTTAAAATTCTAATTAGATCATACAAGGCCTAAACATTATTATACAACACTAATTCATTAAAATTCAACAATACCAACTTCAATATCATGTAACCAATCTATATGGCTCTCGCCATTTTAATATATGAACATATGTTTTCCAAAATTTCTAGTAAATTCACAAGATACTAAATCAAGGCTCTAGATTAACATTATGCTATAATATCACTTAAACATTAATTATACATCAACATATAATTTCCTCAATTTTTTTCGGTACAAACATATATATTCTATAGTTTCCAAAAATTTCCAAATAATCACTATAAGTTCCTTGGCCATCATATAGCATAATTCCATTAACATATGAACATTTATAAATTTCGATCATTATGCTAAGATTCTTAACATGCTAAGTTTGTACTTAGAACATCATAAATGAAGTATATACACTATACTAAACATCATTAACTAACAATTAAACATGTTAGCATAATCTTGTACTAAGAACACATGCTTATAACATAAGATCGAACCATCGAAAAATTAAAATCTTAATGTATAATCGAAACTCGTTAAATTCCTAACCTTTTAACGGTGTCGATAAATGTGTCAATGCTTTAGATCAAGGGTTGGCTTAAAGAAAATGAAGAACACTTAAGACCTTCTTTTCTCACTTTGCTCTGTAATAGGTGTTTGTAAAATAGGTGATGCTTTGTTTGATGAAATCCAAATACTTATGAACCTACGTAAAATAATAAAGACCTATTACCTATTTTTCTCAACTCTTGGTCATTCTCTCACTCTCTCACATGTTTGGAAGCCTTATTAGATAAGCTTTGTGACTCAAAAGGTATACATCATGAAAGGAAGAAATATCTCTTACACACATTAAAAGTTCTTACACCATTTTGAACAATTCAAAGAAATGTCTTCTTTTAATTTGGATGAAGAAGCCTTCGATCACTCTTGTTTCCAAAGAGAAACAATTAATTCATTCCATGACTCATCATGCATATTTAAAGCACTTACACAAATTTAATTTTTTTTAACAACTCAATCCTTTCAATCGATCATAAGAACCGCCGACTACTTCTCAAACACACAAGGAAGACAAATTTTTTTCCTATGACCCACCATGCCTATGTCATGGAAGTTAATACTTGAATAAAGTTTTGAACCAAACAATTCAATCTTGCTTTGAATGAGATGATCGTGCCACCTCACACCACACACATCACTTAATTGATACAATTTCCTTACTTTACTTATGTGTGTGGCCGACTATCCGACAGACATGAAGAGAGAGTTTTTAATTTTCCTGTCTTATTATACATATCAAAATATCTAAGCCTTAACTAAGTGGAAGAAAGTCAAAAGGTGTTCCAAAACTTCTTCTCACCTTAATTGATACGCACTTACACGGCTATAACTCAATCCCATGCATCCACTTGATTTTACTTGGTTAGAGTGTACATAATATCCCACTTGAAAGATTTAATACACAACATGCAAAGCAAAGCAAAACTTTAGTAAATGTTGTTACAACCAACAATAGTACTTATTATTTCAAATTAATAGGCCTTAATTTGATTTTTATGCTAATTATACATATATATCATAATATATGTTTTACATGATAAATTATATCATAGAAAAATTTATTAGTATCATTTCATAGGTAGAAAACCCTAATTCTCGATTTAGGGTTTTCGAGAATCTTAAATAATCAAAAATATTATTCCAAAATTTTCTAGCATTATTTCAATGCTAAATAATATTACAATTATATAAAATAATCATAGGAATTTAAATATCATAATTCCTTGATCGTTAGACTTTGATTCTCAAGTCATCTCTAAACGTTAACATTTGAAACGTCTCAAAACGTTAAATATCGACTCATCTCAAAATGGTCGTAATAAAGCTGTAATCACTTTATTAAATTATTCCAATAATAATGGAATTAAATTCTAAGCTTAAAAACTTAGAAAATATCACGAGCATTTAATTTTCGATACGTAATCGACGTAGAAATAATACTGTTGAAATACGTTTCATAATCGTATTTCTCAATTCACATTCATTTGTGAATAATACATAGGAATTTATTATTCCAAAGATAATCGAAATCATTAATCGATATTTTAATAATCAAATTATTGAGACGAAACCCTAATTTACGATTTTTATTATCGTAATTGGGCTTTTAATAAATCGGGATATTACAGGAGGTTAATCATTGGTGTCTTACACATAAATCTTCTTGAAAATAGCTAAAATATATCATTAGTGGGAGATTTAATGATATAAAATCTGAATTATATAGGATATATACATACAAGAGTGGAGAAAATAGAATAATTCAACTTTGTGTACATAAGAATAGCTCTCGGCCATTTGGCCAAACTATAGGTTAAAATTTTTATTTCATGTCATTAATAGGTATATACACCATGATATATGATTTAGATGATAAATAATAGCATAGAATAAATTAAGGGTGTTGTTTTATGAAGAAAACCCTAGTTTCGAAAAATTAGGGTTTCGAAAATTGAACATTGTTCAATAATTGATCCACAATGTTCAAGCATTGATTTAATGCTAAATATCACTATAATTACATAAAAATATCATAGGAAATAAATTCCTATAATTTCTTGATCATTAAAACCATCTTTCGTTTCATCTCTAAACGTTAACATTTGAAAACGTTTCAAAACGTTACGTATCGACTCATCTCAGAATGGTCGTGATAATCTCATAATCACTTTACTAATATAAATCATTAATAAAGGAATAAAATTCTAAGCTTGATTGCTTAGAAAATTTTATGAAATTTCAACTGTCGATTCGCAGCTGACGTTAAAAATATACTACCGATAAACGTTATAGTCTTCGATTCTTAAATTCACGATTTTCAGTGAATTTATAACAGGAATTCATTCCTTTGTAAGATAGATCGAATTCATATTCGATCTCAGGCTGATTTGATTTCACAGCGAAATTCTATTTTACGGGTTTTAAAAACCGTAATTAGGCTTTTTAAACTGCGGGATATTACAAGAAGATATTTTTTTTTCTTTATTAGTGTAATACTTAACTAGTTAATATCCCATATTTATTTTGTAACAACCCTCTAATCCTAAGGACGGATTAACGAGGACTAATACTTAGAACAATAATCACAGACATGAAAGAGAGTTAATCAAAGACTTATGGAACAAACATCAAGTGAACTAAGAAGTTTTAACCATTATGTACAAGACACACATAATTTACATGTAGAAAGAGACCTACAGATCCTTAACAAAAGATTCAAATGATCTGAAGGAATTCAACTGTCAACATCAAAACATAAACATAGCGTTCTATCACAGCGGAAAAGCATGTGAATACACATATGACGATGTGTATTCAGGGTTTCTAAAATATTATCATCAAAAAGAGCCCGACTACTCAACACGCCTCCATCCACCATCTGCTCAACCTGCACATTTAAAAACAAACATGCAGGGCTGAGTACAAGAATGCACTCAGTGAACTCATGCCAAAACATTTTATCAAATTTAAATTACATCGCCCATCACAAGAATAACACACGAGGTTTTAATTGAAATGCTCGTGCTTACTAAATATTTTCTGTCATTTTCCATAAATATTCGTCTGGCCAGACATATTTTCCTTGTATGTATGATCCATATCCCTTTTCATTTATCACAACAGTTCCATCAACTCATCTCATAAATTCATCTCGCGCCGTAGAGGGAGGCCTCCTCCCACGGACGCCGTGACCGGCCGAGCACCCTTTCAAAGACACAAATACCAAATAGTGCACAAAAATCCTTGCCACTCCAAGACAGATACGAATTCTCAATCATCCTTATGGTACTAACAAGGATACGAATTCAAACATTTCATAAGTTGGGAGCTACCCAAAAATATTCACAATTCGATTATGGATAGGATACATACATAAAACATAAATATTTTGGGCAGGTAATTAAATAAATCATTTCATTATCATTTCTTGCAACTAAGCATCGTAAATAAATCATTTGGTAAACATTTGATCTTTTTGAGTAGAGTAAATCCCACCTGGACTGTAGTTTTTCTTAGTTCGGTTTCTTGCTTCGTCAATTCGTCACGTCCGCGTCCAACCTTTACGTAAAAACTACTTTAGTACGTTGGTCACGTTTTTTGAGATTTTTAAAGTTTAATAAACTTTGATAACTTTATAATATAATAATTCGAATCCCTTAACTAAATTAATATGTCGTTTCATCGCGTATCTTAACTAAATATTTCTCGTACTTCGATAGAGACGAGATATGATCTACTATCTCATTTTAACCATTTAGGTTAAACGTTGAACTTATATCATCGTCTTTCAATAAAATGATTTCAATTATGAAATCGTTTCTCACCAATAAGATATCCTTATAAATTTAATACGTTTTACATGTATTAGTGTATTTATTCAACGTATTTCATACGCTCGGACTTAAGTCAACGTTTTGACTTTTCTAAACATATTTTCAATTATTCACATATTTTATAACCAATTTCCATATAAATCGATTTTTAATCGATTTTTTTTCATAAACCCTAATTCTCGTTTTTTCACGTAAATCAATAAACTTGATTAATATTTTATTTTAATATGATTTAACTTATACATTACATACTATTTTTCATATTCAACGTTATTTAATATAACGTTTCGTCGTAAACATAATATACTATGTTTATAAAATCCCATAAATTCTTAATAAGTCTAAAATATATTCTAAGCATATAATATATTATTTTTCTTGATAAAGAGAAATTAAAACTCTTAATTCCTCACCTCAAGCTCTCGGTTCTCAGTCAATAATTTTCAAATTTCTTCCAAAAATTCTCCTAAATTCATATAGTACACTATATTATCATAGGATCATTTATATGTATTAACATTAGCTATAGAAAACTTTGGACATCACCTATCCTATACTATAGCTCACGGTTTTTCTTCCAAAAATTAGCTAAACATTTTCTAAAATTCTAATTAAATTCTACAACACTTAATTATCATTCTATATCATAAATATAACATAATATCCAACAAAATCAATTCACACATCAATGTATCAAGCATTATGGCTCTCGATTTTGTTTCAAGAATATGATCATACATTTTCTTAAAAATCTAGTAAATTCACATGGTACTAAATCAATGCTCTAGATTAATAATATGCTAAAATATTAATTAAATATAATTTGTACACTAACATATAAATTCCACATAATTTTTTGTATTTATCAAACATATAGCATATGATTTCTAAAAATTCCCAAATAATCACAATGAGTTCTATTATTAACATATAACATTAATCCATCATCATATCAACACTAATAATTTTCGGTCATTGTTATAAAAATTATAACATGCTTAACTTACAATTAAAACATTATATGTGAAGCTTATACATCATACTAAGCATTATTAATGAACACAATACATGCTAGCATGACTTCTCATAATTGAAGCACTAAGAACATAAGCTTAAATATTAAAATCGAACGGTTGGAAATTGAAAATTTTAACGTATAATCGAAGCTTGTTCGATTCCTAACCTCTTGTCCGGCTTTGATTTATTGTGCAAATGATTGAGTATCAAGGATTTTGGCTATTGAAATGAAGAACACTCAAGGTTTTTCTCTCAAGAATGCTCACGCACTTTGCGTGTTTTGGAATAGAAATGATGTTTGAATGTAATAACCTATCACTTATGCAAAATGAATAAATACTTAGTACTTAATTCCTATTCCTCTCGGTTCTCTCACTCACAAACAAGTTGCAAGCCTTTTAAATTTTTGATTCATCAATATAATACATCATCACTTACACTATATTAAATGCATCTTACACAACATTGAACAAAACAATTTAATTCTTTTGCTTTGAATAAAAGGGATGGCACCTCATTTCAAAAAGGAAGGGATGTGATTATTTTTTGTCTTATACCATGATATATAATATCTACACTCTTACAAATGCAAATACATCATCAAAAGAGTTTTAACAATTCTTTCAACCTCAAAATTGGACAAAATATAGGGCTCCCTCACAATACAAATTGCCTCCACTTGATTCATCATTTAATGTCTTGGTTAATGTGTAATTATCTCACACTAATATGTAACATATTGGAAGATAGCAAGAATTTGTTCATGTTAACCAATTGTAACATAGTTCACGTCACTTTTGAAAATTAAGTGCTAACATTTGATTTTTTTTCTTGCAATTTATATATATATAACATAATATATGTCTTAGATGATAAATTATATCATAGGAAAAATAATTAAGATGATTCATGTGTGAAAACCCTAATTTTCGAAATTAGGGTTTTCAAAAATAGTATAATTTATTCCATAATTATTCCTTAATTCTCTAGCATTGTTTTAATGCTAATTAATACTCTAATTACATAAAATAATCATAGGAATTTAAATATTATAATTCCTTGATCATTAGACTTATTTTTCTAATCGTCTCTAAACGTTGACGTTTAAAACGTCTCAAATCGTTCATAATCGACCCATCTCAAAATGTTCGTAATAAAGTCGTAATGACTTTATTAATTCATTTCATTAATAAGGGAATTAATTCTAAGCTTCGTCACTTAGAAGAATTTACGAAATTTTAACTATCGATATTCAATCAACGTTAAAATATTGTTGCCGAAAGACTTTATATAACTATATCCCTTAATTCACAATCATTAGTGAATATGATATAGGAATTCATTATCTCATAAATAGTCGAATTCAATATTCGATAAATTACTAATTCAATTATCGCGGCGAAACCCTAATTTACGAATTTTAATTATCGTAATTAGGCTTTAAATCTTCGGGATATTACATATTTAAAAACATAATTATTTGTTATTATGATCCATTATATGAGAAAAATAAATAGAATTTTCTATTTACTCAAAGTCGAAAGTTCTCGACTTTCATTTTTATTTTAGGACTCATTGTAAATAAATTCCTCTAATAATTCAAAAATTAGTTTTAAACATCTGGGGTATTACAAAACCATAACCACGTGTTCGGGGTCTATCCCCTTACGATCAATACTCAAGATGGTGATCAACCCACCGAATAGAGATCCGTGCACAATCACAATAGAACCACATCTCGGATCAGAGAACAGTAATAACTTTGTTAAAATATTTTACGGCGCACATGTTTTATTTTTGAAATATCAGAGTAAATAACTCAAAATAAGCATATATAACCCAACCTGAACAGGAGAAAACGTCAACTGGGAGATATCCACAGATCCAACAACCTCAACGATCGCACTGGTAGGTACCTGGTAACAAGACGGAACAACTTTTGGGGTCACATCCTGTAATATTCCAAAGAAACGAACGTCTAATTACGGTATTTTAAACCCGTGAATTAGGGTTTCGTCGTATATTATTTCTGTACGACATCGAATATTTATTTCAATTCAGTATCGTAATAACGAATTCCTTTTCATATTCACTAAGGATTGTGTAATATCTCGTAGAATTAGATGCCTAATTACGGTTTTTGAAACCCGTAAATTAGGAATTCACTGTGACGATTCAATCAGTAAGATAGCGAATAATGGTTTCGAGTATTTAAGGAACTAATTCCTATTTTATATTCACCGAGAATTGTGAATTTAGAAATAGAAGTTTGTAAAGCATATCGACAAGATTATTTTAACGCCGATTACACATCATACGTCAAGATTTTGTGAAATTTTTTGAGCACCAAAGATTGGAATTAATTTTCATATTAATTCCCATGTTACTAGAATATTAATTATAAAGTAAGTTCAAACCATCTGCGACCATTTTGAGATGAGTCGATTATGATCATTTTGAGACGTTTTGAACGTTAACGTCCAGAGATGTTTTGAGAGATGAGTTCAATGATCCGTAAATTATCCCAATTAATTTCCTATCATTAATTTATATAATCAGTAATATTAAATATTAAAATCAATTTTGAGTTATTAAAACTCGATATTTATGAAATGGGTTCAAAACCCTAATTATACAAATTAGGGTTTCACTGTAATGATACCATTAAATTATCCTATGGTATCTAAACTATATGTTATGATATATATGGATATTATTAAGCATTAAAATTAATTTTGAGCATTAAAACTCGGTATTGTGTATTTAATAATTTCAAACCCTACATTTCAAATTAGGGTTTTCATGTGCATGAAATGTGCTATTATTTTATCCTATTTTCCTATTATTCTCGAAAATTTGAATATATGCCTAAGAGGTGATTTAATTATTTTATGACTTGTATTTTATACCTATGATCATGTATGATATATATATTGTATTAATGTACAAAATAAAATAATCCTACCTATTTGGACCCCTAAACCTTAGGCTATCATGGATTGACAAGGTATGCTTGTCACCTCTTTAAACACCTAATGCATGAAGAGCTCCTTTACACTTCTCAATCATCATCTCCTACTCCCCAAAATTTGCCTACCTATTTGGACACCTACATAGCCATAGGCCATCATGAGATGGCATGGCATGATGGTCACCTCCTTAACACCCAATGCATGGAAAGCCTTTTCTAGCTACACTAATCATCACCACACTCTACACACTCAACCATGATTCCTATGTGTGTGTGTGTGTGCTAAGAGAGAGAGAGATACATGGAGAAACTCTTCCCATACACTTCATTTCACTCATAATACATTTTCTCCTCTCTCCCCAAAATTTTCAGACCTCTCCTCTCCTTTCCTCTCTTCTTCTTCCCTACACCATTTCCACCACGGAAGAGAGAGCTCAAGCTCCATCTCTCTCATTCATCTTCAAATTCGTGACTAAGGTATAACTATCTCCTATGACTCTTAGACATGATTAAATCATACTTGCATGGTTAGATTGATGATCTTGGTGGTGATTTGGGGTGATAGATTCACCATTTTCGTGGTTATATGAAATGCATACAAAAGAATAAGCTTAAAAGCGAAAGCGGAAGTATGTTACGAAAATAGTAACTTCATAAAATTATTTGACTAAGTTACAGTGGTCCGATGAATCTGAAATTTTACTATGTTGAAATTAAACATGTCTATTACGTCTCTGTAAAATTTCAAGTCAATACAACTTGATTTTCTATTTTCAAAAACTCGCACAAATCTGTAAAATTTCGTGTTCATCACCCACGGTCCTTGGCTTTCGTTTCGAGTTTGGCTAATGGTAAAACTCTAAAAGTTGGCATAAACATAAATTAGCATGTCTAGAAGATCTATGTAAATTTCAGAATTTTCTAAAAATGTTTACTATTTATTCCAGATTTTCAAACGAACTGCACAAAACTGTCTTCGTAGTGATAGCTTGTAGTAAAATATTTTTATCTCCCAATCTATTTTGAATCATTGAGTAAGGCTTTTCTGGATTAAACTAGACTTAAGTGGCTTTTCAATATGATTGGTTGCATTCCTATATTCCTTATAATGAACTCACGGTGAATTTTTAAAGTTGACGACATTTAAGAAGCTTTTGGACAAACCGCCTTAGTAAAATTCTATGCTAAATGACTGTCCGTGTACGACTTTTGCGTGAGATATTCGAGCCGTTTGTAATCCGATTTTGACTTTGGTTTCTTCATAAGAAATGTTCCTTACCATGTCTAGTTGTGATCTGGAAAGTTTGATCCCAAACCAAGCCTTATAAGTATTTTGTTCACTGACCCAAAGTCACCTACTTGAATGTTGTCCTTTCCAACTAGTCAACTTTGAACTTACGTATTTCTCGATGCATCAAGTATCTTCGAAGACGGTCTTCATGAAACATGTAGTTCTTATTACAAGGTTTCTAAAATGGTATCTTTCAGTCATTTTGGTATTGTGAGTCACAAGTTACGAGCCCCGCAAAATCCCTCGTTAAGTTAAACTGAAATCTGAAAATTTTTCAAGTATAGAAGAAGTCGGTTCGAGTTGCCCACTTTGAGAGCCTATATCTCCAGAACCACGACTCTTTTGGGTCGACTTCCTTCTTAGAACTTATAGTACATATTTAGAGGTTTCCAGAATGTGTCTTTGTGCGGTCATACGTATTTTTAATCAAGAGTTATGAATCGTCAAAGTATAGAAGTCAGTTCGAGTTACCCACTTTGAGACCCTATATCTCCAGAACCACGACTCTTTTGGGTCGACTTCCTTCTTAGAACTTACAGTACATGTTTAGAGGTTTCCGGAATGTGTCTTTGTGCGGTCATACGTATTTTTAATCGAGAGTTATAGATCATCAAAGTATGACACTTGGGTTGTTTTAAGCTGTTTTTTGAAAATTAAACACTTGAAATTTAACTAAGTGTTGAAACTCCCTATGTGAAACATGCCTTATGTGACTAACATGCTATTAATTGATGCATTCATATGATATGTCGCAAGGTACATTAAAGCATTAATAAGATGCATGAATTTAGGATAAAACAACAATATGATATTTTTACCAAGCACGCCTTAACGTGAAATATTTGACCAGCGCTATTACATGATCAATTGATTGTATATCATGCCATGATATACACTCAAGTAGAAATATGGGTTCTAAGACCGATGGATGTTTCAACTCCAAAACCTCAAAGCCGAGAATAGATAGGCTAAGCTTGGGACTCGCAATCCAAGAAATCGGTTAGACAATCTACGATCCGGTGGGCTTTTATCTTCAAAATGTGGGCCTTTTCTTACCCCACTAAAATGTGACTTTATCGTTATTCCAAATGAGTTTATTTACTGATTTATTCTACAAATGTTATCAAATGTTTCTTGCATTACCGCCAAAAATATTTCGTTTTGTGTATGGATCCTATCTGCTTGCCCGGGTAGGGTTGTGGAGATGGTTGGAACTTTATTATGACAGGTTATGTCATTTGGGTCGCGCCCAACCTTTTAATGTCGGGTCCTGTGCCGGATGATAAATGCCTGGCTAGGATTGGCGTGAAGGTTGGAACTATACGCTGTGTTAACATATGCTTGCAGAGAGTGATTGTGTGCTGTACGGGATTACGGCCGGTCACGGCGTTGTAGATGGGAGGCCTCCCTCTCGATGTTTATTATTTATTATTATTATGTATCATGACTATGAGATACGGACCATACACACCAAGAAAATGCTTGCCAAGCTACTTTTATGAATCGAATGATTTTAGTAAGCACAAGGCCTTTTAACTAAAACCCTTGTGACTTACCGACATTGGCGTAATTGAATATTATCAAATGTTTTCGCATGAGTCCACCGAGTGCATTCTTGTATTCACCGCATGTTTGTTTTAAACGTGCGGTGTTGAGTAGATGATGGATGGAGCGGTGTTGAGCAAAATAGGAATATTGTCGCTGAAAAGTTTATACCTTGATAGTACATCGTCATATGTACATATCACATGTTTTCCATTGAAGAACTTAAGTTATGTACTAAAGTCCAAGAACATGCTTCATTATATGAATTACGGCTTTGTTAAGGAGAATTTCTGCTTAATTATATTGTTTAGAGTTAATCCTTCTAAATCCTACTTAGGATTTAGGGATGTGACGATTGTGAATTAAGGAATCGAATGTTGCAGTAATTCGACACTTATTTTAACGTCGATCACGATCGAACGCCTATATTTTATGAAATTTTCTAGCAATAAGCTTGAATTAATTTTCATATTAATTCCTATATTAAATGGAATATATTTATTAAGTAAGCACGAACTCATCACACCATTTTGAGATGAGTCGATTATTAACGTTTGAGCGTTTTAACGTCAACGCCTGAGACGTTTTGAAAAATGGGTTTAATGACCGGAAATTATTATAATTAATTTACTATTATTATTTTATATAATTACTGTATTACTAAGCATTAAAATCAATTTTTGAACCATGAGAACTTGATTATTTTGAATATGAATTTGAAAACCCTAATTTATTAAACTAGAGTTTTCACATAAAATGATACCATTATTTTATCCTATGCTATTATTTATTATCTAAATCATATATTATGATATATATGAGTATATTTAGATCGAATTTGACATGAGTATCAATAATGTGTGATTTATTTTTTATTCCTATTTTTATCTGTAATTTCAACATTGAGCTATGTGTTGATTTAATTATTTTCATGACTTGTATTATATATCTATGACCTATACTATGATTTATATGTTGTATTATGGTACAAATAAAATAAAATCCCACCTTTTGGACCCTAGAAACCGTCGACCATCTCTCTCTCCATAAGCATGGGATTCAACTTTTTATTGCCCAATCCATGACCACCCTTTTAGACTAGCAAATGATCACTAAATCTACATCATTTGGCTGTAAAATTTTATTCTTTTCTTGTGCAAAATCGAGAGAGAGGATAACATGGAGAGACTCTCCCATTCCTCCTCACTCCTCATATCTCTCATTTCAATTATTTGGATCACCAAAAACACTCTCTCCCTCTCCATTTCTGGCTGAAAAACCGAGACCTCCCTCCCCATTCCTAAAATTTTTCTCTTCTTTCTTCTCCATTCCTTCACCCAACTTTGATACCTAGATATAGTTCTTGTGAATCCATTCTATATCAAAGGTAAACATGAGACCAAGGCTTCGATTTTACCCTTTTTGTTGTTCAAGATTTTCGAACATATTCTTGTGTATGTGTGTATGTGTTTGAATATTATATGGATGATCTATTGATGTATATATAATGCTTGATGATTTTTATTTTTAAAATATGAGAATGTATGCTTAGATGTTCATATGACCTTGCTTGTTAAATTTTTGAATGGATCTAGCATATATATATGTACTTTCGAACCCTAGCCTTGTTGAAAAATAATTTTTGAAAATGTTAAAAATGTTTGGGTAATGACCGATTGCTTTTCAATTATTTTAGTGATGGATTATTGATCTATGATATGTTTTAAGCCTATGGTATATTATTTAGAATTTTTGAAGAACCCTAGCTATTTTTTTTCAAAAGGGCCGAGAGCATATATGAATGTACCTTGGTGTATGATTTTATTTTTAAATATGCAATGACATATTAATGCTCTAGGACCTTGATTACATGTTCTATGAATTTATTAGAATTTTTAAAAAATCAAATGCTTAATTTTTAGCATCGGCCGAGAGCTATGTGACATTATATGTTGGTGTATGATTTTTATTTTGATCATGCAATGGTATATTGATGCTTTAGTATATTGATTATGTGATGTATGATTTTGTTGGAATTTTTGGAAATCAAACACTATATTAAATCAAAAAAACCGAAGGCATTGTGCCAAATATGGTGATGATTTAATTAGTTTTGATGAGTGTTATTATGTTATAATGTTATATTATAATGTATAAACATAGTGTATAATTGTTAGAATTTTTGGAAACCAAATGCCCATTGGAATCAAATAAGCCATGAGCTATTGCTCTTCAAGGTGATGATTCAATTGGTTTTTGATGAATGAATGATATTATATTGTTTTACTATAGTATATAAGCATAGTATATAATTGTTGGAATTTTTGAAAACCAATTACCTATGAAAATAAAAAAAACCGAGAGCATATGGCTCCATATGGTGATGATTTCAATTGGTTTGGTTGATGTTATGATGTTACAATGCTATAATATAATGTTTGATCATGATATAATTTAATTAGAATTTTGAGAATTGTTTGATAATTGTTTGGTAATTATTTAGTAATTACCGATTGCATATTGGACTTATTCCTTGATGAATGAATGGTTATGATGGACTATAGGTTATAATTGTGATATATATTGATGTTGGGACATTATACTAATTGTATATCAATTTTGAGAATTTTTCGACGATTATTCCTTAATTATTCGAATTACCGTGACATATATATATACATATATATTAATAAATGACAAAAAAATACCATATGGATAATATTAATTCTTATTCTGGACCATAGTGTATTATAATACACTATATTAATTTAGAAAAGTTTTAGAAAATCATTTGGTAATTTTGGTATAATTACCGAGAATTTTCGAGAAAATATAAGGATTTTAAATCCTTTTTAAATTCAGTTTAATAATAAATTATATGTCTAATAATTATTTTCGACATATTCGGATTTTATAAAATTTTATAAACATAGATTACTATGTTCGAGACAAACGTTTTATTTAATAACGTTATTAAACGAGAATGTACGTTTTATTTATTAAAAGGATTAATATTTACTTAAAATATTAATAAGTCCATCGATTTAATTAGTAAAATCAAGAAATTGACTTTGCAAAAGGAAATTGATTGAAATTAATTTACAAAATGAAATAGTAAGAAATTACTATTTGAAAGTCAAAATTGTCGACCTTTGTCGACTTCGCTGATTTTTAAAATCAAACGCATTTAATATACGCTCGATAAATACACTAATACGCTGTAAGACGTACTAATTGAGTATGATAATCATTAGTAAGAAAAGATTTCAAAATGAAATCCTTTTATCGAGAAACGATGAATACGTTGAACGCTTAACCCGAAAAGGTTAAAACGATATGAGTGAACGATCTCAAGAATCTAAAACTATTCAATTGAAATACGATTTGAAAACGTATCAATTCATTAAGGATTCAGTTTACGTCGATATTGAATATCGAAGTTTATCTTAGACTTTGAAAGTCTTGAGAAACTTGAGCGACGTACTAAAACCTCGCTTATTCGTAAAGGTGTGGACGCGAACGCGACGATCGGACACTGACGAGGAATTCAAACCTAGGACTCTTGTTAAGACGAATCATAGTCCAGGTGGGGCTTCTTTTCCAAAATCAAAATACAAGCTTTCTTATTTCCAAATGAATTTATTTACTACGCTTATCTTCAACTGTTGATAAACTTTTTACAAGATTACCTGCCAAAATATTTTTGTTTTGTGTATGGATCCTATCTGTTATGCATGGTGTGAAGGTTGGAACTATATGATGATATGCAATGCATAGATGGTGTGAAGGTTGGATGACATGATATGAAATGTCTTTTGTTGGGTCGCGCCCAACCTTTTTATGAAATGGATATCGGATCCTATGCCAAGACTATGCCAGCTAGTGGTTAATGTGTACACCGAACGCGATCGTGAGATTTGTATGGGTAACGGTCGGTTACGGCGTCGTTGAGGGAGGCCTCCTTCACGACGTTTGATCTTTGATGTTATGATGAGAATGTGGGATACGGATCATACACGCCAAGAAAATGCTCGGCCGAGCGATGTTTACGAACTGAAAATGTTTTAGTAAGCACAAGGCATTTCAACTAAAATCCTTATGACTTACCATGATATTGGCAGTGTAATTCATTTACGATAAAATGTTTTCGGCATGAGTCCACTGAGTGCATTTCTTGTACTTAGCCCTGCATATTTGTTTTTAAATGTGCAGGTTGAGCTCTGATGATGGTGATGGAGGAAGTGTTGATGAGTCCGCCTCTCGGGTCGCTTTTGATAAGAATTTGGTTTCACCTCAACGATATCATCATATATGTATTCACACACTTTCCATCGCTAAACTTTGAACTTATTTACTTTATGTTTATTGTTAGAATTTATGCATCCTTCCGATCATTATATTGTTTTGGGGATCCGTTGGAGGATATTATGACATATTTTATGGAGGTCCGTTGGACCATTGTTAGTCTGGTCGATGGCCCATCCCTTTGGATTGATGTGTTAGATCTTATATTATGTTCAAGATGCTAGTTTATAATTGATATGTATCTTTATCTTAGCCTTTTGCCCTAAAATACTATTCCTAGTATTAGTCACCCTCCAGTCCGGGTTATCCGGAGTGGGGGCGTGACAGAGTGGTATCAGAGCCCTTTGCTCTTTGAAACCCAAGACCTTTTAAAATTATAAGTCTAGATCGAGTCACTGGACTTCTAGAAATCTGCTGACTCATCTCAACACTCCATCACATCGAGCTCAACCGGGAAAAAGGTAACTGATTTCTTTCTCAAACTCATGAAATGAAGAAGTTTTGAATGATGAGCGAGTTAGAAGGGTTTTGAAAGAAAATGGAAAGGTTATTCTTGGAAGGAGGGTTATGATATTATGGAGTTTTGATGATGAAATGAAAGTTTGAGCAAGAAAGTTTTTCTAAAAACTTTGATTTGAAATCAATAAGTATTGATGCGAGTACTCAAGTCTTGAGATGGAAGTATATGGTGGTACAAGTTGAATGATCAACATGGAAAGGATGAATTCATTTTAATATACAGGTATGAGTTGACTATGATTGTCATTTTGAAACTTTACTTCCAAATTTTCAAATGAAACATTATTTCCAAACTCAAAATTTTATCTTCGATGAACGATATGATGTCACAAGAAGAACCTAGACTCTAAGGAGCATGCTCACGTATCGTGAAAGAACGTAGAAGTATGAACTTCTTTCCCTTTTTGAGAACAAAAGAACGTTAGGAAGAATGAAAGTGACGATAGCCACGAACTCAAACGACAAGGGGCAAACGTGAAGATAAACGAGGACGACCTCAACCTTGGAGATGAACGACGTCGACATTGCATCACCACTTCGACATGAGTGACCGTCGACGTGGACTATGACGTGGACTTCAATTACGACCTCAGAAGGCCAAGCATCGACTTGAAGACGTGGATATGGTTGACGCATTACATCGACATACGTCTCGAGTTTTATTTTGGCACGATCGCGCAAATTTCTATACTGCGCAGTAAATTTGTTTTAGCTAGTTCTCTTTCGTTAGGACTCCGATTTACTCATGGTTTTCACCTGCATACTCCTAACGCCCTGATCTTCATTTGTTATGAAGAACAGAATTCCTAATTCTGTCTCCAGAATACGCTAGAGTCTGTTGAACGATAGTTCAAGTGTTTGTTTAGAACCAGGATCTCATAGCATAGCCTATGCATTAGGACGCTTTTAGATAGTACGTCTCCGGGTAAGAGTAAGAGTATATTATGATGTGTGCTATGTCTTATGACGTTACCTATCTTATAGCTTGTTTAGTTTTAACCTAGTTGCTTATCTGATGTGCTTAAGTTATCCTTGTCTGCTTATGAGATGAAGATAGTTTGACTTATGTTAGTTTTGATCGTGACAGATGGAGCAGATGCGATATATCGTTAGGAGGAGGATAGGACCATACCCTACCCCTGAGGAGGTGATGAGTACTTATCGTGAGAGTTGGATGTGCGCCGGGGAGGACCTAGGCGAGTTTCTGGCGTATTACCTTCGGCTTTGGAGGAACGCCCGAGCCTATGGTGTCACGACCCCATTCCGGACCAACCCGGACTGGAGGGAGACTAATACTAGGAGTAGTATTTTAGGGGATTACACGGGTAAAATAAAAAAAAATGCATAAGCATAAACCAACATGCTTGAGCGTAATATAAGGTGATGTTATAATGTTTTTGAAAAGGTTTAGCCATCGGACCCCAAAACTTGGCCCGAAGGTGGACCTCGATAGTTTGTAACATAAAGCATAAATAAAGGAGTTTGATATAACAATGAAGTGTGTGAATACATATATGACGATATGTATTCAAGGTATAACCCAAAAGTTTAAGTAAATCGGTCGGGGACTTTGGACTCCTCAACACATCCCCATCATCACTATCGAGCTCAACCTGCACATTTAAAAACAAACATGCAGGGCTAAGTACAAGAAATTGCACTCAGTGGACTTATGCCGAAAATATTTTGATAGAATTTGGATTACGCTGCCAATATCGAGTAAGTCACAAGGGTTTTAGTTAAAATGCCTTGTGCTTACCAAATCATTTTCAGTTCGTAAACATAGCCTGGCCAGGCATTTTCTTGGTGTGTATGGTCCGTATCTCATAGTCGCAATACATAATAATAAATAAATAAATAAACGTCGAGAGGGAGGCCTCCCATCTACGACGCCGTGACCGGCCGTAATCCGTCATAAAGATCCTACTACTGCAAGCATATGTTAACACAACAGATAGTTCTAACCTTCACGCCAATCCTAGCTGTGCATTTATCATCCCGCACGGGACCCGACATTAAAAAGGTTGGGTGCTACCACAACAATTGATATAATAGTTCCAACTATCTCCACAGCCCTACCGGCATAACAGATAGGATCCATACACAAACGAAATATTTTGGTGTAATGCAAGAAACATTTGATAATTGTAGAATAAGTATCGTAAATAAACTCATTTGGAATAACATTAAAGTCACATTTAGTGGGTAAGAAAAGGCCCACATTTTGAAGATAAGAAGCCCACATTTTGAGGGAAGAAAGGAAGCCCACCGGACTACGGTTCGTTGTAAAAGTACTAGTTCGATCGCTCGTCCAAAATCCCGTCCGCGCTTCAAGGCCCACACCTTTACTGGCGAGGCTTTAGTACGTCGCTCAAGTCTATCGAGACTTTCAAAACTTAGGATAACTTTGATATTTCATATCGATGTGAGATCGAATTCTTTAGTGAATTCAATACGCCTCTAATACGCATAACATCAATTGTTCTCGATTCGAGATACGCTCAACGATTGGCACGCTTTCGATATATGGGTTTTATTTGTGAAGTCTTTTCTTACTAATGAGGTATCATACTCAATTAGCATATCTTATGCGTACTGACGTATTTATAAACGTATAATTGTACGTTTGACTTGAAAAGTCAACGAAGTCAACACTGGTCTACAAAGTCAATGAGTTTGACTTTTAAATAGTAATTTCTTACTATTTTGCTTTATGAATTGAATTTGATCGATTTGAAAACGTAAAGTCCCATTTCTCGATTTATCTTGTAAATCAAGGACTTATAAATATTTTCGTATTTTTAAATACCCT
The DNA here is from genome assembly GCA_036937905.1 of Salvia rosmarinus. Lineage (NCBI taxonomy): Eukaryota > Viridiplantae > Streptophyta > Magnoliopsida > Lamiales > Lamiaceae > Salvia > Salvia rosmarinus. The sequence continues at coordinate 35,401,644 of CM072820.1, read as the reverse complement.
TTTTATAAATAAAAAGCGTATTTTGGTTTTTAAAACGTTTATAAAGGGGACGTTTGTCTCAAACATAGCAACCTATGTTTATAAAATTTTGTAACATTTAAAAACTGTCCAGAATATTATTTTACCAAAAATTTATAATTAAACAGTTTTAAAAAGGATTTATAATCCTTATTAATTATCGAAATTTTCGATAATTGTCCTAAAAATAGCAAACGACCCTTGAAAAATTTTCTAAATTAATATAGTGTATTATTATACACTATGGTCCAGAATATGAATTTATTAAATTCATATAGTACTGTTTGCCATTTATTTATATATATACATATATATATTCACGGTAATTCCAATAAATAGGAATAATCATCCAAAATTCCCAAAATTGATATATACCTATTATAATATCCCAACATCAGTATATATTATTTTCATAACCCATAGATCATCATAACTATTTATTTCAATAAATAACAATATTTCACGGTAATTATAAGATAATTACCAAATAAATAGCAAACAATTTCTAAAAATTCTAAATAAATTCCAACATCAATAAACATTGTATTATAACATTGTAACATCATAACATCAACCAAACTAATTTAAATCGTCACCATATGAGCTTGTGATGCTCTCGGCTTTTTCGATTTATTTAGTATATGGTTTTCAAAATTCCAACAATTATATACTATGTTTATACACTATAGTATAGTAATATAACATCATAATATTTATCAAAACTAATTAAATCATCACCTTCAAGAGCAATAAGCTCACGGCTTATTTGATTTAAAATAGCATTTGATTTCTAAAAATTCTAATAATTTTACACAATGTATAAACAATATACTAAAGCATTAATACACCATTGCATGTTCAAAAATAAAATCATACACCAACCTATATATTTATAAAGCTCACGGTATTTTTGTAAAATCAAGCATATGGTTTTCAAAAATTCTAATTAAATCATAGAACATATAATCAAGGTTCTAAAGCACTAATATGTCATCAGATGCTGAAGTAAAATTATACATCAAGATACATATATATATCTCACGGCATTTTTCAAAATTTAAGCTATGGTTTTTCAAAAATTTCTAAATCAATACTATAGCCTTAAATCATATCATAGATCAATAATACATGCTTAAATCATACTAGGAAGCATTCGGTCCTTCATTTAACATTTTTATAGCATTTTCGAAAATTATTTCTAATGCATACAATGGATCGAAAATTATGAATATACAAGATAAATCCTTACAACATTGCATATATAACATCTCATGTTCATGCTTACATTTTTGTAAATAAAAATCATCAAGAACCTAACCATAACCAAAGCTCATGCTCAAGAACAAATAGACACACATATATAAACATACATGAAACTTTCGAACCCTACACATATATATATAAAACAGTTTCGAAATTTTCAGTTTAGAAGAGGATAAAATCAAGTTAAAGACCATGTATTACCTTGAGAATGTCTAGGATGACAAGAACACTAAATGGTATCAAGTTTGGATGAGAAATGATGAGAAGAAAGAAGAAAATTTCAAATTAGAGAGGTGGGTCTCGATTTTCAAAGTAAAAACGGTGGAATGAGAGTGTTTGTGAGTTCGAAATGTTCATGAGATGAATAATGGTAAATGAAAAGCTCTCCCTCTAATCTCTCTCATTACACGGCCACACACACACACATAGGGGAAATTATGGCTGCACTTTGGGAAGTGAGATGATGATTAAAGAGTGCAAAAGGAGCCTTCCATGTATCGGGTGGTTTTAAAAGGAAATCATTCGTACGGGAAAGAGACGGAATCAAGCATGGGGAATGGTTTAGGGTTGATTTAATTCAATTTTGTACATAATATATGTATTAATCATAGTATAGTTCATAGATATATAATACATGCCAATAAAATAATTAAAACATAATATATGCACAAATTGATATTACCGATCCAAAATTCGAAAAATAGGATTAAAATATAAATTTCACCTATTATTGATACTCATGTAATTTTCGTCCCAAATATACACATATATATCATAATATATGATTTAGATATTAAATAATAGCATAGGATAAAATTGTTACACATTTAGAGAAATAAAAACCCTAATTTCGCAAGTTTGGGTTTAAATTTTATAAAAACTGAATCCTTCGATTTTTATGGCTGAAAATCTGATTTAATGCTTAATATTATTCATATATATCATATTATAAAGTTTAGATACCATAGGATAATTTAATGGTATCATTTCATGATAAACCCTTATTTATAAGATTAGGTTTTCAAATTACAATTTGAAATTATCGAGTTTAATAACTCAAATATCGATTTTAATAATCATTAATACTGTAATTATATAAAATAATAATAGGAAATTAATTATTATAATTTCCTAGCATTAAACTCATTTTTCAAAACGCCTCAGACGTTAACGCTCAAAACGCCTCAAACGCTCAAATTGACTCATCTCAAAATGGTCGCAGAAGTTCATACTTACTAAGTAACTATATTCCATTTAATAGAGGAATTAAGATGGAAATTAATTCCAAGTCGCATCGCCGTAAAATTTCATGAAAAGTCGACGCTCAATACGCTGTTGACGCTTTAAAATATCGACTAATCATTTCGTAATATTTCAATCCTTTAGTTCACAACCTTAGTGCATTATGAAAAGGAATTGTTATAACGATATCGCATCAAGTCACAAGATTC